>VWZI01006760.1:5083-19186 GCA_013396835.1 Psilopogon haemacephalus
CCACCTCTGCAGCCTGCCCAGCTCCCTCTGGATGCTATCCCTGCCCTCCAGCCTGGCTGCTGCACCACACAGCTTGGGGTGAATGAGAGGTTTTCAATTATATTGTACCAAAATAGTACTGAGTTTTTTGGTGGTTTTTTTTTGTTTGTTTGTTTTTGTTTTGTTTTGTTTTTTTAATGCTTTGCTGAACATAGAAACGTAAAAATGGAACTGCAAAAAAAATCCTGAAGTTGGGGGTCTTTTTTTTTTATTTCTTAAGTTGCTAATGCTGATAGTGTTAGCCTGTGTGCATATTGAGAACCAGACTGGTTCCTCTCCCATTTGCTAGGAGGAGATATGTTTTGTGGAGGTACTATGTAATAGGTGGCTTCAAGAAGTGAAGGTGTGGGTGTTAGGTGTCACAGTTAGGAGCAAGTAGGGGTATGGAGGCATAAAGTTAGGCCAGAAAGCAGTAAAAGTCAGACTTAGTTTCATTGTGGGTTTGAGGCTAATTGAAGGATCTTAAATTAGAAATCAGATTATAGGCTGAGAAAGGAAAACATTGATGTCTCCTTCACTCGTAGGTTTGCTGAGACATACAAAAGCAAAACCCTAAACATAAATAAGGCAGAGCTGCTCAGGCTTGCTCTGGATGGTGATCTCTCTCTCTCTGGCTTCCAGCTGGATCTGTGTAACCCAACTAATCAATTCCTGCTTCTAACCCCCCCTGACCAATCTTCCCTGTTTACCTGGCATGTAAGGCAGATAATGGGATAAGATTAGGAGGTGGGAGGAAGGTGGTAGGGTGGTTGGGAACCCATCTTGGGGACTCTGCTCTCTGGGAGGGCTGTGGTGTTTCTCTATTCCCTTTTCACCGTATATATCTGTAAATATCTGTAATCTGTTGTGAATCTCTCCTTGTCTGTTGTGCTAAGCTGTGAATATAAAGCTGCATTCATTAACTTACAGCCTGACTGAGTTTGGCCTGGGTGAATTCAGAAGTGTAGGGGGACAGATAACTCCCAAACCACCAGACTAATGAAGCAGGTTATGCTCCTGGCAGTATTTGTGACAACCCCAAATAGGTCCTGTGCCATGACACTCTTTGCTCCTTCACCTTCTGTCCTACCACAGGGAAGCAATGGTCTGTAAGATGCTGGCATGGGTATGTGACCTCAGGGAGTCGGCTACTGTGGGAGTGTCAGACAGGAAAGCGTTAAGTTTCTTTCTTCAGTATATGAAATGTACATATTGAATTGGAAGCTGTGGTGGTTTAGCAGTTCCCTGCCCCCCCACCCTTTGATATAACCCTGGCTAGGACTCAGAACACTGCAAGTTGATAAATGAAGCTTTATATTTACAGCAATGCACAATATCCAAGCAGATATTTACAAGGTATAACAGATATTTACAGATATATACAGTGAAAAGGTAATACAGAAACACCACAGCCCTCCCAGAGACCAAAATCCCTAAGAGGGGTTTCCAACCACCCCTTCCACCTTTCTCCCCTTCCCCAATCTTATCTCACCACCTGTTGATGAAGCAGATAGGTGAAGGTAGATTGGCCAGGGGTGGGGTAGCAGTAGAAAAAGAAGTTAGTGGGATTATTGAAAATCAGATACAAAAGGCAGGGACAAAGAAGCCATACAAGAAGTGGCCACAGCCCAGAGAGGTCTGAAACCATCTCACTTATCTATACTTGGGTTACAACTCTTAAAACATTTTTTTTTTCTTTCTCAGTATAGCTGTGAGTGGAGTAGCATCATCTGTTTTCCTCTCTCAGCCTATAGTCTAATTTTCTCACTCAAATGCTCCAATTAGCACAGAAGCCAGGCCTTTGAGAGAGAACTTATGTTATTTCCTCTTCTTACTGATACATTCCTCTGATGTGTTATTTCCTCTTCTTACTGACTCAAATCCTTTCTTGTAGCAACCAGGTGAATGTGACTATTACAAGAGAAGTAAAAAATGTGGTGTCTGTGCTCATTCAGATTAATCCCTGGAGCAACAGGATCTAAAATGCCTTATAAACCTGGATTTGTACTTGGGATTGTCCAGAAGCAGAAACTGAAGAGAAAGTATAAATTTTCAGAATACAGTAAGAGCTCATGAGTATAGAAACTCCTTCTCTCCTGTTAGTTCTCATGTACTCTCTCATGTTTCTTCTAGCTAAGGTTTTAGACCAGCAAGTCTGAGGAAGCATTTTGAAATCAACAGGGTAGGAATTAATTAGCTATGGAATATTAGCAAATTGCTATTACATATCCATTTATGATAATACTGTTCATTATTACTTTGATCATTTGTTAATTAGTGTTCATGTCACTTAAAATTCCTCTTCCTCTTCATCCTGGCTTCATGTTATAGAATCAATCCCTTCACTTTCTCAGCCTGCATAAATCTCTGCATCCCACATGACATCTTTTGCCTGCGTAAGGAATGGAATCACAGAATCATAGACTCATAGAATCATGGAATCACAGAATGGTTTAGGTTGGAAGGGACCTCGAAGCTCAGCCAGTTCCAATCCCCCTGTGCCACAGTCAGGGACACCTCCCACTAGAACAGGTCACTCAAGGCTGTGCTGGTTTGAACTAATTGGAGGATTTGAATGAGAAATTAGACTGTAGGCTGAGAAAGGAAAGCAAAATTTGATTCTGCTTCACTCTTAGGTTATTGTAAAATTTATAAAAGTGAGAACCCAAACAAAGGTAACTCAGACCACTTTGAGCCCTGCTGGCTGCTGCACCTCTCTCCCTGCCTTCTTAGCTGGATCTGAATAACTTCACTAACTGCTTTGCTGCTGCTAACCCCACCCTGTCTGATCTACCTTCTCTTAACTGGCATGTAAGACAGATACTGGGATGAGATTGGGAAGTAGGGGATGGTGGTAGGGTGGTTGGGAATCTCTCTTAGGGACATTGATCTCTGGGAGGGCTGTGGTGCTTCTTATATTACCTTTTCACTGTATATATCTGTAAATATCTGTTATATATTGTCAATATCTGCTTGTCTATTGTGCAGAGCTGTAAATATAAATCTTCATTCCTTAACTTCCACCTGGCTGAGTCTAGTCTGGGCAATTTCACAGTCTGGAGGCATGGAGGACTCCCAAACCACCATAAAGGCTATAACAGAGACAAAAGCTACATTATCTGAGTATGACATAAATCATCTTACTGGAGGCAGTTAGGTTAAACAAAAAAACTGTTCCAGAAGTATATTCAAAGCATCCAGGTGACTAAGGCTTTCCTCCAAGAATGTAATTTTCATCTTTAGTTACAAATACACACAAATAAGCCTGTGTATGCAATACTGAGAGGGGTGTATGGATACATCTACATAAGTATTCCCCCTAAGACGGTAATTAGTGGGTTTATATTGCTTCTTGTAGCAGAGCATCAAGAAAAGCAGATGTAAGTCTGGAGACTCCCTTCCCTTACAGCTGTTTTTGATCTTCTCCTCTGCTTCTCTAAATGGGATATTTAGATATTTTTGGCAAACTGATATCCTAGAAGCCACCACATCTGCTTTCAGCCTCAATCAAAATGAATGTCTACAAAAACAATGCCAGTCCTTTCACTGTTCTCCCAAATGAGGCAAATGACCCAAAATAACCCAAATGGTGGTGAATGGAGCCACAGCCAGTTGGAGACCAGTCACTACTGGTGTACCCCAGGAATCAGTGCTGGGCCTCATCCTGTTCAATATCTTTATTGATGATCTGGACAAGGGGATTGAGTCCAGCATCAGTAAATTTGCAGATGACACCAAGTTAGGAGCAGGTGTGGATTTGTTGGAAAGTAGAAGGGCTCTGCAGAGGGACCTGGCCAGGCTGGATGGGTGGGCAGAGGCCAATGGGATGAGACTGCACAAGGCTCAGTGCAGGATTCTACACTTTGGCCACAACAACCCCAGGCAGTGCCACAGGCTGGGGACAGAGTGGCTGAGAGCAAGCAGGCAGAGAGGGAGCTGGGGGCTCTGGGAGAGAGGAGCTGAAGAGGAGGCAGCAGTGTGCCCAGGTGGGCAGCAGAGCCAATGGCATCCTGGGCTGGAGCAGGAGCAGTGTGGGCAGCAGGAGCAGGGAGGTTCTTCTGCCCCTGTGCTCAGCACTGCTCAGCACACACCTTGAGTGTGGGGGGTAACTAGTAAACCACCACACCACGGTTCTGTGGCAGGCACCAAATATTTGAACACCCATAATTTTAGTGTGTTTGACATTTAACCCTTGAGCACCACTGAAAATGCAGTCCTCAGTTACTCAGGTTTTGTAAATGCATTTAGAAGAGCACGTGGGAGGTTTTGGGTGTCTCAACACATGGTAAGTCTTTTTGCATGTTAGCATTTAATCAGAGGATCTTCAGAAGTCTTCCAGAGCAAGCTTTGATAGAAGATCCTCTGGATTACCCATCTCTCTTGTGCAGAGGTGATGAAGAAGACTGAGTCCTAACCTGGGTTATTTCAAAGTGGGGGGCAGGGGAGGTCTGGGGAACTGCCAAACCACCACAGCCCAGAGACTGAAGGTGTCCTGGAGATACCATATGGAGGGACAGCAATATGAGCAGCCCAGCCTCTCTGATTTGAGAAAGGAAAATCTCACTTATGGCAAAGATCATTTCAGCTTCTGTGCAGATCCTCACTCAGCTCCTCGACTTGGCCTGGAACAAAAAAGGTGACCAGTGCAGAGGTTTTGGATGGGCTGGTGGTAGCCTATTTGTTAATGGTTTAACTCACACAGAGCTCAGCAGAGCCTCCTCACTGCCTCCAATCATTGAGTCAAACTTTGAGCCTTGTTCTCATGCCTGAGCCAAGCTTGCTTTTCTTTCGCAGAAGTGAGGTCTCTGTGACCTGGAGGCAAAGGTTTGCTCTAGTTAATCATTTTACTGAAGCTGGAAACTCAGTCAAACTTCACAGGCGTTCCTTTTGGTGCATGGGAATTTGGGAAAGGCTTCTATTAGTCTGGTTCAGCTCTTTAGAGGTCAGATAACCTATCTTTGACATTTTAGTGCCTGTATCCATTCCAAGGTCATGTCTCTGAAGAGACACAAATTTCTGTTTCTCAACAGCTGAGTGCATTTTGCTGTCCAAAGTGCTGGACCTTCTCCAGCATCTCTCTTGTATTGCGGTGCCCAAACATGAACACAGACCTCACCAGAGCCGAGTCTAAGGACACAATCCCCTCCCTGCTCCTGCTGGACACAGAATTTTTAATCCTAGCCAGGATGGCATTGGCCTTCTTGGCCACCTGAGCACACTGCTGGCTCACACTTAGCTGGCCTGGGCACACTGCTGACTCACACTCAGCTGGCCTGGGCACACTGCTGACTCACACTCAGCTGGCCTGGGCACACTGCTGACTCACATTTAGCTGGCCTGGGCACACTGCTGACTCACACTCAGCTGGCCTGGGCACACTGCTGACTCACACTCAGCTGCCCTGGGCACACTGCTGGCTCACATTTAGCTGGCCTGGGCACACTGCTGACTCACACTTAGCTCCCTGGGCACACTACTGACTCACACTCAGCTGCCCTGGGCACACTGCTGGCTCATATTCAGCTCCCTGGGCACACTGCTGGCTCACACTCAGCTGGCCTGGGCACACTGCTGGCTCACATTTAGCTGGCCTGGGCACACTGCTGACTCACACTCAGCTGGCCTGGGCACACTGCTGACTCACACTCAGCTGGCCTGGGCACACTGCTGGCTCACATTTAGCTGGCCTGGGCACACTGCTGACTCACACTCAGCTGGCCTGGGCACACTGCTGACTCACACTCAGCTGGCCTGGGCACACTGCTGGCTCACATTTAGCTGGCCTGGGCACACTGCTGACTCACACTCAGCTGGCCTGGGCACACTGCTGACTCACACTCAGCTGGCCTGGGCACACTGCTGGCTCACATTTAGCTGGCCTGGGCACACTGCTGACTCACACTCAGCTGGCCTGGGCACACTGCTGACTCACACTCAGCTGCCCTGGGCACACTGCTGGCTCACATTTAGCTGGCCTGGGCACACTGCTGACTCACACTTAGCTCCCTGGGCACACTACTGACTCACACTCAGCTGCCCTGGGCACACTGCTGGCTCACACTCAGCTCTTGTCTGTTACAGCCCCCAGATCCCTTTCTGCCAGCAGCTCTCCCGCCACACTGCCCCAAGCCTGCAACCTTGCCTGGGGTTGTTGTGACACAAGTGCAGGACCTGGCATTTGGCCTTGTTGAAACTTATCCCATTAATGTTGGCTCATGGATCTAAGCCTATCCAAGTCTCTCTTCAGAGTCTCTCTATCGTCATTCAAATCAACACTGCCACCTAACTTGGTGTCATCTGCAGACTCACTGCTGACACTCTCTGTGCCTGAACCAAGGTCACAGAATCACAGAATCACAGAATTTCTTAGATTGGAAAAGACATTCAGGATCATGGAGTCCAATCATTAGTTTCACACTGACAAGTCCTTGGCTAACCCAAATCCGTCAGCACAACATCTCAGCACTATGAATGCCTGTGTTTGGAAAGAACCACCAGGATCATCCAGTCCAACCTTCATCCCAGTATCCTTCATCACCAGACCATAGCCTCATGTGCCACATCCCCTCTTTTTTAAACACCTAGTGTCACAAACTACCAGTCCATAGGGTGGTGAACTACGTGCTTGCATCAACAACTCAGGTGATTTTTGGTTTTCCTTCAGCAAATTGTAACATGCCAGACATCAGTGAAACTGAAAAAGAATGCCTGGAAGCTGCATGCTGATACTGCTGTTGAAAGCAGGCCTTTGTTAGGGGGGGTTCTGTCATGCACTACTGTGTTCAGATCATAGAATCCTAGAATCAGTCAGGGGTGGAAGGGACCACAAGGATCAACCGGTCCCAGCCCCCTGCCATGCCCAGGGACACCCTACCCTAGAGCAGGCTGCCCACAGCCTCTGCCAGCCTGGCCAAAAACACCTCCAGGGATCTGGCCCCAAACACCTCCCTGCAGGGGCAACCCATTCCAGCCTCTCACCACTCTCATGCTCAGGAACTTCCTACTTATGTCCACTCTGAATCTCCCCACCTCCAGCTTTGCTCCATCACCCCAGTCCTGTCACTCCCTGAGAGCAAAAGAAGTCCCTCCCCAGCTTTTTTGTAGCCCCCTTCAGATCCTGGAAGGCCACAAGAAGGTCACCTGGGAGCCTCCTCTTAGTGCCATGTTCTGGTTGATTTGCCAGCGCTGGGTGATAGGTTGGACTGGATAATCTTAGTGGTCTCTTCCAACCTGGATGGTTCTATTCTATTCTATTCTATTCTATTCTATTCTATTCTATTCTATTCTATTCTATTCTATTCTATTCTATTCTATTCTATTCTACTCCTAATCCATTTTATTCTACTCCTGTTCTATTTACCACATTTTGTTTGATATATTATGCAGGAAATGTTTAAAGTCACTAATTTGTCCTATATTTTATATGGATCAAATTAATTCAGGTCACAGAACAAGGAAAGTCAGGGTCGAAGAGGGCTGCAGCAGCTCTGCTATGAGCACAGATTGAAAGAATTGGGGCTGTGCAGGCTGCAGAAGAGGAGGCTCCCTGGTGGCCTTCCAGGATCTGAAGGGGGCTACAAAAAAGCTGGGGAGGGACTTTTGAGAGTGTCAGGGAGTGACAGGACTGGGGGGAATGGAGCAAAACTGAAAGTGGGGAGATTGAGGTTGGAGGTGAGGAAGAAGTTGTTGAGCATGAGAGTGGTGAGAGGCTGGAATGGGTTGCCCCTGCAGGGAGGTGTTTGGGGCCAGATCCCTGGAGGTGTTTTTGGCCAGGCTGGCAGAGGCTGTGGGCAGCCTGCTCTAGGGTAGGGTGTCCCTGGGCATGGCAGGGGGGTTGGGACTGGCTGATCCTTGTGGTCCTTCCAACTCTAACTGATTCTAGGATTCTATGATTCTATGAAATGTTATCTTGACATCTTGTAAGCCTGTGGCTGCTTTATGGGAAGAATGGGGGATAGTTAGAGCAGGAAAACGCGGCTAGAATGTTGAGAGAATGATGGTTATTGAAAACAATTATTAATATTCCTTTGGCATTGTTTTTTTTCCCATTTGTTTTTTCATCTTCAGTGGAAATTCTGTGTGAAAAGGAATGGGCTCGTGAAAATTTCATGTAAATGAACAAAAGCATTTTTGAGTAACAGAATGTGCTGGTTTCAACTAATTGGAGGATGTGAATGAGAAATTAGAATATAGGCTATGAAAGGAAAATAAAATTTGATTGTACTTCACTTATTTGGTTAATGAAATGGTATAAAATTAGAATCCAAACATAGATAATAGAGAGTGTTCTGAGCCGTGGCTGCTCTGCATCTCTCTCCCTGCCTTCTTAGCTGGATCTGAATGACTTCTAACTACTTTCCTGCTGCTAACCCCCTTGGCTGATCTACTTTCTCTTATGTGGCATGTGAATAACATTGGGAAGTGGGGGGAAGGTAGAAGGGTGGTTGGGAACCCTTCTTAGGGACTCTGATCTCTGGGAGGGCTGTGGTGTTTCTGTATTACCTTCTCACTGTATATATCTGTAAATAGCTGTTATATATTGTAAATATGTGTTTGTATATTGTGCAGAACTGTAAATATAAAGCTTAATTTCCTTAACTTCCAGCTGACTGAGTCCTAGCCTAGGTTATTTCAAAGTGTGGGGGGGCAGGGGAACTGCTGAATCACCACATAGAACAACGTGGAATTTGTTCTCTTTTCATTCTTCTTTCATCTGATCAATTGCCTGAGACCTAAAGGGAAGGGGAAAAAAAAGGAGATTTCAGAGGAAGTTCTTTCCTGAGTGGGTGGTCAGGCACTGGAAGGGGCTGCCCAGGAAGGTGGTGGAGTCACCTTCCCTGAAGGTGCTTTAAAAAAGAGTGGATGTGTTGCTTGAGGCTATGGTCTGGTGATGAAGCATGAAGGTTGGACTGGATGATCCTGGAGGTCCTTTCCAGCCACAGCCATTCGTAGTGCTGAGATGTTGTGCTCTGGGATTTGGTTTAGCCAAGGAGTTGTCAGGGTGAAACTGATGATTGGACTCCGTGATCTTGGTCTTTTCCAATCTAGGAAATTCTGTGATCGTGTGAAGATTGCAAGCTGGTAGTGCCCTCACTAGGGAATTGTGAAATGCAGTTTCAGTTTGAGTGAGTTAGAGTTGTTTGGAGTCTTGTGTAAGCGTGAGTCACTTGTGATTTATATTTCCCCCAAAGGTGATGAGATGGTAGGGCCATGGGATGTTATTTCCTTGTAGCTGATTCATGCCCACAAGTGAGGCTTCTCACTGGTCTCATGCAACCTGCTAAATCTTGGACTCTGGAAATAACATTGCCGATTGCAGTTGACATTAAGTCATGCCCCAGCAAGCAACAGGTGAAACTGATCCTGTGTCTCACATGCGGGCTAAATGGCTGAAGGTGGGTGCTGAGCAGCACCTTTACTGTGGTCTCCTTTAGCTCAGGGCTTGGCAAATGAAAGGAAGGCAATTATGACATTTGGTGGCATGTAATTTTCCTTGTGTCTCTGTAGGTGTGCAAGATGTATTTCATAGGCTTGGCTGTGACTTGCTCATAAACGTAAAACCTCTGCTTTGTTTTGTGCTCACACAGATCACAGAAATACAGAATTTATCAGGTTGGAAAAGACCTCTAAGATCACCAAGTCCAACCTATCCCCTAACACCTTCTAATTAACTAACCCCTGGCACTCAGTGCCTCATGCAGCCTCTTTTTAAACACCGCCAGGGATGGGGACTCCACCACCTCCCTGGGCAGCCCATTCCAATGCCAATCACTTCTTCCTAACATCCAGCCTCAACCTGCCCTGACACAGCTTGATCCTCTGTCCCCTCCTTCTGTCCCTGGCTGCCTGGCAGCAGAGCCCAACCCCAGCTGGCCACAACCTCCCTGCAGGGAGCTGCAGAGAGCAATGAGCTCTGCCCTGAGCCTCCTCTTCTGCAGGCTGCACACCCCCAGCTCCCTCAGCCTCTCCTCTTGGGGCTGTGCTCCAGGCCCCTCCCCAGCCTTGCTGCCCTTCTCTCAACACCTTCCAGCACCTCAACATCTTTCTTTAACTGGCACTGGACACAGTTCTTCATGAGATCTTGCTCTGCTTCAGTGTTCTCTGTTGAGAAACAGGAACAAGTGTATGTATTTTGATCTAAAACCAGAATAACTAACTGAAGACCAGGGAAAGTGTAAGAGAATCAGATTGCTTGTGCTGGCTTGAACTAATTGGAGAATTTGAGTGAGAAATTACGCTATTGGCTGAGAGAGGAAAACACAGGATGGCACTGCACCAGAGCTTTACTGAGAAAGAAAAAAAGTTGGTTTAAAAAAAGTGTAACCCAAACATAGATAGTCAGATGGTTTCAGACCTCTCTGGCTGTGGCTGCTTCTCTTTGCATGGTCTCCTTTGTCTCTCTGTCTTGGTAGCTAATTCTCAGTAATACTACTAACTTCTTTCCTACTGCTAACCCCCCCTGGCTGATCTACCTTCACCTATCTGCAGCATCAACAGGTGGTGAGATAAGATTGGGGAAGGGGGGAAAGGTGGTAGGGGTGGTTGGTTACCCCTCTTGGGGATTTTGGTCTCTGGGAGGGCTGTGGTGTTTCTGTATTACCTTTTCACTGTATATATCTGTAAATATCTGTTATACTTTGTAAATATCTGCTTGTATATTGTGCATTGCTGTAAATATAAAGCTTCATTTATCAACTTCCAGTGTTCTGAGTCCTAGCCGGAGTTTATATCAAAAGGTAGGGGGGCAGGGAGCTGCTAAACCACCACATTGCTGCACCACAGATTTAAATCTGTAAATCCAACACTTCTCTTCTGTTTCAGACTGCTCCTGTCTCCACAGTGCCCACGACTGTAAATTGTAAGCTGCAAGCAGAGGTTCATGCACATAAAACAGTGCCAGTGCTAGCTGGGAAAACCTTACCCACGTTAATAGCTTTCCTGGAGTCTGCATGGCCCCTGCTGAGGAAGCCAGCAAGGAAAGTGCCTGCTGTTGACTGTAAACTACTTTAACGTTCTGCCTGCTTTGCTCTAGGTAACAGCACAATGAGATCAAACAGTGCAAGCCAGGAGCATGAGCAGAATAATGATGAGAGCTCATGGGTGAATGTAATTGAGCATTTCATGCTTTGCTCTGTGTAATCTCTCCATCAAGTCAAGCACTAACATACATTAATTAAACACATTTCCCACAGAACTCAGCAATGTGTTAGTAGCCCTCCAAATATTGATACCCTTATGCAGCTTGCTGTCAGTCCAGTGCAGGTCAGCCCTTGGCTGGCAAGTGGAGCTGAGTGCTCAAATTGATGGACACAAAAGGGCTGGCAGTGGGAAGCAGGACATGCTGCAGTGAGTTACTACTGGAACAGCTGTGCCCCTTCCCTGGGCCTGTAGCAATTAAGTCAAATCCAGCTGAGAAACAGCAGTGTGCCCTTTTACCATGTGGTGACTACTCAAGCTTTAGGTATCTCTGCCTTTATCAGTGTGGTGGTTTAGCAGTTACCTGCCCTCCCCCACCCTTTGGTATAACCCAGGCTAGGACTCAGAACACTGCAAGTTGATAAATTAAGCTTTATATTTACAGCAATGCACAATATACAAGCAGATATTTACAAGGTGTAACAGATATTTACAGATATAGACAGTGAAAAGGTAATACAGAAACACCACAGCCCTCCCAGAGACCAAAATCCCCAAGAGGGGTAACCAACCACCCCTACCACCTTTCCCCCCTTCCCCAATCTTATCTCACCACCTGTTTATGCAGCAGATAGGCATAGGTGGATGGGCCATGGGGGTTAGCAGTAGGAAAGAAGTTAGTGGAATTCTTGAGATTTAGCTACAAAGGCAGGGACAAAGGAACCATGCAAGAAGCAGCTACAGCCCAGAGCGGTCTGGAGCACTCTGACTTACCTATATTTGGGTTACAACTCTTAAAACATTTTTTTTTTCTTTCTCAGTAAAGCTGTGAGTGAAGTGACACCATGTATTTTAATTTCTCAGCCTGCAGTCTGATTTCTCACTCAAATTCTCCAAATATTTCAAACCAGCACAGTCAGACACTAGGCTTGTCTGCTGTTCTGAAGAACAACCTGGCCTCAAGTGAGGGAAGTGAAATGTTTCCTTGCCTAGCAGAGGAAGAGTGTTTAGGTGAGAGGAATGTTGTTATTTATTAAACATACTCTGGCTTTGGTAGATTTGCCTGAATTGATGTAAAGCATGAAGTGAAAGCACAGGTAACAGTATCCACTGCTTAATCCAGACAATATCCAGCAACAGCGAATCCTTTTTTGGTATTATTATTTATTTTATTTTATTTTATTTCATTTCACAGAAATACAGAAAAATCCTGGTTGGAAAAGACCCCCAGGATCATCAAGTCCAACCCTTATCCCCACTCTACAAAGTTCACCCTTAAAACATATCCAAATGACTTTTAAACACATCCAGACTTGGTGACTCAACCACCTCCCTGGGCAGCCCATTCCAGTGCCTGCAATGTACTTCATGTGTACTTGTTTCATAGAATCATAGAATGGTTTAGGTTGGAAGGGAGCTCAAAGCTCAGCCAGTCCCAACCCCCCTGTGCCACAGGCAGGGACACCTCCCACTAGATCAGGTCACTCAAGGCCTCATCCAGCCTGGCCTTGAACACCTCCAGGGAGGGAGCAGCCACAACCTCCCTGGGTAACCTGTGCCAGTGTCTCACCACCCTCACTGCAAAAAAAATCCTCCTATCATCCACTTTCAGTCTCCCCTCTCACACTTCAAACCCATTCCTCCTCCTCCTCCTCTCATTCCCAGCCCTTGTCAATAGTCCCTCCCCAGCCCTCCTGGAGCCTCCTTCAGATCCTGCAAGGCCACTCCAAGCTCTCCTGGCAGCCTTCTCTTCTGCAGGCTGCAGAGTCCCAATTCTCTGTGCCTGTGCTCAGAGCAGAGCTGCTGCAGCCCTCTCAGCTGCATCTTGGTGGCCTCCTCTGCACTGGCTCCAAGCCTTGCATGTGCTGCTTGTGCTGGGGGCTGCAGAGCTGCAGACAGTGCTGCAGGTGGGGTGTGAGGAGAGCAGAGCCAAGGGGCACAATCCCCTCCCTTGCCCTGCTGCCCACAGCTGCTCTTGCTGCAGCCCAGCACACAGTTGCTGCACTCACACTGCAGCCTCATCTTCAGCTTTGCACCAGCCCAGACCCCCAGGTCCTGTTCCTCAGGGCTGCTCTCAGCCATTCCCCACCCAGCCTGGAGTTGTGCTTGGGATTGCTGTGACCCAGGTGCAGGACCTTTTCAGAACAGTATCTTTGCCTACACAGTGTGTGTTCATATCATGCCCTGTATCTTTATGATGTTTCAGGCTCTTCTATAACTGTTGCATGTATTACATGTTTAAAGCTGCTTTTGATATTAAAGTGTCTGAGGCCAATCTCTTTCTGGTGGTCAGCAGCAATAAGCCAAGGAGCAATGGATACAGACTGGAACAGAGAAGGTTTCACCTCAGCATGAGGAGAAACTTCTTTACAGTGAGTGTGACAGAGCCTGCCTGGATGCACTCCTGAGTGAACTGCCCTGCGTGATCCTGCTTTGGTAAAAAGGGGGTTGGACTTGATGATCTCTGGAGATCCCTTTCCAACCTCTAATGCCCTATAAATTTAGAAGCATCCTTGGTGGCAGCTAAGCTCTTATTCAGTCATTGGAAAGGGGGAACTGCCTCTAAAGAGTATCTGACTTAGATCACAGGATGTCAGGAGTTGGAAGGAATCCAAGGAGATCATTGAGTCCAACCCCTCTGACAGAGCAGGACCATCCAAGCTAGCTCAGGGCACACAGCAACACATCCAGACAGAGTCTGCAAAGGCTCCAGACAAGGAGACTCCACAACCTCTCTGAGCAGCCTGTGCCACTGCTCTGGGACCCACACAGGCAAAAAGTTGCCTCTTGTGTTGAGCTGCGACCTCCTGTGCTGCAGCTTCCATCCATTGCTCCTTGGCCTATGGCAGGGAGCAGTGAGCAGAGCCTGTACCCCACCTCCTCACCTCCACCCCTCAGAGACTCATAAACATTGATTCAATCCCCTCTCAGTCTCCTCTCCTCTCCTCT
>VWZI01006762.1:0-14909 GCA_013396835.1 Psilopogon haemacephalus
AAGCCATTGCTGGTTGGCATCAGGCACCTCTGCTTTGTTCTCCAAGGGGAGAGGTGGGGGTGGTTGGTTACCCCTCTTGGGGATGTTGGTCTCTGGCAGGGCTGTGGTGTTTCTGTATTACCTTTTCACTGTATATATCTGTAAATATCTGTTATACCTTGTAAGTATCTGCTTGGATATTGTGCATTGCTGTAAATATAAAGCTTCATTGATCAACTTCCAGTGTTTCTGAGTCCTAGCCGGGGTTTATAGCAGAAGGTGGGGGGGCAGGGAACTGCAAAACCACCACAGCTGGTGAGACTCAAGTCCACCCCTGATGTGGCAGCCAGAGCAGGCAGAAGCCAGTGCTACAGCACTGGGTACATGAGCTGACTGGATTAAAGCCAACTTGGATGTACTTCTGCATCAAGCACAAGTATTGCTATAGCTTCACCTTGTCTTTTTGTGCTGGTGTTGGCCGGGTCAAAACTCTGGGGCTGTGACTTTGAAAGGAGGGCAGGGAACTAAGTATATTTTTTCTCCCTCCTCCTTTAGAATTTTCTTATTTCACAAGGCTTCTTGTGCCATCACTTACACCTAAACCATTTATTGCCATATCTGCATGTTGGCACATCTTCAGATCCTCGCCACTGCAAATACTGGAGCCTGTGAATCTTCTTACAAGAGTGTAAAAGGCACAGTTCTCTAAATGGTACCTAAAATTTAAGACTCTTTACTGGGTTTGCTTTGGTGTTTTGTTTTTCTTTTAAAGACTGAGATATATTATTTAAAAAAAAAAAAAGTAGTGAATGAGAAGTCAATTTTGGAGAGTCTTAAACTTTAGTTGTTGCTTTCAGGTCCTTGACAAGTGTAGCATTGGCAGGTGAAGAGTAAAGGCTGAACATGCCCTGTACATTGTCAGATTATCACTGGATTTGTTTTTACATTTTTTTATTTTTTAAAATGTGACAGAATTTTATGGAAAAGGAGCCCCATACAATGCTTTGGTTGGAAAAGACTCAACAAGGGGAGTTGCGAAGATGTCTCTGGATCCAGCAGATCTTACCCATGACATAGTAAGGAAATAGACTCTGAGTGTCATTCTGTTTTGCTCTTTTGCAAGATGATGAATGATAATATTAAATGACTTGTATTAATCTGTTTGAGTCACATATTTTAAACAAAAATGTATTGATATTCTTTAAATACATGGAATGGGCATGTATTTACTGCCCATAAAAGGGTGCAGTGCTAACAGCCTTGGAGAGGAAAGGTTGAATCTATGGAATCAGTACAATCTGTGGAAGCACATAAAAACAAAATTACTTGTTGTTTGAAAAGATGCTTCCAAGGAGAGTGGGTGTCATGGACAGAGGCATTGAGTGCAGCCTCAGCAAGTTTGCTGAGCACCCCAAGCTGTGTGGTGCAGCAGCCAGGCTGGAGGGCAGGGATGGCATCCAGAGGGAGCTGCACAGGCTGCAGAGGTGGGCACAAGACAACCTCAGGAGGTTCAACAAGGCCAAGGGCAAGGTCCTGCAGCTGGGTCAAGGCAATGCCAAGCACCAATGCAGGCTGGGCAGGGAGTGGCTGGAGAGCAGCCCTGAGGAGAGGGACTTGGGGGTGCTGGTGGAGGAGAAGCTGAAGATGAGGCAGCAGTGTGCACTTGCAGGGCAGAAAGGCAAGCAGAGGCTGGGCTGCAGCAGGAGCAGTGTGGGCAGCAGGGCCAGGGAGGGGATTGTGCCCCTCTGCTGTGCTCTGCTGAGAGCCCACCTGGAGTAGTGCATCCAGTGCTGGAGCCCCTGGGACAAGAGGGATGTGGAGATGCTGGAGGTGTGCAGAGAAGGGCCCCGAGGATGCTGAGAGGGCTGCAGCAGCTCTGCTGTGAGCACAGCCTGAAAGAGTTGGGGCTGTGCAGGCTGCAGAAGAGGAGGCTCCCAGGGGACCTTCTGGTGGCCTTCCAGGATCTGAAGGGGGCTACAAAAAAGCTGGGGAGGGACTTTTGAGGCTGTCAGGGAGTGACAGGACTGGGGGGAATGGAGCAAAGCTGGAGGTGGGGAGATTGAGGCTGGAGGTGAGGAGGAAGTTGTTGAGCATGAGAGTGGTGAGAGGCTGGAATGGGTTGCCCCTGCAGGGAGGTGTTTGGGGCCAGATCCCTGGAGGTGTTTTTGGCCAGGCTGGCAGAGGCTGTGGGCAGCCTGCTCTAGGGTAGGGTGTCCCTGGGCATGGCAGGGGGTTGGGACTGGCTGATCCTTGTGCTCCCTTCCAACCCTGACTGATTCTAGGATTCTAAATAACTTTTTTTTTGTCAGCTGATTTAGTGTATCCTGTGTCACTGACATGGCAGTGAATGCTGACTCTGGCAGTAGGTTGTTGCATGTTTGAGGTGTGATTTACTTATGCAGGGGGAATGAAAAAAAGGTCAATAGCTTGTGGTAATACATTATTTGTCAGGCTGAATCTGAATGAAAAGAGAATGCAGGTTATGCCATCAGTTTTGTTGCTCATGTTCTGCAACATAAACTCAAATGCTAATCCTAAGGTTTATAGTAATTTAAGAGGAAAAAAAAATGCATATCTGTATTTTTATTTCTTTGAGACAGACCTCTCTGTTATTTCCTTTAGACAGGACTCACAGAAGAGGAACTGAAGTCCCTGGATGATACCTTCAATAATGTGTATAAGGCCAAATATCCAATTGTTGGCTATACTTCACGACGAATTCTGAATGAGGATGGCAGCCCCAATCTAGACTTTAAACCTGAAGATCAGCCACATTTCAACATTAAAGATGAGTTTTGAGGACCATTTTTGTACCTAGTGAGTGGCTGGGGAGAAGCACAATCTTTCCTGGAGTTCATTAGAGCAATTAGCTCTCATGAATCAGTTTTCTGTGTAGAAAATACTTGTGTGTGTGTATATATACACACATCACTTAGAGGATACAAACAGATCTGCATCAGTGTCATACACCTGACATGTTTAATTACTGAATTATTCAGCAAGAAAGTTTTTTCTGCCTGGACTTCTCTGTTTACAGCTGTGTGATGTAGAGTTCTATTCCTCACATGAGATGGGGAAGTTGTTAATAGTTGAAACATGCCTGCTCCTTTTATAAATCTCAGATTGCTTCCCCTTCTTTGGAACAATCTGCATACCTTATCTCCATGAGCTAACACCAATTCTCTGCTTCAAAGGAATCATAGAAGCATAGAATGGTTTAGGTTGAAAGGGACCCCAAAGACCATCCAGTTCCAACCCCCCTGTGCCATAGGCAGGGACACCTCCCACTAGAACAGGTTGCTCAAGGCTTCATCCAGCCTGGTCCTGAACACCTCCAGGGAGGTTGTGGAGCACAGAAGCACCCAACGTGATCAAAGATCACATTGGGTGCTTCTGTCCTCCACAACCTCCCTGGGCAACCTGTTCCAGTGTCTCACCACCCTCACTGCAAACAGCTTCCTCCTGACATCCAATCTCCCCTCTGCCACTTCAAACCCATTCCTCCTCCTCCTGTCATTACCAGACCTTGTCAATAGTCCCTCCCCAGCCCTCCTGTAGCCCCCTTCAGATCCTGGAAGGCCACTCCAAGGTCTCCTGGCAGCCTTCTCTTCTGCAGGCTGCAGTGCCCCAACTCTCTCAGCCTGTCCTCAGAGCAGAGCTGCTGCAGCCCTCTGAGCATCTTTGTGGCCCTCCCCTGGACTCACTCCAACAGTTCCACATCCTTCTTGTGGTAGCACATTTACAAACAGGTGTAATATTTAAAAAAACCACAAAACATTGTGGGATTTAATATTTGACAGGTCTGAGAATGCTGCATGTAAAGCCACTCAGACTGTTTAAATGCAGTTACTGTGGAATATCTATGCAAAGGCTACAGCTGTAATGCAAGTGTGCCCGTTTGAGCCAGGTTTCTAGCTCAGACATAGAAAAAAGTGGTGAAGAGGTGAGCATTCTAGGGGCTAGGGTAGATAACAGCAACAATGGATAAGTTAATATCATTTCATTGGAGCATCAAGAGCCTCCTGTCTGGCAGCACAGCTTCTTCTGCCCCTTGCTGCTCCTGCTGCTATCTTCCCCCACCACTGTTTTGGCTGCTGCTGCTGCTTGACCCCTTCCCCATCCTCCTTAAGGTTATTTTTCTCCTGTAGTAGTTTATTCTCTTTATACTGTTACATTTAGTTTAAACTATCAGAAAATACAATTTCATTTTTCCTGACTTCCCTCCCAAAAAAAATCTGTGTTGTGGTGAGTTTGCTCTACCAGGAGTGGGATCCACTCTAACCTGGCACAGCAAGAAAAAGAAATCTTTTCCCTGTGAGTTCTACTGTGACATCTAAGTAAGACATTTTATTAGTTTTGAATAAATGACATTTTAAAAGGTTTTTTTCAAATAATTGTCAAAGATGTCTTCTCTATTAGATTATGAAGAGGATGCTCAGAGGGCTGCAGCACCTCACGTATGAGGATAGACTGAAATAATTGGGGCTATGCAGTTTGGAGAAGAGGAGGCTCCCAGGTGACCTTCTTGTGGCCTTCCAGGATCTGAAGGGGGCCACCAAAAACTGGGGAGGGACTTCTTACGCTATCAGGGAATGACAGGACTGGGGGGAATGGAGCAAAGCTGGAGGTGGGGAGATTGAGATTGGAGGTGAGGAGGAAGTTGCTGAGCATGAGAGTGGTGAGAGGCTGGAATGGGTTGCCCCTGCAGGGAGGTGTTTGGGGCCAGATCCCTGGAGGTGTTTTTGGCCAGGCTGGCAGAGGCTGTGGGCAGCCTGCTCTAGGGTAGGGTGTCCCTGGGCATGGCAGGGGGGTTGGAACTGGCTGATCCTTGTGGTCCCTTCCAACCCTGACTGATTCCAGGATTCTGTGATTTCCTCCTTCCAGCTTACTCCACTTTGGCAATAAAAGGAAATGCTAGCCCAGTGTTTAGCACATACTCTGACCATGTACTCAGCACAAGTTTATTATAGTAGTTTTGTATCCTGTGGATACTAAATTTAGCATCTTTATATTGGCAATTTAGTTTCTCTTTACTATCACTCTGGCTACATCATTGCTGTTGCAATGAAGTGTGCATACACATGTTCCTTTTCTTTTTAAACCTAATATAAAGCTGCAGATCCTTTATTTGGTTTCCCTGACAGTCAGCAACAAGAGGAGTGTAAAATTGTGTGTTACATAAATTGCTGCTAACCACTGTCTTGCAGTAACCTAAGGAGGATACAAATTGTCATGCATGAGGATTTATCTGCCACCCTGACAGATTGAATTGATATGGCCAAAAAAATAAGCAGCTGCTCCCAAGTCTATATTAATAAGACAGAAGTAACAAAAATTGGATGGTTTGTTCTATTCCTTTATAATGATAAAGAACTTTATAATGATATAATGACCAATTTCTTGGAAGGATTTTCTGCCTTACAGTTTGCTGAGGACAGCTGTCCATGAGCTGAGTAACTAGAAAAGCTGCACATTTGCCTTTATCTTTCAGTGTGAACAGATTTTATTCTAAGCTTCTCTCTTACCACTAGAGCACTTAATTTGCAGGAGGGATTCCGTGGGCCCTCCCTGCTGGTGGAGGGTGCCCTGAGGTGGAATTTAGGATCTTAAAAAATACCAGTGCTTCCAAGAATTACAGTAATAATAATAATAATAATAATAATAATAATAATGATGATGTTACTGCTGACCTTTTGATTAGGTACCAGCTACAGCTGGGAGTTGGCCCCTTGCTGCAGCCTGCCATTTTTAGGGGAATGCATGTGGGTTTGGTGGTGGTTCTTCTGCCAGCATTTCCACAAATAGTTTTCCAGTGCTTGCTGGGGTCTTTTTCCCCTTCTCTTCCCTTGCATGCTTCCTTATGGGGCACCTTCAGTAGCTGTGATACTGCAGTTCCTGAATTAGTCTTGGCTTCATCCAGGATCAGATGCATTCTTAAAATGTAGCTAGATTGTAACTCATCACTCCGAGCAGCTGTATCCTTATTCCTTCCCTTCTTTTCCTGTGCATGCTACGAAAGGTATCTTTGCTGATCTTGAAGTGGCAAACTTAGATTCTATTTGTAGTAATTTTCAGTTCATTTCAGTGAAGAAACCCTCCTATTGCAAGAGAAAATGGTGCTAGACCCCCTGTTCTTCATCCTTGTGAATCCAACTGTCTTGGAAAGCCAACAGGCCTAAAACATGTCCTGGCTTGGCCCACCCTTCTGCTGATGGAGGAAGCAAGGGTAGGAGGAAAACAAAGGCTTGGGCCATTAGGTCCCCTCCCAAAGTGATAAACAGAGACCTGCAGGTGTTTATGCACTTGTGAGCATCTTGCCCAAGTGAGGGTAAGCAAGCCCTGGGCTGACCTATAATATGGTCAGTGTGGCAAATGCCATTCTGGTTGGTGAATCTCTGTGGCCAAAGGAGCCTTTGCACTCGGGCAAATAATATCAACGGAGCTAAGGTGCAAGCAGTTGTACTGCTCTACTCTGCCTCACTGCTCTGCCTCAGTGTGTGCTGCTCTGCTCAGACAACCTGCTCTGCCTCACTGCTCTCGGCTTGGACACTGTGTTCTGCTCTGCCTTGTGCTTCTGACCAACTTAGCCCTGATGTTTTGGCTTTGAACTACCTGGAAACTGAAGTGCCTCAAGTTTCCCAGCAGAAGGCATTAAGTGTCTCACACCATGGTGAGCAGTGCCACCAACATTGTGCTCTCTGCACATCTACAAGAGCTCCTGCCTGCACCTCTGCAAACCTCCGTGCCAAGAGGAACCAGGATCATATCGGAGCTCGTCTGCCTCTTTCCCAGCACCCTGCTAGAGCCTGGGAAGATCTGGAAACCTCTCACCAGCTATCAAGACACTGAGCAGCTCCCAACACTAACACAAAGTGCCAAGGGCTATTTCTGAATTCTTCTTCACCACCATGAGTAGCACAGACTTTCCTTAGGGCTCCAGGCTGCCTATTTATAAGTGGGGCAGAGCCATTTTGTGGCTAAACCTTTTCCAATTTTCTGATTCTCCTAAATTACTGAATTGCCCATAGGCATCCTTGTGAAGATTTTTCCTGACCAAATTAGAACCCACATTTAACTAGTTTGGAGAGAGTTTGGGGGTGGGGCTTTTGGGAGATAGAATAACTACATATTTTATAATTCCTGCCTCATTAATTGCCCCAACGAATTCACTAACCTGCCCTTGTGTCTGTGAACAGAGGGAGATGCTCTAGTCCTTCCTTTCTGTTATTAAAGACAAGATTATCACAACTGAGTGCATTTTAGAATGCAGAATGTTTCCATTCTGGTTTTATTTCCATTTGGGAACTGAAGGACTTGCATTTATTGAGGTTCACACTCAATAGAGCAGTGTTATGCCAGTAAGGCTTTTGGTGGGTACATATCCCTCGTTCTGTTGCTAGTTGCCTGGGAGAAGAGACCAGCCCCACCTAACAGTAATTTTTCAGCTGATCTGCTTAAACTGAAAAGGAAAAACAATTTGAAAACCCCAAAACTTTATGAGTGCTTGTGTGAGTGCAAAAGCTGCCATTCAGTAGGAGTCAGCTGCATGTCAGCAAGATGTGTTTAGTATTTGCATATTTTCAGAGGAATACTCGGGGATGTTCTCAGGACATCTGGAATCCCAGAGCTGGTGTAAGTGATGACAATCCTATGCTTTGCTCTGTTACCCATTTATGCTTTTGCTTAATGTTTTTTATGTCCATACAGGACACAATATACAGGGTATGAAACTTAAATGAGAAATGCTTGCACCATGAGTAACATTCTGATAAACACACATGAACCTCCGGGCTGTGAGGATGCTGAGGGGGCTGCAGCACTGCCTGGGGAGGAGAGGCTGAGGGACCTGGGGCTGAGAGTCTGCAGAAGAGAAGACTGAGAGGGGATTGGATCAATGTTTATAAATCTCTGAGGGCTGGGGGTGAGGAGTGGTGGGGGACAGGCTCTGCTCACTGCTCCCTGCCATAGGCCAAGGAGCAATGGATGGAAGCTGCAGCACAGGAGGTTGCAGCTCAACACAAGAGGCAACTTCTTGCCTGTGTGGGTCCCAGAGCAGTGGCACAGGCTGCCCAGAGAGGTTGTGGAGTCTCCTTCTCTGGAGCCTTTCCAGGCCTGTCTGGATGTGTTGCTGTGTGCCCTGAGCTAGCTTGGATGGTCCTGCTGTGGCAGAGGAGTTGGACTGGATGATGTCCTTGGTTCCCTTCCAACCCCTGACATCCTGTGAGCCTGTGACACAGAGTATAATCTAAATTTTAAAATGTAATCCCTTCAATTAACACTTTTGCTGTAAGTGTGTTTAGGTCTGATGCACGGCTGCAGAGCTCTGCTCTCCAGGATGAACATTTTGCTTTTTGTGGAGCAATATATTTTTTTTTTTCAAACAAAGCTGGATTTAGAAGCTTTGCTCAGACAGAAAAATTAATAGTGTTAAATGTAATCTATATTTGAATTATCTGGACTTTATCTGTGATCATTGCCAAAACAGTGCTCTGATGTAAAACAGAAGAGTCTGTAGCCTTATCCTCCAAGGAGCCCAACAGCCTCCTAAGATTCTCCTGCTCTGCCACAGCTATTTCCAACCACTTATCAGTTCAATCTGTGAAGTTCTCCTCCAGGCAATTAATTGCTTGGCAACTAAGCTCTGCGTATCCACCACAGCTGACTTCAGTGGCTCTGCAAAGGAGCAGAGAACTCAGCACAGGGAAGTTTTCCCAGACTCACTGAAACAAGTGCTACCTCTAAGGGTTTGGCTTTTTATTCCTTCAGGTATTTTGTTGCCTAAAAAAGGAGGGTGGAAGCCTTTCACTTCAGCTCTGCATTCAAACCTTCCTTCAAGTTTAGATTTAGTTGATGTGTTTGACTCTTTGTGGTCAGCCCACTTCTCTGTCACCTACAAAGCCAAGAAGTGGACTCAGATTTTCACAATGCAAGGGTTAGGTCCAAGCCTCTGCTTTCTCTGCTGCCTTTGCACAACGTGGGGAAAAACAAACAAACCCCCAAACCCAACCCACCCAAAAAAAAAAAAAACCTCACCCAAACCCAAAACTTTCAACAAAAGCAGAAAGATAAAATATAGATGCAGGGATATTAACTTATTTTCCTTTTTCAGAGAGGTTCCTTAAAGTTGAGGGGAAACTACCTCACATTTTGCTTTCCTTTCTTGGATGGTTTACCCCCCAAGGTGGCTTGCACACAGGTTTTTCTAAACCTGTCCCTTCTCAGCAGGCTCAGGTCAGAGGGATAGAGGCTGGTGTCAGCAAGTTCTGCAGCACACAGTAACCTGGACGTCAGTTAGCAGTGCAGAAGTTCTGGTGGCAGCAGTTATAACTAACCTAGAGGAAACAGAAAGAGGAATTGTTTATTCCAGAATGCTTCCTCTGGCCCTGCAATTCATCCTGCTGCACAAGCTTTTTTTGTCACAGAATGTTAATCTCCGTTTGTAGAGTCATAGAATCAGTCAGGGTTGGAAGGGAGCACAAGGATCAGCCAGTTCCAACCCCCTGCCATGCCCAGGGACACCCTACCCTAGAGCAGGCTGCCCACAGCCTCTGCCAGCCTGGCCAAAAACACCTCCAGGGATCTGGCCCCAAACACCTCCCTGCAGGGGCAACCCATTCCAGCCTCTCACCACTCTCATGCTCAACAACTTCCTCCTCACCTCCAGTCTGAATCTCCCCACCTCCACCTTTGCTCCATTCCCCCTAGTCCTGTCACTCCCTCACAGCCTCAAAAGTCCCTCCCCAGCTTTTTTGTAGCCCCCTTCAGATCCTGGAAGGCCACCAGAAGGTCCCCTGGGAGCCTCCTCTTCTCCAGCCTGCACAGCCCCAACTCTTTCAGGCTGTGCTCACAGCAGAGCTGCTGCAGCCCTCTCAGCATCCTCGGGGCCCTTCTCTGCACACCTCCAGCATCTCCACATCCCTCTTGTCCCAGGGGCTCCAGCACTGGATGCACTACTCCAGGTGGGCTCTCAGCAGAGCAGAGCAGAGGGGCACAATCACCTCCCTGGCCCTGCTGCCCACACTGCTCCTGCTGCAGCCCAGCCTCTGCTTGCCTTTCTGCCCTGCAAGTGCACACTGCTGCCTCAGCTTCAGCTTCTCCTCCACCAGCACCCCCAAGTCCCTCTCCACCTCTCTGTCATGGAATAAAATGGGCTGCTGAAAAGTTTGTATGCAAAGCAGCAGTGTTATCAGTGGACCATAACAACCCAAGGCAGAGAGAAGGGAGGTGAGTGAAATGCTACTTTGAAGGAGCAGCAGGAGATGATAACTAACTCAGAGGTTTCAGAAGAAGTGAAAGTTATTGATGCAGAGATAAGGCTGAACTTGAGAGCAGGAAAGGAATGACATCCTCCTTGGACACTGGTCTGGGAAAATCAGCCTGAATTAAACAGTTTGTGACTGCTTCCTCTTTGCTTGACTGCTTCAGCTTCATTTCCACAGACATTTGATACCCTGCAGATGGGCTGGATTGACAGAAGAGAAGCTGCTGCCATTAAATCCATACCTTGCCAATTTTCCTCCCTTGGTCTTTAAATAATGGCCATTCTAGTTCCAAAAAGAAGGCAGGAGAGTTGCTGTGGAAGAGGTGACCAGGGACACAGAGCTGAAGGTGCAATTCTCAGCTTCATTACAACTTTGCAATCCTTTATGCCAGTGTTTCCTGGCCACTAAATTAGCTGATGCTCCCCTTGAGAATTCCCTTCGCTTTTCACCCCTCTTGGGACTGAAAGGTATTTGAAGAAGGTAATATGGTTGGACATTTTGGCTGGCAGGATCTTCAGATGGCTGTGACATCAAGAATGCTACTTTTTGCAGGTCTGGCTTGTAATTTCCTCAGTCCTAAGAGCTATAAGTTTGTGATGCTTCACCTTTCATCTGAAGTGAGTATATTTTACTAAGAAAGAAGGGATGTGAGGAATTTCAAAGAAATGGGACTATAGCTGCAGACCAGAGAGCTGCTGTGGAATTGTAACTTCAGGTCACAATTTTTTAGCAAACACAAAGCTCAAAAAACATTCAAAAACATTTAATACAAATGAGAACAGCACAGGCACAATTTACCTGTTCTTTGTCTGCTTAAAAAAAAACCAACCCCAAGCTGCTCCTTCAAGCTAGAAATCCTTAAGGCATCTACCTGTCAAACAGTGCAGCACAGACTGCCCTTCTAGGTTATAAAAGTCATCCTACTGTGCCTCAGCACTGCTTTCTCTCCAGAAAGTCAACTGAGAGCCAGCTGGGTAAGACTGGGGAGGGGCCTGGAGCACAGCCCCAAGAGGAGAGGCTGAGGGAGCTGGGGGTGTGCAGCCTGTAGAAGAGGAGGAGGCTCAGGGCAGAGCTCATTGCTCTCTGCAGCTACCTGAAGGGAGGTTGTAGCCAGCTGGGGTTGGGCTCTGCTCACAGGCACCCAGGGACAGAACAAGGGGACACAGCCTTAAGTTGTGCCAGGGCAGGTTCAGGCTGGATGATAGGAGGAAGTTCCTGGCAGAGAGAGTGATTGGCATTGGAATGGGCTGCCCAGGGAGGTGGTGGAGTCCCCATCCCTGGAGGTGTTGAAGCAAAGCCTGGATGGGCACTGAGTGCCATTGGCTAGGACTGGGGGATAGGTTGGGCTGGATGAGCTTGGAGCTATCTTCCAATGTGGCTTATTCTATTCTATTCTGTTCTGTTCTATTCTATTCTATTCTATTCTATTCTATTCTATTCTATTCTATTCTATTCTATTCTATTCTATTCTATTCTATTCTATTCTATTCTATTCTATTCTATTCTATTCTATTCTATTCTATTCTATTCTATTCTATTCCATTCTTGAATTGTGGTGCCCAGAACTGGACTCAGCAGTCAAGTTGTGGCCTGAGCAGTGCCGAGTACAGGGGCAGGATAACCTCCTTTGTCCAGCAGGCCACACTGCTCCTGCTCCAGCCCAGGATGCCAGTACATTATGATTTTAGTGTATATATATATATATTTTTGTCAAGTGATGATCACCAATCCAGGCAACTCAATGGCAGAAAACCCAGATAAATCCACAGGACCCTGAGTTGCAGCCTCCTCTATCAAAGAGAACAAAAGTATGCAGCTGGTCCAGTTCTGCCAACTGAAAAGCTTTCTGAGAACCAAGAAAAGGAAAGAGTGACAGGAGGAGGCAGTCATCAGTGGGTGAAGGAGAATAAGAGAAGAGCCCTCGAAATTAAGAGAGAGGTAATAGAAATGTTGATGCTGACAGCCCCAGCAGAGTAAGTGAAGAACCAGCCCTAGCTGCATGCTTAGAATCAGGCAGGGTTGGAAGGGACCACAAGGATCAGCCAGATCCAACCCCCCTGCCATGCCCAGGGACACCCTACCCTAGAGCAGGCTGCCCACAGCCTCTGCCAGCCTGGCCAAAAACACCTCCAGGGATCTGGCCCCAAACACCTCCCTGCAGGGGCAACCCATTCCCCATTGCCTCCTGCCTCATGATGTCAAGAGTAAGAGCAGTGGGGAAAGAGGATGCACACATTCTAAACAGAGAAGTGTTGAGAATTAAATGTCACTTGATATAATTCCTTCTGAGCAGAATAAATATGTGTTGAATTCTGTTTCTCCCTCTCAGTTTCTATGATGGTTTTGTGTTTTTTTAACTCAGCTGTAGCTGAATGGAGGCTTGAGTAGAGGCTTAGCTTGGTGCCTGAAACAGTAAAAATCACAGAACGGTTTAGATTGGAAGGGAGCTCAAAGCTCAGCCAGTTCCAACCCCCCTGTGCCATAGGCAGGGACACCTCCCACTAGAACAGGTCACTCAGGGACTCATCCAACCTGGCCTTGAACATCTCCAGGGAGGCTGGGGAGCACAGAATCACCCAATGTGATCAAAGATCACATTGGGTGGTTCTGTCCCCGCCAACCTCCCTGGGCAACCTGTGCCAGTGTCTCACCACCCTCACTGCAAACAACTTCCTCCTAACATCCACTTTCAATCTCCCCTCTGACACTTCAAACCCATTCCTCCTCCTCCTGTCATCACCAGAACTTGTCAATAGTCCCTCCCCAGCCCTCCTGTAGCCCCCTTCAGATACTGGAAGGCTACTCCAAGGTCTCCTGGCAGCCTTCTCTTCTGCAGGCTGCAGAGCCCCAACTCTCTGTGCCTGTCCTCACAGCAGAGCTGCTGCAGCCCTCTCAGCTGCATCTTGGTGGCCTCCTCTGCACTGGCTCCAACCCTTGCATGTGCTGCTTGTGCTGGGGGCTGCAGAGCTGCAGACAGTGCTGCAGGTGGGGTGTGAGGAGAGCAGAGCCAAGGGGCACAATCCCCTCCCTTGCCCTGCTGCCCACAGCTGCTCTTGCTGCAGCCCAGCACACAGTTGCTGTCTGGGCTGCACTCACACTGCAGCCTCATCTTCAGCTTTGCACCACCCCTGACCCCCAGGTCCTGTTCCTCAGGGCTGCTCTCCAGCAAAAATGGTTGTTCTCACAGCTCACTGCAACCTGCAATGGAACATCTGGGGCACGTTTGTCCAAAACCAGCAACTTGAGAGAATGAGGAGCTCCTTCTGCAGACTGCAGCCTCTGATCATCCTTTGTAAGCAGGCATACATTTCCCAGAGGGAATCAGGCTTCAGGGCTCAGATTTCTAAACCTTGCCAGTGCATAAACAACTTTATGAATGTTTCTTCCCCAGGGACAGAATTTGGAGTTGAGGAATGCAAAATGTAACTGCCTAATACATGAAGCAGCTGCCTGCACAGGAAACAAAATGAGCAAAACAGGAACTGTGTAGAAGAGCAAGGTAAGGGCCTCTTGTTCTCCATCTGATGGGCAGCCCAGATGAGGATGCAGATATCCTGGACTAAATCACAGCTCACCTGCACCTCCTGGGTGGAACCAGCTGCATCACAACAGAGAGATTGTTTAAATGCCACAAACCAGCACTGCTCAGTCTTCGTTCAGTCTCTTGCAGCCTCACAGAATCACAGATTGACAGGGGCTGGAAGGGACCTCCAGAGCTCAGCCAGTCCAACCCCCCTGCCACAGCAGCATCTCCTAAACCAGATCACAGAGGAACACATCCAGGCAGTTTGGAATATCTCCAGGGAGGGAGACTCCACAACCCCCTTGGCCAGCCTGTCCCAGGGTTCTGTCACCCTCACAGGGAAACATTTTCCTCATGTTTAAATGAAGCTTCCTCTGCCTCAGCTCCCACCCAGTGCCCCTTGTGCTGTCCCTGGGCATCACCCAGCAGAGCTGGCTCCAGCCTCCTGCCACTCACCTGCACACATTGAGAACCATTGCTGAGGTTACCTCTCAGCTCCTCTTCCCCCAGCAGCACAGCCCCAGCTCCCTCAGGCTCTCCTCCTAACAGAGCTCTTCCATTCCCTTCAGCATCTTTGTGGCTCTGTGCCACTGCTGGACTCTCTCCAGCAGTTCTGTGTCCCTCTTGAGCTGGGGGGCACAGAACTGGACACAGTACTGCAGATGCAGCCTCACCAGGGCAGGCTGGCTTAAGGCTCTAGCAGCAGGGAGTCCACCCAAGCTGGAAACCCCTTACAAAATTCCAATGTTCCATTCATCTTTTTTTCATATTTTTCATGCCCTTTCTGTGAGGTCATTATGACAAGCCCCTTCCCCCCCCCAACTCCCCCTGCCCCTCATTACAACATAAAAACTAAATGGAAGAAGAGTGAAGTACAAGGCAAGTTAATCTGGCAGCAGCTGAGTTTTCCTGCAAGGAGAGGGAAGAGTCCCTCCCTGTGTTCTCTAAATGTGACCATTGTGAGGCTTAGACACATTACCAAGTCTGTAGGGAATATAACCCCAGGCTCACAGGATGTCAGGGGTTGGAAGGGACCCAAGGACATCATCCAGTCCAACCCCTCTGCCACAGCAGGACCAGACAAGCTAGCTCAGGGCACACAGCAACACATCCAGACAGAGTCTGGAAAGGATCCAGGGAAGGAG
>VWZI01006762.1:15384-26524 GCA_013396835.1 Psilopogon haemacephalus
AAGAAAAAGCAGGCAGCAAAAATAAAGGAGAAGCTCCTACTGCAACTTAAGTACCAACTCAAGGAGGAAAAAAAAAACATAAAAAAGGTTTTCTTAGACAGAAGACAATTTTGGAAGGATTTTGTATTTTATATCACCTTCAAAAGTAATATTTTACATTCTCTTCAAAAGTCAGCCCTAAGTACAGCTTTATGGTGGTGTGGCACTGCTGCTGATACTCTTTGAACACCCCTGTCTCTGCATTAGACTGCTTCTCATCTCCTTCTAGTCACAAACTATGCTTAATGCTGTTTATTTTCTATCATTTGTTAGATCATGTCTGCCCTCAAGCACATTTCACTACCCACAGCTGATTCAAACCAGCCAAAGGAGCAGGAGCAGGCCAGCAGAGTATGCACTAATGAGTAACAGCCCTGGGGAGAGAGAGTTTAGAGGAAGTCTCAGCTCAGAGCTTAGCTACGTCTGCACAAGCACAGATCACCTGCAGGCAACTCCCCTTGTTTTTAGGAGCTTAATAACTTTCATATTTATGACACTATGAAGTTGCTCCTTTGGAAGCATCCACAGGAAAGACACAATGGCCCCAAGCTGTGTGGGGCAGCAGCCAGGCTGGGGGGCAGGGATGGCATCCAGAGGGAGCTGCACAGGCTGCAGAGGTGGGCACAAGCCAACCTCAGGAGGTTCAGCAAGGCCAAGGGCAAGGTCCTGCAGCTGGGTGGAGGCAATGGCAAGCACCAATGCAGGCTGGGCAGGGAGTGGCTGGAGAGCAGCCCTGAGGAGAGGGACTTGGGGGTGCTGGCGGAGGAGAAGCTGAAGATGAGGCAGCAGTGTGCACTTGCAGGGCAGAAAGGCAAGCAGAGGCTGGGCTGCAGCAGGAGCAGTGTGGGCAGCAGGGCCAGGGAGGTGATTGTGCCCCTCTGCTGTGCTCTGCTGAGAGCCCACCTGGAGTAGTGCATCCAGTGCTGGAGCCCCTGGGACAAGAGGGATGTGGAGATGCTGGAGGTGTGCAGAGAAGGGCCCCGAGGATGCTGAGAGGGCTGCAGCAGCTCTGCTGTGAGCACAGCCTGAAAGAGTTGGGGCTGTGCAGGCTGCAGAAGAGGAGGCTCCCAGGGGACCTTCTGGTGGCCTTCCAGGATCTGAAGGGGGCTACAAAAAAGCTGGGGAGGGACTTTTGAGGCTGTCAGGGAGTGACAGGAGTGGGGGGAATGGAGCAAAGCTGGAGGTGGGGAGATTGAGGCTGGAGGTGAGGAGGAAGTTGTTGAGCATGAGAGTGGTGAGAGGCTGGAATGGGTTGCCCCTGCAGGGAGGTGTTTGGGGCCAGATCCCTGGAGGTGTTTTTGGCCAGGCTGGCAGAGGCTGTGTGCAGCCTGCTCTAGGGTAGGGTGTCCCTGGGCATGGCAGGGGGGTTGGAACTGGCTGATCCTTGTGGTGCCTTCCAGCACTGACTGATTCTAGGATTCCATGATTCTTCTGGCAGTCCTGAAGCATGGCTGCTTTTCTCTAGACAGCTTCTTTAGAAGCAATGAACACACACACACAAATCAATTTAGTTCTTTTAAATAGATCATCAAGGCAGCTGAAAGTGCAATCAAGGTTTGCTTCACATTTCACTCCACATTTTCCAGGAACTCCCCACTAGGAAACTTTATTGAATTTAATAGCAAATTAAATTTAGTAAGAGTTCTGTTTTCACTGTATTTTTCTTCCTCCAGTGTTTTGGGTTTTTTTGGTTTGGTTTTTTTTTTTTCTTTTTTTAGATGGACGATTTCATTACAGTTTCTTTGCATTTGTTTCTGTGCATCTCAAAGTGATAAACCAATTTCCAACCAGTGTACATCAGCAAAGTGCTCCAACTGAGCTACACCAATGTTCATCAGAGAACCCAATCGTCCCTCCTCCCTCTGAACCACAACAACCTCCTAGATGATCAGAGCTTTCTTTGATCAGGGGTTTGATGTCTCCTTTGGTGCTCAGAAACTTACATCCTTTACATTATTTAGAATAAGCACCACAAAAAAAAAAAAAACCCAACCCAAAAAACAAAAAAGCACACAAAAAACCCCACCTCTAATAAGAAGCACAATTAAGGGTTCCTTTTTCTACCATCCAGACATCTGCTTTTGACTAAAATCACACTGGAACCTCAGAGCTCTGTCGTGCACTCATCTGAGGACAGTGGTGCCCCTTTCCCTTCAGCTCTCCTCTTGCACAGTTTTAAGAGATCCATACTAGAAGGATGTCAGACAACACTAGGACAAATATTGTGGCCAGGTATAATACAATGTATTTAATTATGAACTCAGATTTAATGGTTGCTTCAATCTGAAAGCTATCGAAATAAACCATACATTAATGGCTATGCTTATCCTTGGTTTTGCCAGGGGGGAAAAACCATCCAAACAAACAAATGTCCCCTGCAAAACTGTAAGGGAACTCCTTCTCTCATTGACTAATGTAGAGAATTAAAGCACTGCCCCATCAGTTTCACTGCCAGTCTGAGGTAACTGCCATAAACTTTGGCTCTTGCAACAAATAACCTCTCTACTCTGCCCTGCTGAGAGCCCACCTGGAGTAGTGCATCCAGTGCTGGAGCCCCTGGGACAAGAGGGATGTGGAGATGCTGGAGGTGTGCAGAGAAGGGCCCCGAGGATGCTCAGAGGGCTGCAGCAGCTCTGCTGTGAGCACAGCCTGAAAGAGTTGGGGCTGTGCAGGCTGCAGAAGAGGAGGCTCCCAGGGGACTTTCTTGTGGCATTCCAGGATCTGAAGGGGGCTACAAAGAAAGCTGGGGAGGGACTTTGTAGGCTCTGAGGGAGTGTCAGGACTAGGGGGAATGGAGCAAAGCTGGAGGTGAGGAGATTGAGGCTGGAGGTGAGGGGGAAGTTGTTGAGCATGAGAGTGGTGAGAGGCTGGAATGGGTTGCCCCTGCAGGGAGGTGTTTGGGGCCAGATCCCTGGAGGTGTTTTTGGCCAGGCTGGCAGAGGCTGTGGGCAGCCTGCTCTAGGGTAGGGTGTCCCTGGGCATGGCAGGGGGGTTGGGGCTGGCGCATCCTTGTGGTCCCTTCCAACCCTGATTGATTCTAGGATTCTATGAACCACTTCTGGATGTTTTTAATCCATAATCAGGATTACTCAAAAATATTTTCCAATATTAATGTGAAAAAGCTAAAATACAGAAGTAGTAGAGGCCTTAAAATATTCAAATATCTAGGAAAATGCTGATTTGTCTGCCCTATACTTTAAGAACATGGCAATGAGCACATTCCCTCTTTAAGGCTTAGCCTAAACTGTTTAAACCGCACCTGAGATATTATTTAAATTTCATTTCCCAAGGTGAGAGAGCAAAACTTCTTGGATGATGGAATGCCATTTAGGTCCTTTAAAAAGAAGTGAGGCACTAAAGGACTGGTAACAGCACTTTAAAAAAAATCATAGAATCATAGAATGGTTTAGGTTGGAAGTGAGCTCAAAGCTCAGCCAGTTCCAATTCCCTGTGCCACAGGCAGGGACACCTCCCACTAGAACAGGTTGCCCAAGCCTTCATCCAACCTGGTCTTGAACACCTCCAGGGATGTGCTTTAAAACACAGCAATAAGATCCCTTCATAATTCTTCCTTTTACACAGAAGTGGGAAGCACACTGCCCCTGCCTGCTTTCTCTAAAGGATACAAAAAGGGAAAGCAAATGGGAACAAAGCAGTTTGTAGTCCTAGAGAGGAAAATGGTCTTGAAATATGACTGTGGGCAAACAGAAGATGCAGACAGATAGGTATCACTCGCCAAGCACCAGCCACAAAACAGGCATATTAAGAGAAGAAGCAGAAAAAAAAGCCACGATGGAAATCCAAAGATGTGCACATCATTACAGCAAAAAGTCATGAATGTTACATATGCAGGCAAAAAAAACCCAAACCCTCAAAACAGTGAAACATTTCATAGGGTGATCCTGAATCCCCACAAAGAGAGAAATGGGACCCAGCAGTGTGCCCAGCTGGGATGAGATTGAACAAGGCCAAGTGCAGGGTTCTACACTTTGGCCACAACAACCCCAGGCAGTGCTACAGGCTGGGGACAGAGTGGCTGAGAGCAGNCTGTGTCCAGTTCTGGTTGCCTCAATTCAAGAGAGATGTTGAGGTGCTGGAAGGTGTTGAGAGAAGGGCAGCAAGGCTGGGGAGGGGCCTGGAGCACAGCCCCAAGAGGAGAGGCTGAGGGAGCTGGGGGTGTGCAGCCTGCAGAAGAGGAGGCTCAGGGCACAGCTCATTGCTCTCTGCAGCTACCTGAAGGGAGGTTGTGGCCAGCTGGGGTTGGGCTCTGCTGCCAGGCACCCAGCAACAGAACAAGGGGACACAGCCTGAAGCTGTGCCAGGGCAGGTTCAGGCTGGATGTTAGGAGGAAGTTGTTGGCAGAGAGAGTGATTGGCATTGGAATGGGCTGCCCAGGGAGGTGGTGGAGTCTCCATCCCTGGAGGTGCTGAAGCAAAGCCTGGATGGGCACTGAGTGCCATGGTCTGGTTGATCTCAGAGGTCTGTTCCAAGCTGTCTGGTTCTATGATTCCCTGACTCCTGCTGCTCCACAGCACATAGCTGTCAGTGATGTGAAATACAGGTAAGCACAGAGTGAAGCCTCAGGTAGGGATTTCAGAAGGAGCTGTGAAGATGTTGAGAGTTCAGGGTTGCAGTGATTTCACAGGGATAACACAGCAATTAGAGGCTAGGTGGAGAGGTATGGAAATCTTTAAGTTTCAAGGTAATATCACATCTAGGAACCTTTTTTTGGGTTGGTTTTTTTTTTTGCATTCTGCAATTCTCCACACTATTTTCAGAAAGAGTTTCATCTGTATACTGTAAATAATATGCTTGCTGATCCTGGTATTATTTCTCCAAGCTAGAAAGCAATTTAGGCTACAAATGCTGAGTGCCAGAAGCCTGAGAGAGCTTTCAGAATTCTGCAGAATTTTTTTTTTCTTTTCTTTTCTTTTCTTTTAATGTATCTCCGTTTACGCTTGAAGAAGTTACATACATTTTTACTTCAATGCTTGGCCAATAATTGAGTTCCTCTAGTTTATTCCTGTCAGAGCTGTTGATGTAAAATGATAAATCTTTGTGTATATTCTTTGTAATCAGAGCAAGATTAAACTAAGGTCCCAAATGTAGCAGGGGGGGAAAAAAAAGACAATAGGAAACAGCTCCTTTGGCAGTAACTCAAGCCTCTTTCTTTTTTTTTAACTAGTGCAGTGCTCAGAAAACTCTTTAGAATAAAATAGAACAGAACAGAATAGAAAGAATAGAATAGGATAGAACGGAATAGGATAGAACGGAATACAAATAACAGAATAGAACAGAATGGAATACAAATAATAGAACAGAACAGAATTGAACAGAACAGGATAGAATGGAACAGAACAGGATAGAAATAATAGAATAGGGCAGAATAGGAATAGGGCAGAACAGAATAGAATAAAACAGAATATAATGAATAGAATGGAATAGGATAGAACAGAATACAAATAATAGAACAGAATAGAATAGAATAGAATAGAAGGAACAGAACAGAACAAAATAGAAAGAATAGGATAGAAACAAATAGGATAGAATGGAATAGAATAGAATGGAATACAAATAATAGAACAGAATAGGGTAGAACGGAACAGAATAGGAATAGGAATAGAATAGGAATAAGAATAGAATAGGAATAGGATAGGATAGGAATAAGGATAGGGTAGGGATGGGATAGGGTAGGGATGGGATAGGGTAGGGATGGGATAGGGTAGGGATGGGGTAGGGTAGGGATGGGGTAGGGTAGGGATGGGGTAGGGTAGGAAAGGATAGGATAGGAAAGGATAGGAATAGGATAGGATAGGAATAGGATAGGAATAGGAATAGAATAGAACAGAACAGAACAGAATAGGATAGAATGGAATAGAAAGAATAGAATAGAATAGAACAGAAGGAATAGAATAAGATAGAAATAAATAGGATAGAAACGAATAGGATAGAACAGAATACAAATAATAGAACAGGATGGGATAGAACAGAACAGAACAGAATCCAGTCCAATCTATCACCCAGCTGCATCCAATGGCACTAAGTCCCCAGGGTCATCCTTGTTTCCCTTCTTGCAGGTGGCTGTGATGTTTGTCCTTTTAAGGACAGCAGGAACTTCACCAGCCTGCCATGACCTTCCAAATGCAACAGGCAGTGCTTTAGCAACTTCATCTGCCAGCTCCCTCAGGATCCATGGGTGGATCTCATCAGGCCCCATGGACTGGGGAGGGATGATTGAGAAGGTCTTGTTATGACAGGAGGAGGAGGAATGGGTTTAAACTGGCAGAGGGGAGATTGAAAGTGGATGTTAGGAGGAAGTTGTTTGCAGCAAGGGTGCTGAGACACTGGCACAGGTTGCCCAGGGAGGTTGTGGAGGACAGAATCACCCAATGTGATCAAAGATCACATTGGGTGATTCTGTCCTCCACAACCTCCCTGGAGGTGTTCAAGGCCAGGTTGGATAAGTCCTTGTACAACCTGTTCTAGTGGGAGGTGTCCCTGCCTGTGGCACAGGGGGGTTGGAACTGGCTGAGCTTTGAGCTCCTAAAGCATTCTGCGATTCTATGACTTGTGCACGTTCAGATTCCTTAGGTGCTCACGAGCAGGACCTTCAGTTACAGTGGGCAGATCTGCCTTCCCCCAGGCCTTACTCTTGCCCTCTGGAATCTGGACATCGTGGTTGGAGGCCTCAGACAAACTAGAGCTGATAAACATAGAATGGTTTAGGTTGGAAGAGACCTCAAAGCTCAGCCAGTTCCAACCCCCCTGTGCCATAGGCAGGGACACCTCCCACTAGATCAGGATGCTCAAGACCTCATCCAGCCTGGCCTTGAACACCTCCAGGGAGGGAGCAGCCACAAAGATTGCAGATGCACAAAGATTTCCATGGCTTAAGCAATGCAGCTGAGTAAAACACAGACCTGATCTGCACACAGTGTGATGGGTTAGAGCCAAGCCAACCCCTCCCCCAGCAAAGAAGATCCACTACAACTCAGAGTTTTGGAAAAAATCACAGACAAAATAAAATTGTCCTTTTGGACAATTGAAATATCACAGTAGAAGAAGAACAAACTACTACAGAAACACAATAACCTTGAGGAGGATGGGGAAAGGGTCAAGTGGCAGCAAAGCAGCAGCCAATACTGTGGTGGGGGAAGAGGGCAGCAGAGGCAGCAAGGGACAGGTCCAAGCTGTGCTTCCAGACACAGTTTTTGGTGCTCCAATGAAATGATATTGACTTATCCATTGTTGCCATTTGATGGCCTATCCCTGGAAGCCTCTGGAGAACAGGACCTATGAGGAGCAGCTGAGGGAGCTGGGGTTGGTTAGTCTGGAGAAGAGGAGGCTGAGAGGGGACCTTATTGCCCTCTAAAATACCTAAAAGGAGGTTGTGGTGAGGCTGTGCTGGTCTCTTCTTGTGAATTACTAATGACAGGACAAGAGGAAATGGCCTCAAGTTGTGTCAGGGGAGGTTTAGATTGGATGTTGGGAGGAAGTTGTTTACTGAGCAGGTGGTCAGGCACTGGAAGGGGCTGCCCAGGGAGGTGGTGGAGTCACCATCACTGGAGGTGTTTAAAAAAAGAGTGGATGTGGCATAGGTTGAGGCTATGGTGTGGTGATGAAGGATGCTGGGATGAAGGTTGGACTGGCTGATCCTGGTGCTCCTTTCCAGCCACAGCCATTCACAGTGCTTAGATGTTGTGCTGAGGGATTTGGGTTAGTCAAAGACTTGTCAGTGTGAAACTAAGGATTGGACTCACTGATCTTGAAGGTCTTTTCCAATCTAAGAAGTTCTGTGATTCTGTGATTTTGAATGTTCACCTCTCCATACAGAACTTTGACTTCTAAGTTTCTCTGCTGCCATTTTTGGTTGTTTTTTGTAATGCCTGAGCTAGAAATCCAGCTCAAACTGCCACACACAGCTAACCAAAACTCCCTCCTAATTTTGCCAGAACAGCATTTCTTGGGAAGCTCTCATCTGTGTCTCTCTCAGTTCTGTTTCAGACAAATAAATAGAATATGCAGACCCTTCCAGCAAGGGTTGATGCTGCCTAGATGAAGTTTTTTACCAACTTAATTGTCCTGAGCCAGAACCCAGAAAATTTCCCTGGTGCATTTCCACTCTGCAGCCTAGCACAGTATTTTGCTTACATATTGTAACTATGGAGAAAGGCACTACTAATTTTAGCTTATTTTCTTAAATAATATTCAGTTACTGGCAGAGCAGAACTGAGAAGAAGACTGGGCCTGGTAAAAGTGGTTTTTGGAAGGAAAATGCATTTGTTAACTGCTAATCTTGTCTGTATCTCGTGCTTGCAGCTCCTCAGGGTGAGAGCTGGAGTGGTGTGATGCAGCTGGGGTCAGCTGGGCAGCACTGGCAGCTCGCTTTCCACGCTCACCCCTTCATCTTCCACCCTGCAAGTCCAGCCCCATTCACCTAAGCAGGACAAGAGAGACATCCAGCGGCCAGCCCCTTCAATTTAACCTACCGACAGACAAACCCAGCTCTGCTCTTACCCAGCCCCTGCTCCTGTGCGTGCAAGGAACCATTGATGAGCCAACCCCTAGGCAGGCAGAACCAGGAAAATAACAAAACTCCAGTGGCTGAAGCACTATTGTCATCTGCAGCCTGGGGACCTCCTCTCTCCATATCACACAGTCACAGATTGTCAGAGGCTGGAAGGGACCTCCAGAGCTCAGCCAGTTCAACCTCCCTGCCACAGCAGCATCTCCTGTACCAGATCACAGAGGAACACATCCAGGCAGTTTTGAATATCTCCAGGGAGGGAGACTCCACAACCCCCCTGGGCAGCCTGTCCCAGGGTTCTCTCACCCTCATGAGGGAAAAAAAAATCCTCCTCATGTCTACATGAAGCTTCCTCTACCTCAGCTTCCACCCAGTGCCCCTTGTGCTGTCCCTGGGCATCACCCAGCAGAGCTGGCTCCAGCCTCCTGCCACTCACCTGCACACATTGAGAACCATTGCTGAGGTCACCTCTCAGCTCCTCTTCCCCCAGCAGCACAGCCCCAGCTCCCTCAGGCTCTCCTCCTAACAGAGCTCTTCCATTCCCTTCAGCATCTTTGTGGCTCTCTGCTGGACTCTCTCAGGCAGTTCTGTGTCCTTCTTGAAGTGGGGGGGGCCAGAACTGGACACAATATTCCAGATGTAGCCTTACCCAGGCGGAGTAGAGGAGCAGGAGAACCTCTCTTGACCTTGTAATCCACCCCAGAACAGCATTGTCCCTCCTGGCCATGAGTGCACATTGCTGGCTCATGGTCACCTCCCATCCACTATGACCCCTCCACCCTGGGTCCTTTTCCCCTTTGCTGCCTTCCAGCAGCTCAGTCCCAACCTATCCTGCTCCCTGGGGTTGTTGTTTCCCAGGTGCCAGACTCTGCACTTGCCCTTGGTGAATTCCATCCCATTTCTCCCTGCCCAGCTCTCAGCCTGTCCCAGTCTGGCTGAATGGCAGCACAGCCTCTGCTGTGGCAGCCTCTGCACCCAGCCTGGTGCCATCAGCAAACTTGCTGACACTGCACTCTGTGCCCTCAGCCAGGCCACTGATGAATACATTGAACAGGACTCCATACTCCAAGTGCCATCTGTAGTTCTCCCTTCTTCTCTCTTAAGCTTAACTTCATTATTTTGATTCTTAACCCATGCAAATTGGTACAGGTCTATTAACATCCACGGAGCTATAATGGTTTCTGTTAACCAAACATCTCACTCTATTTGCTATTCAGAGATGTACTTTTCACATCCACTATCTTCCATTCAAATGTTTGGTTTTTTCCCCCCTAATCTTAACTCTATTTGTACTGCTTACTTTTATCTGCATCGTAAATAGACTTCCTGGTCACTATTGATACAAAACTTCAGAGAATCAGTGGTAAATCCTGGTACTAAGTGGTCTGATCTTTGTGTAAGAGCAGGGAGAAGGATATAATATTAAATTTCTGTCAGTAAATTCAGTAATTGAAGATACCTGTTGTATCTGTATAGAATCCTAGAATCAGTCAGGGTTGGAAGGGACCACAAGGATCAGCCAGTCCCAACCCCCCTGCCATGCCCAGGGACACCCTACCCTAGAGCAGGCTGCCCACAGCCTCTGCCAGCCTGGCACCAAACACCTCCAGGGAGGTTGTGGAGCACAGAATCACCCAACGTGATCTTTGATCACGTTGGGTGATTCTGTGCTCCACAACCTCCCTGGGCAACCTGTGCCTGTGTCTCACCATCCTCAACCTGTGCCTCTGTCTCACCACACTCCCTTGCAAAGAATTTCCTCCTAACATCCAGTGCATAGAATCCTAGAATCAGTCAGGGTTGGAAGGGAGCACAAGGATCAGCCAGTCCCAACCCCCCTGCCATGCCCAGGGACACCCTACCCTAGAGCAGGCTGCCCACAGCCTCTGCCAGCCTGGCCAAAAACACCTCCAGGGATCTGGCCCCAAACACCTCCCTGCAGGGGCAACCCATTCCAGCCTCTCACCACTCTCATGCTCAACAAAAACAAAAAAAATCATACACGTGGAAAATTGTAATTAATGCTTTAGAATCATAGATTCAGTCAGGGTTGGAAGGGACCACAAGGATCAGCTCCAACCTCCCTAAAAGTACTTCCTCCTCACCTCCAGGCTCAATCTCCCCATCTCCAGCTTTGCTCCATTCCCCCCATTCCTCTCACTACCTGAACACCCTAAAAAAGTCCCTCCCCAGCTTTTTTGCAGCCCTGCTTCAGACACTGGAAGGACTCAGTATGACAAGAAAATTCTCTCCCCTTCTTATTCCATGTGTGTATGGAAAATCCATCATACACATGCCAAGCAACATCTCAAGCTGCAGTAGAGTTATTCCTATATTAAAAAAAAACAAACCCCAACCCCCCCAACAACACAACAAACAATCAATCAATCACTCAATCAATGAATCAAACAAACAAAAAACCCAGCCCAACAAATACAACAAGAGAAGAAAGCTGAAGTCTTGTGTGGTACCCTCTGCCAAAGCATTTCACTCTACTGTGCACTTCCTGGGGAGGTTATTTCAACTGTTCTGCTACAAACACCCCCACCTAAATTAAAACAAAAGAGATTAAAA
>VWZI01006763.1:0-36538 GCA_013396835.1 Psilopogon haemacephalus
TGAATGTAACTCTCCATTGTCAGGATCCAGAAGAAAAGATGCAGTGATGTAATGGAGCCACTTATTCCATCACTTAAATAACTTTAATACACACACACTCACACAGGTACCAGTGCTTTGAAAATAGATCATTCAGTCCTAAAAGCAGCTTCATTTCTTTCTTCTGCCCACCCCACCCACCCATCCCACCCCGTTCATCACTGTTCAAGTAGGTTGATTAGAATCACACCAAATGCTTATTCGTTTTTGGCCTCTGAGTTGTCATGGAGAGGTTTGTCAGCAGCTACCACACTGACTGCTGTTTCACTGCTGTGGGAATAGTCCACCACCATTGTCTCAATGCCTTCTTTTTCTTCTGGCAGTGTGCTAACAGTTTCTTCTATGTCCTCCTTTGGCTGGCTGTCCTCACTGATCCTGTGCTTGCTTTCATTCAGTGCCCTGGTAAGCCAAGCAGCAGAAAACAGAAACATTCAGTCAATATACAGGACACCAAAGCCAATTTGTGCATGTCACATAAGAGAGAAAATCAGACCACTCTGTAGAAAGGCCAGTGCAAGCAGCCATGCCACTCCACTTCATGCTCAAAAGGAGAGGTAGTGAAATGAGTCTACCAGTGGGACCCATTATATTCTAGTTTTGAAAACAAACTGCTCTGAACTGGGATAGATATGAGAGGGAAGAATCCCAGTTCTGACTTTCAGAAGTTTATTTTCCTTTCCCCAGTCCATTGTAAACCAGGCACAGAAGGCATCAAACAAAAGCACAGGAAAAAAAAAAAACCTTTCTCAAAGAGTTAATGATTTGATAAAATATTTTATAGGTTGCGACCATTCAAGCGTTCCTATTTTGCCAGACATGATTGAGTAAGAGGAGCATTTCTCATCCCTTCTCAGTTAACCTACAGTATGGTATTTGAATGTCTGCTGCAGGTCAGCAGGAGCCTTGAATGAAATTTGTTTTTTGGATGATAGTGGTCAGAAAAGAGAAACAATGGCTCCAGAGATGCCTATCCCACCTGTGATGCTTATCATCTTTCAGTGTGCAAGCCACTCTAGAAAGCAAAGATCTTCCCCATGAAGATAATCTACTGAATTTCACTATGCACATTTTAGGAGAAGTGCATTCAGAACAATTCTATTTCCCTAGAAGGCGTTGACATTCCTCTGCAAAGAATTCCTTATGTTGCTGTGCAAGCTTAGCTGCAAGCATGCAAAAGAGATGTAATGATAAAGGGTAAAAAAACCCCCTAGAATATTCCATACAATTGTCTGCAAGTTTTATACTGCTCTGCTGACAAGCAAAATCCACAAAGCATTCAGGTGAAGTTAATTATGTCCACATGGTATTCACCCAGGGACAGCCTTAAATTTTAGAATCACAAACAAATTTAAACTCTACAGGCTACAGTCACCCTAAGCAATGAAGCTAAAAATGAATGACAGGAACTACCCATGCAGTGACATTTGATGACTATGTCCACACTTGTGACAGAATTGCTCTTTGTAGAACTGCTTGCCTCCATCACAAGGCTTTCTGGGAGGTGAGGAGTGTGGTAGGCAAATCACAGGATCACAGGATGTTTGGGGTTGGAAGAGACCTCTGGAGATCATCATGTCCAGCCCCCCTGCCAGAGCAGGACCATGATCTAGTGCAGGTAACACAAGAATGCACCCAGATAGGATAGAGATCTACTTATAAGTTTTGACTGTTTGGTAAAGAATCTGAGCAAACTTACATGCCATGTCTCAGCACATGTCGCTCCCACTCAGAGCCTTCTGTAAATGATCGTCCACAGAATTCACATGGGAAACGTTTCTCTGGAGCACCACTGTCAGGAAACATCATAGAATCTGGAAAAATACAGCATAACCTGTTAATTTAGAAGTGTCAGGTCCAGAAGTGCCTACTCTGATTGCCTGTGCCGCATGACTTAACTACTGAGTAACTATGTTTGTGAAAATGCAACTTTCCCACAACAAAGTGACATTAAAAGAAACAAATCCCATCTTAAGCCTTAAAGGATCTTTGCAAATAAGAGTAGTGAGTTACTGCTCCACGTTCCTGTATTTAAAAACATGAGACTGTGCAGTTTTAATTCAAAACCAGAAGTGAGCTTAGAGCTGAAATGGCTTTAAAACAAAATAAAAGAAACCTACTACAGCTTGCTTCTAAGTCTTGAATTGGTAATGCAGATTCTAGGACGCGAAGATTTGGTATATTTATCATGTGATGCTCATAACAGATATCCCTTCACAAGGAGCTTTCATGGGTTAGGTCCTGCACCGTAACTGCATAGGTGTTTCATCCCATCCTAATCTTTTATACAAAGTACTTGGGGCCTCATTTGCAGAATTGCCAAGCATCTAGTAATAATAAGTGAAAGTCACTGGCAGCTCATGAAGTGGCATTTCTGAAAGCCAAGTTCCAAGTGAACACAGCCAGCTTTAACAAAAGCTGAAACATTTTCTCACAAATTAAGAAGATTGCCACATAAGCCATTAAAAATAATTGCATGGACTATCTCTCTTGATTCTTTCAGTGAAAATGAGACAGCACCATCTGCTCAAAGTGTTAATTCCTTAGCAGGGATGGTCTTAAGCAAGAAATCAACAGAATATCCTTCTGACTCCTCCCAAATTACATGATAAAATAAAAGCAATTTTGCTGCATTTTGTTTTTGATCTTTGCTCATTTGATTTCTTCAGTCTCAGATTTACTCTACTCAAAATAAGCCTATAAACTTAAAATTGCACATACATTCCCTATTATCTTTATGTAAGTCATGTAAACACATATTTAGGATGCACTTCTCACCAGTTACACTTTACTTCTATATGGGATGCTTAAAGACATCCAGGTTTTGCCTCTTTTCTCTGAATAAAGAAAATTAATTCTAATTCCTCATGTTATCTGGATTTTAATTCCTTATTTGTGGTATGAATTTATAAAACACATTGCAACATATAGGCTAGTCACAGTACAGGAACAAATATTTTCAGTGGCCAAAAAAGTTTTAGAGGCAGATTCTGCTGTTCTGTACAAGAACATACCTTCTGTACAGAAATACACACCTTACAATCCACAACAGGAAGTTTATTCTGGGCTTCTGCAGAGAGCAGATATGCAACACAGAGGCTGTTTTGTTCAAATAGTCAGAAGCTGGAGTAGTCCAGCCCACAGTAGAGAAGTCTCTGAGGAGACTTTATGGTCTTTGAATTCTTAAAGAGGTCTTATGAGAAAGATGGAGAGACACTTTTTAGCAGGGCCTTGGTGACAGGACCTGGAGTGACATTTTAAAACTGAGAATAGTTTTATATTGGACATAAGGAAAGGATTTTTAAGACAAAGGTCATGAGACCCTGGAACTGGTTGTCTAGAGAAGTTGTGCATGCCCTATCCCTGCAAGTGTTTGAGGTCAGGTTGGATGGGGTTTTAAGCAACCTGATAGAGTGAATGACATCTCTGCTCATGGAAGATGGGTTGGACAATATGATCTCTAAATGCCCCTTCCAATCCAACCTAATCCATGACTTGCAACTCAAAAGATTACTAAGTTCTACTCTAGTAAATCTATCACCTTTTCAGAAAACACAATTTTGTTCACCCTATTTCCCAAGGTGTTTTGCTTCTAAGGGTGTAAATCTGGACTGCTTCCCTGGAGGACTAGCAGGAGCTGGTCCTCTCTGAGGCTTGCAAAAGAAAAGTAAGAGACTGCACAGACACCTGACCCCTCTTGAGATTTTCCTGCATCACACATACAAGCACCCATGGACATTTGTTTTTAACCTCTGGAAAAACAGTCTCTAAATTCCATTTTTCTCTAAGACCAAGTTACAGAATTCAGTACAGATATACAGTCCCTCTGGGATGTAGTCTCTACCAGGGACATCTGTCTGCTGCATGATGTGTACCTGACACTTTTTCTCTCCCTTCCTCATCTTTCTCATCAATATATTTTCTCCTATCCTTTATTAGCAGACAGTTATTACCTTCCTTTCCAAATCAAGATAGATGTTCACCTTTACTGAACTTGCTACCAAGCCTTGCCTGTTCATATTGGCAATTGCCTTTCTTTGGTCTTTTTGCCCATTTGAAGAATTAACGCATTCTTCTTTGCAGTTTCAGTACTGCAGATACCAGCCTGAAGTCAACATGGTGAATGTAGGCAGCTATGGATGAGAAGAAATCATGGTTCTGCCAAAGTCACAGACTTCAAAATGTGCAGACAACATTTGCTTCCAGATACTTGGAACACACAGATTCTCTCTCATTAGGACCTTTTTTTGGAAGTCTACCTTGCATCTTGCAACTTATATTGGTAATTCATAACTTGTCTAGAAAAATAAAGCAGTATACCTGGATCTTCTCTCAATACCCTTGCTGTAGTAGACATAAGGGTTTTAGTATATTTCAGTATATCATAAACAGTAACAAATTGAAAAAAAAAATCAGAAAACAGACTTGGAAACATGCATGATCTTTTTTGACTGGTCATTTGAACAAGCATGCAGAAGTCATTTTAGGTAGTCACAGATTAAAACCCCCTAGATGTACAGCTGAAAAAAAGTACAAAACAAAAATTAGAATTATTAAGACATTATCCTTCACTTAACTGTTTAGTCTATGAACCACAGGGATAATCCCTATCCCCACAAATCTGAATCTGCAAAAGAGAATGCAGTATCTTTACATTTTCATGGTTCAACCTGAAGTCAGTTCAAACAATGAACTTCATCTTGGGTTGTCCCACTTCTAATAGTGTATTTAAATGTATTTATAAGGCTTGGCAAATAGCACTTTCTTCTTGGTCTTGATACCATAGCTTCCTAGGTCACTTCAACACCTGGGCTTGTACATAATGCCAAAGTAATCCTCAAAAGGGCAGTGTGACTCTTCATACCCTACTAGCTGTAGGACTATACAATTAATCAGCCTGCTACAACTGCAACTAAGGAGAGCAGGGCCTTTAGTCAGATCATTACATTACATAATCATTGTTTCAGCCACAAAGCTCTAAGGGTCGAAGCTGTTCTCAGACACCCAGACATATAGAACAAACACCTGTTTCGGTCCTTCTCTGATTTTTCTACTACTCTGCCCAAGATCTTGTGAAGGATATTTTTCATTAAACCAGAAATATTTCCCATTCAACTTGCTTCCTTCCTCATTTAATTAATTCCTCATTTAAATAAAAGCTATCACTAACCACACTTGACTGCTGGTGATAACTGCAGACTCAATTTATGCTGAGGGATCACTACACAAATCCCAAGATGATGGGGTTTTGCAAATTAAAAGCTAGGAAACATGATCTAGGCTTCTCCTTCTCTAAAAACAACCTCTGAAAACAGATATCAGAATTTTTCAACATCTGAAAAGATGTAGGGAGACACAATGTCTTCTGTGAATGTCTTGTGATTGAGTTAAAAAACTGGAAATTTGGGAGGAAAAAGGTAAACATACACAACTTGTCTAATTGCAGTCATCAGCATCAATGACTCCAGAAGTGACTCCAGGAACCCAACATTCAGGTTTCACAGGGCTAAAGATACTAGAGTTGCTAATATACTGTATTTGACTGATGAATTGTGCATCAGAGTAACTAAACAACAGAGTTTACACCAGATATTGCTTTAACCTGAGAAGGATGTTGGAAGGCTGTCATGTCACAGTTAAGATCCCAGGGTCTGCCTGTCTCTAAATCCAGGACTCTCAGTGAAACTAATTTGCAAAATCAGTGTTTGCCTCTCTTTCAAGTGCTCCAATAAGGACTTCCTCTGACATGAGTTCAGAATGTTAAAACAATAAATTGGTGTAACTTATTAAAGCAACAGATAGAACAGGTTCTGGATTGCCAGTGACAAAGGCATAACTGCAAGATGATCTCAGGTTAATAAATCCTGGGCAGCATCCAAAGAAGTTGTAGGTGCAAACCCTTACACTAGCTCTAACGTGTAACAGAAATGTAGCAGCAGTTCAGCTGTGTACCAAAGGTGCAGTTCTCACCAAGAAAGGTGTCTCTGTCTTGGGTGAAGCAAAAGGAGCGCAGCCTATCAATGTTCCTTAACCATCCTGGTATGGGTGCCTCTGCACACACCTATTGCAGCTGCTGCTCCCCTCACTGACAGATGTTTCTCTTGGGTGTTTTATACCCTAGCTCAGGCTGTCCCTGACTTCTAGGTGATATTTAGCATGGTTTGGGAGGAGAGTAGAGTGACACAGTCATATGCACCCAGTTTGGCTCATTAGCATACTAAGCGGTGTCAACAATAATTCACATAATTAATATTATTTAAAATTGCAGTTAATCAGACAAAGGTCATTGTTTGGCCCTCAAAATCTGTGTTGAAGTTGTGTGTTTGTTATTTCAGCCTTGCTTCACTGGTTTTGCCCAAAGCAGGGCTGCCTTGTCTTCATAAGACTCCTTCCCTCAGTTCTTTGTCAGGCCAGCTTGGCGGATCTTCATTTATCACACACACCTGCTGATGGTAAATTACCTCGGTCCCAATGCCAGAAAATCACAGAATCACAGAATGTTAACGGTTGGAAGGGACCCTGAAAGATCATCTAGTCCAACCCTCCTGTCACAGCAGGATTACACAGGAATGCGTCCAGGCAGGTCTTGAATATCTCCCCAGAGGGATACTCCACAACACTCCTGGGCGGGCTGTTCCAGTGTTCTGTCACCCTCACAGTGAAAATATTCCTCCTCACGTTTACATGAAACTTCCTTCGTCAATGTGTACTAAATCAACTGGCCTTTCTGACCCACAGCAACCTAGGCAATTATCCCACAAAGGGAAGAAACCCTTAGTTCAGTTTATAGAGAACTTAACTTACTTCTTCCCTGCTGATTAACTTAGACCAAACCAAGATCATTAGCCAGCACATGGTCTCACTTTGCCAAAGCCTGAGAGATTAGTCTTAGATATGAAACTAGACACATACTTAAATCCACAATGGTACATGTGAGGCATGGATCTACTCTAGCTGCAGAGCTGTCAGTTACAGCAACTGCAACAGGACTGATGTTGTCTGACAAGGAATTCTGGGCATAGAGTTAATAACAGACCATGAAAGAAGTTCGTCCACAGCCTCTTCATCCCTCACTTAACAATGCCAAGTGAAAAGCTGAAAACTGTTTACTAAAACAGAATATCTAACAGATTACTGAAATACTTATCTTACATAATTTTCCAAGACCTTATAGATGTTCTCTGCATGGGCAAATAAGACACAGATCCTATCTGTGTTTTCTCATTGTACATATATCTTCACAGACAAAAAAAAATGTAATAAGGATTAGAAAAGAAAGATTCCCCCAGGAGCAGTGTCTTCACAAAAGCTCCATTCTGCTTCTGCTGGCATGTATGCATGACTCTACAAGAATGTGCTACGCAGTAAGCAGCTGACCTTGCTTGGTGGAGTGGTGGAGCATGTTGCGCAGTGCCAGGAGAAAAGAAAAAAAATTTTAAAAGCAGCACTGACCTCTCTCTTCAGCCTCAGGGCTTAATTCGTCTTCTTTTTCTTCTTCATCACTGCTGGAGCTTTCTGTTTTCCCCTTCATTTGTTCCAACTGGTCCAAGTTAACCCGTCCAACCAGCTCAAAATTACGACTCACCTTTGAAAGAAACATTTTCATCAGCAGAATCCTTGGCTAATAGAAAAATCATCACAGACACAAAACAAAATCAAGTACATCCCAAAATCTGCTCAGATAGAGGTGACATGTCAGCTATGTAAGTTAACACTATTTTCAATGCTAGAGAGTCTTCTTCTGTTGTTTATTCTGCATTTCTTGAGTTACGAGGTAAAAAAGTAATGTTCAACAAAAGGCCCCACCTCCCCCCACCCCTTTTTTACTAGTTTTGATATATTAAAAAAGAAAAACCTTAAAAAATCAGAAAATGCAAAACACTTAAAGTTGTGTCCTCTTTTTATGAGACCATTCAACCACTGTGATTGAATACTGCTATTTGTCATCCACTGACTGGTTTACTCTATTTCATTCATGAAAGGATGGGTCTTTTACTAAGCACGTCTGCTTGTGCGCCACATACACTTTCATTCATTAATAGGAGATCAATTTTCATTGGAAAGGACTTCAAAGTACTTTGCAAACTGATACACAGACTATAATAAGAAGACTTCACCCAGCAGTCAAATTCAGCTAACCCGGGGGTGAAATGTACCATCTATTTAACAGCTGATGGCAGCAGTATAAAAGAAGCAGCTTAGGGCATGGAAGTCAGGAAATCCACCACATCCAAGGAAAACAGCAGAGGAGCAGCTCTGATTTACAGTAGAGGCAAAGAGCATGGAGCATGACCAGAACACTAGGGCTAATGCTTGTTGGATGACAAGTGCCCTCTGAGTTCATTGATTACTGCTGAGAAGATTTTGGATTCATCTTTCATGTGAAGTGACAGTCCTCCAGCAGCACAGGCACTCAACCACAGAGGCAAAGAGGATGGAGACAGAGGAATCACTGCAACACCTGCTGCAAGACGCTGAATGAAATATCAATACCCACTGACAACTTGGTCCCTCTACAGAACTGCAAATATGAATGAACCTAAGAAGTGAATTCAACTGTAGCAAACTATCCTAAAGGCAATGGTATGCAGGTTCCTAAAACTACTCCATACAGACAGCTGTGACAAGGTTCTGTGACTTAACAGAGACTTGAACAAGACTACATGCAAAGCACTGAATTCAACATGGCTTATGCACAGGAGCTCTTTAAGATGCAATACAACACCTGAGTATTTGAGCCCAGAACTTGGATACAATTTATTGAGATATAAGTTACTGAAGAGAGATGGGGAAAAGATACCCTAAACTACTGGCACATTCACTGTGGGTCTGGATTGCAAAGGGAGAGCTAAGTAAGGGAATAATTTTCCCAGCCCGATGCATTGTATCAAAATTATGAGGAATAATGCACTTTGGGTATGCCAGGTGTCTTGCTGTGGTGACTAGGAGGCATACAGCATCTCCTGTAGCACATGAACTGAAGAAGAATTTCCAGAAATAATAAAGAAAAGGGCAGACAAGCATAGTAGGCCAATGAAAGTTTACAGAGATTGTTTTCAGAAGACAGCCAAATATTTTTGAAGCATTAGAAGTCCCACTGGGACTTCTGCTGCTAATACTGTCAACATAAAAAGAAAGTGTCATTCTGTCAGTGACGTAGCAGGGAGTTTTCATGGAGGACCCAGATAGCTCAGCTGCAACAGGTGAAGACATATAGCTGCCTCCCCTGGAAAAGACTAGGAAGCACTAACAAATACTCCAAAACATATCTGAGTTCTATAATTTAAGTGTCTTTCAGCTACTCAGCTCTCAGTTGTAGAAATTCAAAGCTAACAGGCTGTGGTGGCCCTTTAATGACATGTCAAAGATTGGATCAGGTCTGCACTGAGGCACCCCACAAGAACTTAAAAAAAATTATTAATTTAGTACCTGATTGTGCTTGTGCTTTATATTTCCCTTGTTAAAAGTAAATGACAGTGTATTGCCCTCTTTGTTATTACAGTATGTATGGTATGCTATGCTGCTGAAGTTGCCACAGCAATCTTATGTTTGGAATGTCCCCATTTTTAGAGAGGCTGAATCACAAAGCATTAATATAATTTCACAACTCCTTCTTTGACTCTTTAAATACATCTAGCACATACAACTGCCTTTTCCAGATAATCACATACTGCATACCACACTCTGCCAATTCTGATGAATATGAACAGTTTCAAAACAACTGAAAAAGAGAGAAATCATAGAAAACTGAGGAAGTGAAACCCAGCAAGGGTTTAATTTACAGATTTAGGGAGGGAGAGGAGAAAAGAGAAGGCAGTTCAGCTACTTGTAGCTGACATACAAATAAAATAACACATCACTTGCAATGAGTAGACTGCCACAAGTATAAACTATTTGGATGTTACCTTGTGCTCATCTCGAAGGTGAGTGTCCAGCTCATCTGTGTGTTTGGTCTCATAGTAGCAGAGTTGACATTTGTAAGGTTTCAGTTCATTGTGCTTCTCTATGTGCTGCTGCAAGCTCTCATCGCTGGAGCAGGTAAAGGTACACTTATCACAACGGAAAACAATCCCCTGCAAGTACTTGGAGAGTTTGGATCGGCAGACTTCAATGGGAACGACCCGCTCTTCTGTAGGGACAGAAGAGGTACAGTTCACTTAACAAACTTTATGAAACACCAGGCATGCAAAGTCAACAGCTTGGGCACCACACACAGAACAGGACCTGGTACATGGGTGGGCAGTTCATCAGAACAAGAATGGGAGCTAAGCTGCAAAAAGACACAATTCTTCCTGCAATGACAGAGTTAATCCCCTAAGGCTAGAAATGGAGGTGCCCTCACATATGTAGCTGCTTATAGGACAAAGAGCATGAGAACAGAGGGGTTTTGGGCAAATGAGTTTCTACCTGTAAGTCAGAGTAACAGAGCCTGAGAATGCAAAACAAAGCCATTAAACAAGACAGACCAAAAGTACATTTTGGTTCAGTACTTGAAAGCATCCAGAAACAGCTGCTAGAAATATAACAAAGAAAAAGATGCAGGATGCTTCCCATCAACCTGCTGGCTCCATAAAAATCAGAGCTGGTATCCTTACCATCACTGGTAAAGGTATTTTCTGGAGACTGAGAGGGTAAGGCAGTAGTTCTTCCTGAAAAAAGTCTATCTGCTCCATCCAGGGGTAAAAACTTCTCAACACACCCACAGCTTTTGGAAAGCTCAAGTTAAAAATCTGCATGCATGTCTTGTCACATTTTCACAGGTTAGATCATGGATACAGGCATGTGCTCAGACTGCTTTTGCTGAGGTTTCAAATGTTCTACTTCTGAAACAAAGCACTCATGTTTAACAGAGCAGCAATTAATTTCAGTCATTTGACACAGCCAGAATTCAGTGTGCATAACAATCATCCACAGTGGTTCCCTGAGTTGTGTGCAGAAAGGAATCCTGAATTTTGACCCTTCAGACAAGGGTCACCAGAAGATCCTTATTGTAGGCTTTTGTTTCCCAACTGGTCTTTTGAACTAGAACACTGAAACTGAGCAGTGTGATTCCTTATACACCACTTATAAAAGAAGGAGTTTGATCCTCCTCATGAAAGTTCATTTCTCGTGACAGATGAAAACAAATGAAGAAAAAAACTCAGGTTTGAATCTCAGATGGCAGGCATGAAGACCAGGGAAACATGAGATGTGGCAATTCACATATGGATCTTGGCCAGTGGACCCTTTTCTCTAGTCAAGAGGGTAACTGCCTTAGAGTTTGTGGAAGGTGGCAAAAGCTCCTCTGTCTGTCAACCCACATGACACCACTGCTTACAAGATTCTTTCTACAGCCCAGCAAAATATTTCATCCTGGTCAGCTTCTGCCTGAACACAAAAGTTATTCTATCTCTTAAGTTCCTCTTTGGCCACTTCAAAAAGCAGAAGTTTTCCCAAAAGCTATGCCTTAAAACAAAACAACACAACCAACCAACCAACCAACCAACAAAGAAACAAGAAAGCCTTGTGGACTTCTAGTTGTTTAAAACACCGACAAAAGATCCTCAAGCTACAAATACATAAAGTTGTGGCCATTCAGAGCAGGGAAAGGGGGGAAAAGGATGGGAAAGGTAATTTAAAGCTATTGATCCTGAGGTCACAAGAATACTTTTTATAAAGCTTTTGCAGCTGTGGGCTTTGTAACTCACAGAAGTAAGTATGCAGCTGCTTTCAAGATTGAAAAAGTTTGGTGAAATTTTCAAAAACAGAAATACTACCTTAAATACTTGAAAATTCACTTTTGTTTTAGCACTAGGCACACATTACCAGAGCTAAAACATGAGATGGTATAACACTTTATATTTGCCAGAAGGTAGTAATGCAGCATTTCCTAATTCACATTAGCAAAACCTATTAAGTCACAATCGCACACACACTCCTCAAAGTAAACAGAGAAAGCCAAACAAACATAAACATCAGTTTTAGGCTGAAGGATATCACTTTCAGAAGAGTGACGTATTCATGATATACTTGTATCAGTAAGCTTCCTCCAAGGAATGATTTTGGAATCTGCTGGGTTATCTGGATGCAGAACCAGTCCGTTTTGGAGGTTCGGCTTACCCCTACAAAGCTTTGTTTATTTAATTATACATTTAGAATGCACTTATCTGGACAATGACAGCAAATCGTAATGCCCCATATACAAACTGAGAAAGGTAGTTTCTTTTTCTATGTGTATTACTTCAAATCTCACCAGTGTCTAAACAAAGACTACTGCATACATGGCACGAAAAGATGTCCTGAATTGTGGAACAATATAGCAGAATGTGTAATTAAAAAAAAAACACCAAAACCAAACACAACAAAACAACAAAATAATAACCTAAAAAGCATCATCTTTGTTTAAGAAACCCAGTCCTTCCATTAGACTGAAATATTCAGGCTAATTTAAGGCACATCAGAGATTAAACTGAAAGGCTATTAATGCACTAGGTATAGCAGCAGAGTAACTCCAAGCAGACATACGTTTTTCTGCTCAAGGCACAAAAGAGCTAGAGCCTCTGTCCGTCCTTAGTGGTAAGAAAAAATCTTTACACAGCAACACACCACAGCATATGCAAGTTATTTCCTTCCCTTAAGGGTAAATCAAGTACAAACAAAACAGTCCTACTATGTTTAGTCATGTTTGGTGTGAAACTATGCATATTTATCTGCATATCCATGCTCCAGTCACAGAATATGTAGGATTTGCATTCCAGTAGCCAAAAGCTGGTACAGCACAAGGCTTCTGCGTGTGTGCACAAGGAATAATGCCAGAAACAACCACATGCAAAGAAACGGGATATGTAGCAATGAAGCTTTTGGGGAGGCAGATGAATCTGAATACTTGACATTTTTATCTTGAAATAAGTGTTCCAGAGAAGTGGGTATGATTTCTATTAAATGACAAGACAAAATTTGGACTAGAAGAGAACAACTGTTTGCTAAAAGCGTAACAGTAACATCCCAAGGATACTGAAGTAGACCCAATAGTGAAATAGTACGTCACATTCAGCCCTGGGAAATACCAGTGTGTTCAAAAATGTGTGATGCTAGTGGTTCTGGAAGGCATAATGAAAATAACTGCATTGTCCAGATTGAAATGAAGGCAAGCACATCTGCTAGACAGCAAGTTCAGTCTTCTTTGTGTGTCTACTTTCCAAGCTTGCCTGTCAAAAATGTCATGAAGAACCAGACAGTCAAACTTCTTCTCTTCATCTACCTGCATAGCAGCCTCTAGCTGTGCCAATCCTCTGCTATAGGCCACTTCTATTAAGTCTGTGCTCCATCTGTACCCACAGAAGGGATAGGTGAACCACTTTTACAGAAGAATAGGTGATAGCCTGCTGTTTACCCTCATTCTTAATTGGAAGCAAATTCCTTACCTATTTTTTTTTTTCAACAAGGCATTTGAGCTTCTAGTTAATAATGCTTTAACCCTGCAAAACTGAGCTTCCACAGACACTTAATACAAACAAAGATACTCTCCATTTCAAGCACATTCTGTTTCACCAAGGCTTAGGGGAGCAGCAACATGGAAGTAATGTAAGAGTCATGCATCTATAAAAACTTTTTCTTATTTTTGCACAGGAAGAACTTTAACTATGAATGCATCAAATCCTTTATTCTTGGTTTTACCAAGTGCACCACTCCACCTACCTTAAAACTGACTTTCTTGGACCACAGCTGTGGGCATGCACGTGTTTTACCAATGTAATGGCTATAAGAAAAAGAAGCCTATCTCAAACTACATTCACCATCCCTCTGGCTCTCTTTCAGTGAATGTTAAGCCTTGTCAAAACTGTCTGCCTCAGCTGCTGCACAAACATGACAGCAGAATATGTTTTTTAGCTGGATAAACATGTCAGAAAGAACTTTAAGGAAAGACTCAACTTATTTTATTATCTGGATGCTTCACATCTGAGAAAACTCTTGTTCTTTCCCCTGTGGTTACTGAGATTCTTTATCATTAGAACTTCTATTACTCTTTTTTACTTCTCCCATTGCTCTACTGGGTATACTGTTAACGTCTTTTGCTATCAGCTGTGTTTAGGAGCACAAAGGCTCAAGGTTAGTTTGTGTAGCTGAAGCAACAGCTCTTAAAAACCCCAGATTACTCACCCAGGAGGTAACAACCTCCTTGCAGCTGGTCTGAAACAGCCTTGAAGAGGCATTAGAGTTGCTTGAGCTCTTGAAGTGCTCTTCCAGTTCTGCAGCTGGACATTCCCAGTGTCAAGTGGGATGTCATGACGGAAAATATCCTAACTAAGCCCATCCAATTTTCCCATAGCATGTCTATCTGTATTTTAAAGGTGTGGCAGTATTCATTGGTGCCATAGCACAGCCAGAAAACAGAGCACACCTCAGCAGCACTTGAAATCACATGGTTCACTACACAAGGGTAAACTAAACCCCCTTCTTTAAAGTGAGGCAATTCTGGAGTATGCCCTGAAGCTGGGAAAAATTTGACACAGCAACACCTTCATAGACAGGAAGTAAAAGCTAAAGCATCTGCCAAATTCTAACAACCAAATAAGGCAGATTTGTAATGTGCTTTCTGAATCACTGACAGGTCAGTTTTCCCAGATGTTCCCTCAGAACAGCCCTTCTAGCAGACAAAAAATTGTATGAACTCTGCCAACCTCACTGCTTTAGTACAAGAAGGACCTTAAGGTATGAACACTGAAAAGTGGCACGTTACAAGGAATTATGATAGTACTTGTCACACCAGGATCAGCTCCAGGAAAAAATGGCATGCAAAACTTGTGTTTGCTCACCACCAATACCCTACTGTGAAACTCTGCCCAGCCTGCAAGCAGACAGAGTGCCATCCCAACACATGGGTTTTAATTACAGCAGCCAACAGACCATCTACAAGCACTGAGTGTGATAGCTATGGGCATGAATCCCAGCCCAGAGAGCTGAAACAGCTGTCTCTCCTGAGCAAGCAAGCCCAGAGTTAATAGAATATAGAAATCCCTCATTTTCAGTTGGCATAAAAAAAGAATGAAGAGGTAAAGACAGAAAATGAGTATTACATAAAAAAAAGATACTTGCTTTGAATCCAAGAACACTGAAGAGAATGGAAAAAAAAAGTGGCAAATAATCAGGGATACTCTGGAATCTTTATGGTTAGTTGATACACCTTGTCACTGAGTGTATGACAGCAAGGCCTTTATGATAAAAATGAAAGGAGGGAACAAGAAGCAAGAAACAACTCTGGCCTAGATCAGAGCTGTAAATCAGGGTAACTGTTGCAAAACAGGTATTTGATTACTGTCAACCCCTGTAGAGGAAAATCTTAAAAACAGTTTTAAATACGACCTGTTTCAGCACTGGTTAGTTTTGAGTTTTGTAAGAAATAAATACGATGCATCAATTAGAAATTACACAGAAGATACTTCAGAGTTGATGACTTGAAATACTTGTCCTCATGTGCAGAGAGAAGAAAATTTAAGGAAACCAGTCTGAAAGACAAGGGCAGTGCTTAGCATTCCCCTCATCAGATACAGACACATACAGGGATAATGTTACCTCTGTGCAGAACTATATGGTCAATCATGTTGCGTTTATATTTGGTGTGATATAGGCAAAGAGGACAGCGAAGGTCTTTGGGTCCTTCCTCAGGAACTGCCGAATGCCCAGCTTCCACGTGCATAGTAAAAGCAGATCTGTGAAACAGGAGGGAGAGATGGAAGCAGTCAGAGGAGGTGCACAGGGAATGATGAAATGTCACAGCTCTGTAAGGGACGTGTGGCACAAAATGGTACAGATAGCACTCAACCTTGTCTTCACAGTGGCACACAGCAGTTCAGCGAGGCTACTCACATGAGTAACACATGAGTGGAAGTATTTGCAGACTTGTATCCTCAAGTAACAAATGCTCTGACAAGATACTTTTTAAAAAAATGGATTGCTCTATAGTTGCATTGCTATAGATAACATAGCAAAAGAATTTACACCTTCTATTGTGTCCTCAGCCTGAAATACCCAGTGTACTTTTTCTAATAAAGATTAAATTTTTACCAAGTTGAACAAAATTTGTCTGGACTTTCTGGAGACATATAACAATTTTAACCACCTTTGTCTTTGTAGGATGAGCTCATAACCAGCTAAAATGTGTAGATTCAAGATACAAACCAGATTTACACTCACAGTGACTTTGGCTCAGTTTTAAAGCATCAACTTTAAGGATCTGAAAATGTAAGATGAATAACTGTCTAACTATTAATGCAGAGGAATGAATGAATATTCCACAGCACTTTTGAACAAAATATGTCATGCTCACATTGCATGGGCTTCATGCTTAAAAAGTTGTAAGAGGCATGTATACAGAGGAATCTAACCATACACTTATCTAAAACAAAGCTCAACTACTGAAATGAGAAGTGTGTACGAACTTGAGGCACTTGGTAAATTTTTCCTTAAGCAGCAACAAAGTTTGCAAAAGCTAAGGAGTTTGCCATATTGAACTAGAGTTAGAAGTCTCTTTAAAGTTCTTCAAGACCATTAGCTTCAACATAAAGCAACTTACTAACAGAAGTGTCTTTTGAGTCTGATCTAATAATCACTGAATTCCACAGGAGTATTTCTACAAAATTCTGTGAGTGTTTTGATGCATTTAAGTTTCTTTGGTGAGGTGAAGAATTTTTCTACACTCTTTTTGGTTTTTTAAGACAGAAAACGTGTTTCTAAAAGAAGCAAGATTTGTCTTTGAGACACCACACTGAAGAACTATACTTGCTTATACAACTCTGAACATGTTTAAATGGTGCTTGATGTAAGACAATTTTATTTCATCCAGGTTGAAGAAAATGGCATTCCCAAGACAGGAACAAATCGGACAGATTGGCAATTGCTGTCAATCTTTAAGACAGATAGTAACCAGCAGTAAGCAACAGCAGCAAACTATCACAGAAGAAGCAAGGCACTGAAGCAAAAGAGGCTAGAGACAGGTGAGATGAGGGTGTTTAAGCCTAAGGATAGACTGTATCAGGAGAAAATCATGAACAGCACATGTGCAAAAACTTTTTCTCTTATGGAACAACACCTAAACACACACACACATGGCACCACATTTTTAAACTTTGAACATACAACTGGATTTTCTGAAATGTCTCTACATACTATCAAACATGCTAGAGAACGTTTTGTATTTTAGCCATAGACGATTGGAGAAATAAAGTAACATGAAAGACACTTCTTCAGAAAGATGATACAAATTCTCCTGTCTCCCTAGGTCACTTGGTCATTCCACACTTCATGCTGGTTGCACCAGGATACGACCTCACTTTTGTAGAGCAAATTTTCACACTTGAGGAAAACAATAGCCCTCCATTTGCCTACGCTGAGAAAAGTACTACCTGTACTATTTTATCCAGAAAGTAAAGTGGTGCCTGTGAACAGAAAAGGATTTGCGGGTGATGTGAAGGTTGCAGGACATCTTTGGGAAAGAGATCATGAAATCATAAGAGTTTTGGATTCTTGGAGAAGGCAGAGGGTCAGCAGAACTGTTACCTTGGACTCTAGGAAGACCTGCAGCTTAAAAGGCACAGGAGCAAGCCGTCCCCATGTGTGAAATGGCGGTTGAACAAACAGCTTGGGCTGGAACTCAGGAAAACAGGAGAATTTAGAACCTTTGGAAGAAGCAACAGGCCACTTGGGAGGGCTAAAAGGATATGATAACGTTATGAAGGAAGAAAATTAGAGGAGTCAAAGCCCAGTTAGAACTCTGGCAATGCTAGAGAGTCAATAAAACTGCTTTTAAAAATACATTAGTAAAAAAGGAAAACTAAGGAGAATTCTCCTGCACTGGAGATCAATGAACATAGTGATCAAGAATAAGTAAAAAGGCTGAGGTATTCAATATCTTATTTACCCCAATTTTCAGTATTATGAGCAGTTGTTCTCGAGGTCAAGGACCCTGAACTGAAGGACAAGGTCAAGGAGCAGAATGAAGTTCCCATAATCGGAGAGGAAATGGTTAGTGAGCTGCTCTACCACTTAACACACACACAAAGTCTATAGGGTCAGATGGGATTCATCCAAGGGTACTGAAGGACCTGGTAGAAGTGCTCACCAAACTACTTTCCATCACTTTTCATCAGTCTTGGCTAGCAAAGGACGTCCTGGTTGACTGGAGGTTAGGAAAGGTTACACTCATTTACAAGAAGGACTGGAAAGGACAAGGGTAGAGTCCTGAATTTGCGGAGGAGGTACAGGCTGGGAGTACAGGCTGGGAGGTGATCTATTGGAGAGCAGCCCTGTGAAGAGGGACCTGGGAGTCCTGGTGGATAACAAGTTATCCATGGGACAGCAATGTGCCCTTGTGGCCTAGAAGGCCAATGGGATTCTGGGGTGTATTAAGACGAGTGTATCCAGCAGATCACGGGAGATTCTCCTTCCCCTCTACTCTGCCCTGGTGAGACTTCTTCTTGAGTGCTGCATTCAGTTTTGGGCTCCCCAGTTTAAGAGGGACAGGGATTTGCTGCAGAAGGTCCAGCAGAGGGCTACAAAGATGATTAGGGGACTGGAGTGCATGCCTTATGATGAGAGGCTGAGGGACCTGGGGCTTTTTAGACTGAAGAAGACTGAGAGGGGATTTAATAAATGTTTATAAATACTTGAGGACTGGGTGTCAAGAGGGAGCAACAGGCTCTTCTCACTTGCTCCCTGTGATAGGACAAGGAGCAATGGATGTAAGCTGCAGCACAGGAGGTTCCACCTCAACACAAGAGGGAACTTCTTTTCTGTAAGGGTCACAGAGCACTGGAATAGGTTCCCCAGAGAGGCTGTGAAGTGTCCTTCTCTGGAGACTTTAGAGGCCTGTCTGGATGCATTCCTCTGTGACTGGAGCTCGACTGTTTGGTCCTGTTCTGGCAAGGGTGTTGGACTCAATGATCTCTTTGGGTACCTTCCAACCCCTGACATCCTGTGATCCTGTGAAAGGGTATCCAAACACTACCACAGGGCACATACAGGACAACCATGTGATCAGGCCAAATTAGCATGGGTTTATGTAAAGTAAATCTTGGTTGAATAATCTGATCTCCTTCTATAACATCCACTTAACAGATGAGGAAAAGAGTGTGGATGTTATCTACCTATACGATAGTAAAGCCTTTGACAGAGTTTCCCACAGCATTCTTCTGGGGAAAATGGCTACTCATAACTTGGACAGGCATACTACTTGCTTGGTAAAAAACAGCTAGGTCCAAAGAGTTGTGGTCAATGGTATTGAATCCAGTTGGCATCTAGTCACAAGTTGTGTTCCCCAGGGCTCAGTGCTGTGGCCAGTTCTCTTTAAGATCTTTATCACTGATCTGAACTAGAGGAATGAATGCATCCTTGGCAAGTTTGTAGATGGCACTAAGCTGGGTTGATGGGCTGAGGCCAGTGGTATGAAATTCAACATGGTCAGGTGCAAGACCCTGCACATGGGTCACCACATGCAACATTATAGGCTTGGAGCAGAGTGGCTGGAAAGCTGACTGGCAGAAAAGGATGTGGGAGTGATGGTTGACAGCTGGCTGAACATGAGTCAGAAGTGTGTTTAGGTGACCAAGAAGGTCAATGGCACCCTGGCTTGTATCAGGAACAGTGTGGTCAGCAGAAGCAGGGAAGTGTGCCTGTACTTGGCACTGTGGAGGCTGCAACTTGAGTATTTCGTTCAGTTTTGGATCTCTCACTACAAGAGTGATATTAAGGTCTTGAGTGCATCCAAAGAACATGAACAAAGCTGTTGAAAGGTCAGAATGTGGCTGAGGGAACTGGGATTGTTTAGCTTGGAGAAAAGGAGGCTGAGGGGAGACCTTCTTGCTCTCCACAAATACCTGAAAGTAAGTTGTAGTTAGGTGGGTGGCAGTCTCTTTTCACAACAAGACAGGACAACAGGAAATGGCCTCGAGTAGCACCAGGGAAGTTTAGATAGGGTGCTAGGACAAGTTTCTTCCCTGAAGGGGTTGTCAAGCATTGAAAGTCTCTCCAGGGAAAGTGGTTGAATCACTGTCCCTTGGAGCTATTCAAGAGATGAGCAGATATGGTGCTTAGGACATGGTTTACTAGAGGACTTGTTAGTGTTAGGTTAATGGTTGAACTTGATCTTACACACCTTTTCCAACCTAAGTGATTCTGTGATTCTCTGGTTCTAAAACCTACTCCAAGGAGTTACTCTGCTTTCATCTGCAACAGATGGCACCGGCTGTGTAGGAGAGAGGAAAATGGATACATGGATGCTGCCGTGATCTGGCACTGCATTTCCCATGTTACTCTCTCTGGTAAACAGTGGCCATTTTTCTGTTAGCTACAGCTAAATATGTCAAAAGATCTCAAAAAAAACTGTCAAGTGTTAAAATTATGGCTCTTGAGTTCATTTAATTTGTTTTGCACAGTACTTACTTAAAGCCTGTATAAAAGGAACAATCTTTGCACTTGAAGAGTTTTTTCCCTCCATGCTTGTCACGGTAGTGACGTCGGATGCTCTGTATGTAACCCGAGGAGAATTCACAAAATTCACAGTTAAGGATGGCTTCTGTTTTTTCCAGTCCTGCAGCACTTCCAGAAAGTGGGATTGGACTGATGTTGCTGTTGTTCCTGGCCAAAGCTGCAGATTGGTAGTGGTTCAACTGCTGCTGAACATCAGGAGGCTCAGAGTATGAAGAGTCTGTAGAAAAACAGAGGGATGTTGTTATTCCAGGTGGATCAACAAATGTAAAAAGAGGTTGGAGGCCTGCCCAGCACCTTTTAGCTTTTAGAGGGGGTTGATCAAGATGTTGGTTATGAAATGAATGAGGTGACATTTTTATATTAAAAGCAGTCTAAAAAGAAGTTTGGGTTTAAGACACTTTTAAAAGCACATTAACTACAGTGCCAAGTGTTTATGTGTTTGGTGCACAAGTCAGACCAGATCCTCTCAAATGTGTTATGCCAGTTTAAACCAGATGAAGATCTAGCACAGAACTCATGTAAACACCCTATCTTAAAAAAAATACTATATTAAAAAAAATATATATATCCTTCCCTACTTACTCACGGAATTATTTCAGAAATCTGTATCAAAAGTTACCTTTAGCAAAATGGTATGATTCTACATTGTAAAAATTGAAATAATATTCACAAAAGCTAACTTCAAGTCTTCCTAGCTGATGATGCTTGAAATAAAGTCATGATTTGAAACAAAACACATTTAATAATAAATTCCTGTAAAGCAAACTTCTAAATCATATTTACAAGGAAGCTGCTAAGTTTTGCCATACTGTGAAAGACATCTCCTTCTATAGTTAAGTCTGTATAGGCACATCGTTTTTACAACCCATCAGAACTCAGCTATATCATTAATGGCATGTGGAGAAACAGAGTCTAGAGTTGTCTCAGTACTGATACTGAAAGTTAAAATACTGTAGCAGAACTCTCCAAAGGATGGAGGAAGCATTGTGTTGAACATTTTCCAGCACGACCTGAATGTGAAGTTTAGGAATTCATCTGCTTTACTCCATAAAACCCACAGTTGTCCATGAATGGCAAGAATGAAAGCAGGTGAATAAAGCATAGATGAATTTCAGTGTAACCTTCCTGAAAATAAGACAAAAGGCTTTCTGGAGGAAGAGGGGAAAAAAGCATGCTGGATTGGTGATAGGAGTGTGCACAAATTCAGGATACAAACTGTACCAGTCACCTCCTGCTTTCTTCATTTTCCAAACATTAATTCCCTAGTGACAGATATACAGGAACTCTCTAAAAGGCATACTTGTAGGAACTTAGTATCATCCATTCTAACCAATTAATAGGGAGAAATGAAAGGCAAACATGTCTATAGGCCACTCAGTGTGGGAACTTCTTCACCTGTTTTCAAGAGTAAAAGTCTTGCTTTCTTTACTCACTACCTCAAAAGGCAATTATACATGACTAAGAAACTAAAAATAAGAACATAAAGAGGAGACAAATGTTTCCAGGTTCCCCTGGCTCCATCACCATGTATAATAAAGACAATGGCAGATACAAGAAAGATTCCAGTAAAATAATTTTTTTAACCTTTTTTTTTTTCCCTATCCAGATTTCATTGACTCAGGCTGGATTCAAATGCAGCAATTATCAGCATTTGTTTACAGCACTTCTACTGCAAGTCTGCTCACCATGAAGAGCTCACAATGAACTCCACCCATTCAGATATCAAGGCTTTATTTCCCTCAAATTTGAAATGAGCTCACCACTTCCTTTACTTTGGCTCATGACAGGCCTGAAGAGCTGCAAACCTCTGCAGAAGTCTCTTCACTCTTTTTGGAGCAGCATCTTGAGGCCCAAAACAATGCATCACTCAGAGATGATTTGTTGACTTGCATATCTGTAGCCTAGTGTCTGGTCTACCAGGCTCAATGCTTCTAAAAGCTCAGAACACTGTGAGATGAATTTCCTGACAAGGATACAACAACCTAAAAAAAAGTTCACAAGTTCATAGCACTGGAAACAGTGCAGTCAAATTACTTGTATAGAACTAATTAGCTTAGTTTGTAGCTTACTGTTCCCTTCCCTCAAGATGAAGAGATAAAAAATTTCTATTATATCATCAACACTTCTGGTAAAATCCTCAGTGATCTTTAAAAGTGATTATTTTCTGATCAAGGATGTTTTGTGGTTGTTCTGCTATACTTCAGATGATTTTACTTATCATCTAGTGTCTATTATTTCAGCTTTCAAACTTTCAGTTGGCTATTTATAAAATCATCAAATCACAGACTGGGGCCTTAAAGATCATCTAATTCCAAACCCTCTGCCATTGTGGGAAGAGACACCTTTTACTAGATGAGGCTGCTCAAGGTACCATCCAACCTGGTTTTGAACACTTCCAGTGTTGGAGCTTCCACTTCTACGGGCAACCTGTGCTAGTGCCTTCCCACTCTCATGACAAAGAATTTCTGGAGGCTGGAGTACTTCTTCTATGCAGACAGGCTGAGACAGTTGGGGTTGTTCAGCTTGGAGGAGTGAAGGCTCCAAGAAGACCTTATTATGGCCTTCCAGTATTTGAAAGGGGCCTACAAGAAATCAGGTGAGGGACTTTTTAGGATGTCAGGTAGTGATAGGACTAGGGGGAATGGATCCAAGCTAGAGGACAGTAAATATGGATTAGACGTTAAGAAGAAATTCTTCACCATAAGGGTGGTGAGACACTGTCACATGTTGCCCGGGGATCCTTGAATTTTTTTATGGCCAGGCTGGATGTGTCTCTGGGCAGCATGATCTAGTAGACAGTGTTCCTGCCTATGGCAGGCGAGTTGGAACTAGATGGTCCTTGAGGGCCCTTCCAACAATTCCTAACAATTCTCTGATTCTTCTAAAGTCTAACATAAACCCAACTTTTTCCACTTTGAAGTCATTACCCCTTGTCCTATCACTACATGTCTTTGCAAAACATTCCTCTCCACCTATCCTGTAGACTACCTTCAAATACTGGACCCTTGTCTTTTCCAGGCTGAACAACCCTAATTCTCTCAGTTTGTCTTCAACGGAGAGGTGCTCCAGCTCTTTGATCCTATTAATGGGCTTCCTCTGGACACACTCTAACCGTTCCATGTCATTCTTATGCTGGCGGCTCCAGAGTTGGATATTGTACTCCAGGCGGAACCTCATGAGAGTGGAGTAGAGGGGGAGAATCATCTCCCTCTATCTGATTGCCATGTTTCTTTAAATATAGCCCAGGACACATCTGGCATTCTCGGCTGCAAGCATCCTTTACTGGCTCATGCTGAGCTTCTTTTCAAGCTGTACTCCCAAATCATTCTCCTAAGTCTGCTCTCTATCCACTTTCCACTCAGCCTGTATTTGTGCTTGGAACTGCCCTGACCCAGGTGCAGGATCTTTGCACTTGGCTTTGTTGAACTTCATGAAGTTGGTATGGGCCCACCTCTCAAGACTGTCCAAATTCCTCTGGATGTCATCCCTCCCCTCCAGCCCAGCATGAGGACCACACCACAGAGCTTGGTGTTGTTGGCAAACTTGCTGAGTGTGTAGTCAATTCTGATGTCCATATTGAAGAAAAAAACTGTTATAAACAGGACTGGTCCCAGTACTGACATCTAAGGAACACTACTTGTTTCTTGTTTCTTTCTCCACTTAGATATCAGTCCATTGACCATTACTGTTTAAGTGTGATCATCAAGCCAATCCACAAAGTGGTCCACCCACCAAAACCATGTCTTTTCAGTTTAGTGATCAGGGTGGCACGGAGGACACAGTTATTTGCTTTGCACAAGTCCAAGTAGACAACATCTATTGCTTCTTCCTTGTCCATCAGTGTAATTACCCCATCACAGAAGGCCAACAGATTTGATAGGCATGATTTGCCCTCATTGAAGCCATGTTGCCTGCCACTGAATCACCTCCATGTTTTTCATGTGCCTTGGCAGCTCCTGGGAGGATCTGTTCCATGATCTTGTAATGAGTTGAGACTGACCAGCCTGTAGCTCCCTGGGTCACAGTTTTTTTGCTTTTTGAAAATGGGAGTCATGTTTTTTATTTTCCAGAGAGTGGGAATGTCACCACACTTCCATGACTTTGCAAATGTAATGGAAAAATGGCTTAGTAGCTCCATCCACCAATTTCCTCAGGACCTAAAGATGGATTTCATCCATGGACTTGTGCACCTTCAGATTATTTAGATGGTCTTGAATGTGATTTTAAGAGTGGGTGGTTTCTCAATTTCTCAGTTCGTGCTTTTACTTTCTGTAACTTGGGTGGAGTAGTTATAGCCCACTCTTGCTGGTTAAGACTGAGACAAAGAAGACATTGAGTATCCTGACCTTCCCCTCATCCTGGATGACCAAATTCCCCGTTTCCTTCTGGAGAGGGCCTACCTCCTCCCAAGTCTTTCTTCTATTACTGGCATACCAATAGAAGCTTTTATTGTTGTCATCGATGTCTCTGGCCAGATATGATTCTATCTGCACTTTAGCTTCCCTGATCTGGTCTCTGGCTACTTGGACCAATACTGTACTCCCCCCAGGATACCCATCATTGCTTCCAATCTCTCTAGGTCTTCTTTTTGCGTCAGAGAATGCCCAGGAGCTCATTTTTCATCCATGAAGGCCACCTGGTGCTTTTGCACACCTTCCTCTTTGGTAGGACATACTGGTCCTGGGCTTGGAGGAGATAATCTTTGGATATCAAGCACCTTCCTTGGGTTCCTCTACCCTCCAGCGCTTTATCCCATGGTACTCCTCCATGGCATTTGAAGATGTCAAAGCCTGCTCTCACCAAGCATCTTACTGCTCACCATCCTTATTGTCCTAGAGATTCTCAGTTCCACTATTTCATGGTCACTGCAGCCAAGGCTGAATATGTACTTGTGAAATCTTGTATGTGAAAATTGCAGCAGTAGACAGCTACATTTCTAATCCCATAGGAAAACAAACAAACAACCACACAGTAGTTTCCTTATCATTCTGGAATAGCCCATAGTAAATTTATATTTTATTTCAACCTGAATTGGTGCTGGTCGTCTTAAAATTTTTAGAATATTGCTCCATTACAATGTATCAATACTTGTGATATTTACAGTTAAAAAAAAAAAAAAAAAAAGCAGAAAAACTTATATAGAGAATCTTACACTTAGTGGTAGCATGCATGTTCCTAGTTTTGCCTGTGTATTCTTCCCATTTTCCCTTATCAAACACTTTCATTATTTTGCAATCCTTCTGGAGTGCAAAATTTAGCATGGTAGTATGCGTGTTCCTAGTTTTGCCTGTGTATTCTTCCCATTTTCCCTTACCAAATGCTTTCATTATTTTGCTATCCTTCTGGAGTGCAAGATTTAGCACTTTCTGAAAAAAAAAAAAAGGAAAAAAAAAACCCAACAAAAAAACCCAACCCAGATTAGCACATGTATACAGGCCTTCTGCTGGTTTCTGAGAATCAACTTGCCAGACAGACAAGGGTCTAAAGCAAACCAAAGTATGAGAAGTTTTTCACCAGTTTAAGTAAATCACACCTTTTAATTCCCACTGGTTTTGGAACCAGTGAAGGCAATGGAAAGATAGCAATTCACTTGTTTATGAAGGTGTGTTTTAGCACACAGCACAGAATGAACAGTCAGCAAATAAGAAACAGCACTGAAGGAAGAACTAGGGAGGCAAAACCACATGCAAGGTGCAACAAAGTTGCCCTAAATTGGCACACCCCTTCTATGCAGGCACGTCCTCTACTTCTGCTGAGGTCTTGAACCTCAGCATGTACACAAGCCTTGAGCCACAGTACATCAATGACAGTAAGCTCTTTTTGACGTTCCTACAACAGGATGTCTGGATGCAAGACTGGAGAATGAAGGAACAGAAAGCAGCACAAGAACATAAAGCATGTTTGTATGTGCAACGACAGGGAGGAAAACAGACTGCTTAGCCCTAACTAACTTAAAACAATGAAATAAATTGGGGAAAAAAATCACATTAAAAACACTGACGTCCATTTTTACAAGTAATTTTACCCAAAATGAATTGAAGGACATCACTGTGCAACTCCAAAAGACATGTAAAGCTTGGGCTTGATCTGATGTAAAAGGAAAGGCACATACACTTATGTTAAGAAGCAAAAATTAACAGTAACTGATGTAAAATATGGATGAAGAGCAGTGATGCTGCAGGTCTCATTTTTGAGATTTCACATATTACATCTATGTAAGGAGTACCTGAACAGGAAGAATAACGAGGCTAGCAAGTAGTGTAATCCCTGACAGCATCTATGAATTGAAAAGGCTACAGAATCTATTTTTTGTATACAGCACCATTTTCAAATCCAAATGTGGAAATTACTTTTTCAAAGGAAAGCAGCAGAAATGACTGTCCATGCAGTGACTCATCAACATAGCCATATCTAAATTAGTACTGTCTGCTGGCATAAGTATCACATAGTCTATACACCTAAAGAGAAGAAGAGTATCTCTAGACTGCCTAAAATACTTAGATGCCTATTAAGTGATGTTGCTACCCTGAAAATTTTATTCAGAGTACAGGCACAAAGACTGCCTGCCCAATGAGTCTGTCAACACCAGAAATTACTACCTCATCTGAAAGAGCATTCAGAGTTCTACTACAATGCAGTGCAACACAATTATGAAAATGTAGCTTGATACACACCTACACATCTGGGATCAAAGAATCATGGAATTATTTTGTTTGGAAAAGAGCTCTAAGATCATCAGGTCCAATGATTCCCTAACTCAACCAAGTCTGGTGCTAAATCATGCCTCTTAGCACCACATTTGTATGTCTTTTAAACACCTACAGGGATTGTGATTCAATCACCTCCCTGGGGAACCTATTCCAGTGTTTGATAACCCTTTTCAGTTAAAAGGTTGACTCTTCTATTCAATCTAAATCTACTATGGTGCTACCTGAGGCCATTTCCTCTTGTTCAACACTCACCTCACTACAGGTAGTTGTAAAGTGAGAGGGTCTCCTCATCTCCCTTCAGCCTCCCTTTCTCCAGGCTAAACAACCAGTTTTCTTAGCCACTCTTCATAATACTTGTTCTCAAGGCTATTTATGATCTTTGCTGCCCTTCTTTGGACATGCTCCAGAAGCTCAGTGTCTTTGTTATAGGGAGGGCTCAAAAAATGAGCACATTATTGAAGGCATTGCCTCACCAGTTCTGAGTACAGGAGCATGGTCACTTCCTTATTCCTGCTGGCCACATTACTTCTCATTCAGGCCAGGATGCTGTTGACCATCTTGGCCACCTGAGCACTGCTGGCTCATGTTCAGCCAGCTGTTGATCAAAATCTCCATGTCATTCTCTGCTGGGAAGCTTTTTAGCCACTCTTCCCCAAACTTGTAGTGTCGCAAGGGGTTGCTGTGGCCCATCAATCCAACCTATCCAGGTCCCTCTGCAGAGCCTTCCTATCCTCACACAGATCAACACTGTCTCAAAGCTTAGTATCATCACATACTGGGGAAAAATACACCATGAAAACCCATCACAGAAACAAAAGAAAAATCCAACTTTTCATGAATCTTCTGCAGTGTGTAACATTTCAGATACATAGAAGAAGAAAAACAAAATATTCTAGTCTGGATAAACAAATTTAGTTGGAAATTAAGTAATTATTTAGTTACTTATAAGTATTTTCAGAATTACAGATTAACACATATGTAATGGCAAAATGCACTAAAACAAGACACCTGAGCCAAACAGCACACCAGAAATACACCTGGACACGACTAAATGACAGATACTCAGCAATAGCTGAGAAACCAGAGGAATAAGTATCCATTAAAGGAATGAAACCAAATCATTGCTTTATCCTTTTAGTGTGAATAGAGCTAAACACATCTACTACAAACATTTGTCTTCACCCACAGAGGGAAAAACTGTTCAGGAACAGCAGCTGTTTTGAGATTGTTGGAAAGTGAGCTTATTGCATTTGCAAACCACTAACAATTGAATAACTCAATGACCAGGAGACAGACTGACAAAAATAAAGACATCGTGGTTTCCTGGTATATCCACTAAGAAAAAAAAAAAACAACCAAAGACAAAAAAGATCAACATTTGTATGATAAACTGGGAAGGGGATATTTGACTTTTAAGATAAGAGCAATACTAGGAAAACAGATGAATGCAAAAAGTACTTTTAAACTATTTTGGAGGGGGGAAGGGAATGTAGTAACAGTACCAACCTATGACATTATGAATCTGTGAGAAACAACCTATGACATTATGGATCTGTGAGAAAAAAAATCCTAAAGAGACTAAAAGGAAAATATTTGGAATGCTATTTAATTTTCTCTGAATTCACTCACACAGATGACTTCTATGAACAATGACACCAAAATACCAACAAATTAAGCAGCAGATAACTGGTTTCCTCTGACAGAAACTTATTTGTGAAAGCACTATACCTAAAAATATCAAGAAACACAAAATATATAGCCAAAAGCATTATTGAACATTATTGATTATTGAACTGCTACTATTACTACTCCTAGTTTAAAAAGGCAGACTACAATTCTAAGAGTGAAATTTATGAGATTTAGGAACATAATCCCTTCTGAAATTCAGTGAGGCTCAATGAATGGTAGGATAGCATATAGTCATGAATGGCAACAGCTTGCAAAGTGGGAAGGTGGCAAAGCAGAGTGTCATACAAAGATTGTCAAGACTGCACACATTTGTTCACTTTATGCCATGCAGCACTGACCTGGAAGGAAGTATATGTGGGAGGGTGAAATGTTCTGGCAATAAATTAAGCTGAAGGAAGGGATGCAGCAAAGTGTTCATGAAGAATTATAGGGAACCATACAGTACAAGGAAGTTTTATTCATTGTATGTTTAAAAGCACAATATGGATCTACTTTTCTACCTAAACACTCATTTATATTAAAGAATCTTGACATTGCTAGAATGTTGTGAATAAGATGTAAGAAACCATTCCAAATAACTTCTTGGAGGAATTTTTGTCAGCATTATTTGTAAATGTGATTTTTTGGCTCTTTTTGGACTAGCTTTTATGAGAAAGATACTACATACCCATCTAAGGCTCAGAAGAGGGCAGCCAGAAAGATATATGACCTATGTAACCTTGTTTATTCAAAAGAGATAAGAAAATACATTCATGTTACTTTTAAATTTTTAATTCCTTTTTATGTGCACAACTATCTCTGAATATAGCTGAGACAGGACACATGCTATGCAGCTTCTTGGACTGGTATCAAAATAATTTCAAAGGTACATAAATTTAATCTAAGAATATAATAATTTTATAATCTGAATTTGTTTACACAAAGTCTCATACTACTTCCTATTGAAGAATCTTCGAGCTTCATAATTGGGATCAAGTGGCTAGAATACTCTGTATGAGATGATGCAAAGGAAAGCAGTAGGAGTCTTGTAAGAAAAGAGATTTATGTAACCGATGAAATACGTTATAACATATTATAACCATGAAAAGTGAAGGATCAGCCCAAGAGTTTCCCATGCCCTTTTGATTTTGAGTAGTCAATACTACTGGGAACTGCTACTAGCAGTAGCTTTTGAGGTAGGCACAATGTGATCATGAACACTGAATCATTACCCTGCTAATGCTGTGATCTGGAAGGATCAGTCTTCAGGGGTCAAGCCATTTAATTTCTACTTATCCCTTCTTTTCATGTCTTCTCCCAACAGCAAAATTTCTTTGCAGTCTGCCAAAACGACTTGTTGGTAACACGTTCTTCTCTAATTTTACAAATATTTCCAACTTTGATTGACTCCTCACTCAGACAATAATCTTACCAAGCAATCCCCACTACCCCCCAGCACTTGTAACCAAGCCATTCTCATGCTATTTATGCTATTATGCTCCGTGATTTCATTCTCAGTTTGAAGGGCAATTCATCTGATGTTTTTCAGGTGCACTCCAGATTTTCTTCTGTATTGCTCTGTATTCTCTGAGTATTTGTACTAACACATGCACACAGCCACCCACAAACACATATGCCACCCAAAAGCTCACTTGCCTCTGAACTTGAAATTAAGAGGTGAATGAAATCCAGCTGTATCAAGTTCTACTTTTTTGCATTCTGTTTTAAAACTAGCCCTAAAATTGCAGTGACAATATATGGATACTGAGAATCCATTCTAGTCAGAGCTCAGGAACCTGTAATTTGTTCTGGAGCCTGTGGGCAGTATTTTCAAGCACTGGTTCTGATGTGTAGTAACGAGGTCACTTAAAGAAGAAATAATACCAGCTACTTAAGCATCAAACTTTGGGCCATCAACTATGATGATGACATATGTCCATCTCAACAAAACTAAAGTGAAGACAGGATTCTTAACTTTCCATTAAATATCAAAATCCTTTAGTTAGTTTTAGATCTGTAGAAAGTTTCAGGGGATCAGGGGACAGGAAGAATATCAGCCAGCATACACAAGACAGCTACTACCATGCGGGAACGCTAGCCTGCTGAAATGTTCTCTTGCACAGCATTGGTCAAGTCATACTTCACAGCAACAGCATCCTTTTTACTCTGTATAGAGTGATCACAAATTCCAGGGATGACAGTGGTATGTGACAGCTAGGAGAGCATCACTTACCCTTTCGAACCATAAAAATCAGAGCCAAAAGTAAACAAATATCTCAAGTAAAAAATGTAACGGGAATCTAGGTATACCTCATACTTTCTCTTGCGGATGTAGTCAGGTCATTTCTGTCTGCCCAGAAGAAATTCAGATGTTTCTTCCTTCATTTTCACTTGACCCACCCAAACAACTTATTTCGTCTTCTTCCTACCTGAGGCAAATCTTTCCATATCACAGCAATCCCATTGCAGCAGACTGGATAAATCCATATAAAGACTGACAGCAACCTTCTCTCAGCTGTGTAAGTTCCTGTCTCCACCCCCTTGAATCTCAGTTTTGCCTTTACCCATGCAGTTCAAACACAAAAAGTTGCATATCAGAAAAATGTACAATGACAAAATGCACAAGTTGACACCCCTCTGAGCACTGCCAGTGACAGAATAAACATTTCCGTCTATTTCACTAGGCACAAAACTGTTCTCACCATACTGTAAGAAAAGGCCAAAAGCCAAATAACTATAGACCGCTGGAAGGCAGCTACAAAGAACAAGGTATTCTCCAGTGCCGTAGGTCCCTGAAACAGTGAAGAGTCTGTTCAGTAAACTTGGAGATGAGCAAGATCTGCACTTGTTCCACCAGTCTGCCAATCTGATGCAGGAGAAAAAGTTCCTATCTGATCCAAGGTCTAACAATTAGTTTAACATTGACCACAAGAAGACAGATGCACCAACAAGCACCAAAGAGTTTTAAAAAGCACTGCCAGGCAGTGTGGTAGCACCTCCAGGAATTAAAAACAATTTAAGTTCAAGGTGAAAGCAGAAACTTGCTCTAGGTTAGAGAAAAAAGGAACATGGGGGGGTAAAAAAAACACCCCCAAAGTTAAAACAGCCTGCAAGGAAGAAGAATTAATCCAATGTGATAGAGTAAGCATGCATCATCACTCCTATGGGGCATAAAAGCAGGGAAACAGGCAGGACAAGCAGACAACTCTTTACAAAGAGCAAGCTATTCTGTTCCAAGATTCCTTCAGAACTGTGAGAACTGACCCTTGTGGTCTTCCTGCAACAACAGCAGCCATAAAACACTAAGATAGAGTAGCGACAATGTGAGAAACAGTAGCAACAATGAGAGAAACATTAGTGACAATGAGAGAAACAGCATCAAAGGTGAGGAGGACAGTTTTAGGAACTTTGTGCTCTGATTATAAGGTTAGAAAAATATCCCTTATCAAGAGCAATAATGCATGTGAAGTAAGTCAGATACAAACTATAATATGGATTAAAAAACAAATTAAAAATCAGGGGTAGTATGAACATATGGAAAGCCTGTCGCTCTTCTGGAAGGTGGAAGGAAGAGGGAGATACATGGCTGTTCTACTTCTGCCCCTGTGTATGTTTATGAGTGCTGGTATTAGTGATAGATCACATCTGGTTTGCACAACACTGAAAGGCATGATTACAGAACTTCAAAGGCACACATAAAGTGTGTTGCACTCTTCATCTCAAAAATTAGACACTACTAAAAGAGAACGTTACAATAGTGGTATGATTGAGAAGATGATAGAAGCCACATTCAGGTCTCTCTAGTCTATCACTTTCACTCTGCTATTTTAATTCAGTGATTCAATATTCTTAATCAGTAAAGTAAAAAAGAAAACCAACAAACAAAACAAAACAAACCAACAAAAAACCCCACCAAAACAAAACAAAAAAACCCTTTGAATTACTGAACACAGTCACAATAAAAGCAAATTTCTGAAGCTCCAAATCTGCAAGATATATGAATAAGGAGTAGTACGTTGCTCTATAACACAGGTGGGCCAAAGGGGTTATTTTCACAAAAGAAAGAACTACTCAAAAAAGCAGTAGTACTAGCCAGGGCAATTTAGGGCAAGTATTTCACACATTTCCAAGAGCTCTTGTTGAGGGTGAAGCCATAACACAAAACCGGTAAACAAATTTATTAAGTCATTCTACTTCATGGGTTCTATGCCAATAGGTTGCACTCATTAATTTCTGCAGTTTATAAAAGGAAGGCAATTCACCACCTTCACAACTCTTGAATACCAGGAAATGTGTAACACCAGTGGTTATACAAGCAGCACCTGTTGCCATGTACTTTATCCTTAGGTGACAATAACTTTGCAGATACATGTTCTTATTGCCCCTATTCCCATTCTTTAGTGTTCAGTCATACAGTTTTTGTGCTTCTGCCTTGCTTCCAGCTCTTTCTTACTGAAAAAAGACAGTAGTCTTCTAATGCTATACATCGACAATACAGAATGTCAACTGCCTTCCATTCAACTGAGCAGGAAATGTTGACCCTGCTGAACCTGCACAGTGGAGCAATGGAAACCCTTGTCTGTGATGCATATTGCCCCATAACAGTATCATCCATAAATCCATACAACCCTTCTGGGCAGAAACGAACATGAATATAAGTTCTGATTCTCAAGAAGACTGTGAAAGAACATGGAAGTAAGTCTTACTGGAGGGTTCACCAAATCCTCTTAGCAGTTTGCAATGTTTCAGTTTACAATGGATTTTTGTTGTACAAGTTCTCAAAACTGTTAAGCCGCATTTCAGCATAAAGGTAAAATAAGTGAATCCAAACAAACAAAAGAAGCCTACCACACAAATAAATAGCCGAACACTACCATTTAAAAAAAAAATGGAGAGGAAAAACACCTGTAAACCACTAGCACAGCAAAAGAACATTTTATCATAAGAGCAACTTCGTCATTTCAAGAAGGGTTGGACACCACAAATAATTCAGTGCCCCCAGGAGATAAGTTGCAGTGGTGACAGTGGTGAACAACCTTTGCCTTTCTTCCTATTTTTTTTTCTAAAATACTTTACTTCTATTTAGATTAGAACACAGTGAAAATAGATTCCCGATATACTGAAGTACATCACTTTCTCTACACTACCACCTTGAGAGGCACACCAGTACTGAAGTGGTTTTTAGTATTTCGCGTGACAATGTAGTTGTCAGAGATGAGTTTACCTAAACTGTTCAGCATCTACTTAATTTTAACTTCACTTCTATGAAAAATGTATCCACTTCTATGAAAAAAGCACCCAAAACATCTGCAGGATATAAAGTTGAACACTTCAGATACACTTGCTACTACCAATACAGAGCTAAGAGATGAGTCATAGAAATGTAAATACATTCACATCTTCTAATGAATAGTTCAATTTAAAAGAATAAAAGGAATGTTCTAAGGAAAGTCCCACAGGGAGTAACTTCTGCAGGAGAATCAGCTTAAGTTCCACTGGGCTGTTGTCCCAGAACAGTTCTATTCAGACATGCACTCTGATATTACAATTTAGTACCCTTTTCCCTCTTTTCCATTTTCACAGGGTTCAACAATTGGCAAGATGAGTTCTAGCTCCTGAAATCTCCCCAAGTCTTTTAGCCATATTTCTTATTCCAATCATAATATTCATCCACAGACAAGAACTGACCTTGTCACCATTTCAATTATGCTTGCCTCTTATATACCCACCAGTCTAGAAAAAAAGGTTCATAAAAATGTGGGACAATATTTAGTTTGGTTTTCACCCCCAGTCTCAGTTCAACTTTGCATCCTCAGTGAACTAACTTGATCACAGTTTGCACTGCACATTATTTATGCACATCAATACAGTCAAAATCCAATTGCATCATACCATGTGAACCCCATTTAATATTTGTTCCAGCTGGATATAATAGTGCCTCTTACAAAGATTTGCATTTTCTATTATTGGGACAAGTCTTTTATAAAGTCCTACATATCACCTGCAACTTGAAGGCCTAAGCCACACAGACTTGGATTTATTCTCTTCTAAAAAACAAACATAAATTATATTGCAAGAATAATCATCACTAACCTGAACTGTAGCCAAATTCCTAAGGCAAAAAAACCATTACTTAAAACAGGTCATTCCATCCTCAAGCTATACTGAAAATCTTAACGTGATTATTGTAACATCTGTACTAGCTGACTAGCTCAGTGGGAGGCTTCTATTATTGTCCAAGTTACTTAACCATTAACCCTGTTTAAAGATGACCAAGCTAACTGGGGCAAACACTGCCTTGGTTTCAGGCTATAATATAGATCTAGGTATCAGTCAAACTCATGACATGAGAGTCACGATTTCATGTGTTTCCAAGAGTAGTTCCTAAGGGTTGCTTAATTATTTCCAGAAGAGATCTGTACACAAATTTTAACTTCACTGATACTTTTAGCTCGTAAGGAAAAAAAAAAAAAACAGATGAACACTTCTTCCCAAATTACTGTCCTTCTGTATATGTCAACACACTAATGCTACCAGAAGACTGCTAACACACAGGAAAGTCTAGAAAACCCTCTGTAAGTTTTTCTCCACTAATGGAACATTTTTCTTTAAAAATAGTGTAATGGCAGAGGAACATCACAAGATGTACTCTGTTGGATTGGTTTAAGTTAGTAAAGCTAGTAAGTCTTCATTGCCCTCTTCCAGACAACCCTTCAACAGCAGGTAGTCTGAAAACAGTCAGAACCTTTCAGTTCAACGGTAATTCGAGTAAACAACAACAGAAAACCCTAAGAACCTCTTTGACCTCTGGAAAGAGTGCAATTTCTTCCCTCTCCTACCATGCCCTTTATCCATGCCAGTTTCTTGAACATCTGAAAGTGTGATCCTTTTATTTATAGGCACCTACATTCTCCTCCCATGTGAATACAACTCATCCAGGAATTAAGATTATTTTCTCCCCAAAGACCGGCTCTTTTCTTAACTGGCAGGAAGTGGCAGCCAAAACATGCCTCAGGAGCTACCACTTAAAAAGTCATGATGTTTGCTATGATACCACACAACACTTCTTCTAGAAGTCTGCATTTTCTCTGTTAACAACATTCCTTCCTCTGCTGCTTTCCAAACATCTTTTGCATACTCCTGCAGCAAAAGGTGATTAACAGTTTACAACAAAAGCATGGAAAAGAAGTTGGTTCTCAGATTCTCCTTCCTGCAAATGCAACTTAGTATCTAAATGTACTTTTGGTGTCCTCTGCAGCAAGGAGAAAAAAAATAAATTACTTTTACTAAAGGTTCACATTTTAAGCTTAACCATGTGATTTCATTGTAATGCTCCACTAACACTCCAGTTTTCAGAAGCACGGATGAAATTAGGTGATTCTCTTTCCCACTATTAACAGAAGCTCTGTCTTTGAACATTTTCTAGAATTAAAATCTCTGCTAAGAAGTAAAGCCAGCACTGATGAATTCCGATGTCATCTGGTGACAGGACAAGTTAATGCAGTATGAACTGGTGAGGATCTAAACCAGGTCACTTCCTACAACATCATGTTTACTCTTCTCTTGGTTTTGATGCTACTTCAAATCTTTTTCTTTTCTTTTTTCTTTTTAAATGATCAAATGAAGCTGCTTTTGGGGCAAATTGCATGCTTTGCTTTTTT
>VWZI01006763.1:56170-71340 GCA_013396835.1 Psilopogon haemacephalus
CCCCGACTTTAGAAACACCACAGCAAAACGCTCTCAGTTCACTTTTTGAAACTTCAGGCCACCTTACAAAATAGATAAAGAAAGGCGAGCAAACCTGACGTTGTGAAAAAAAAAGATTAATTTTGGCATCTTCAAGAGGTTAAACCCCACCACCATTCCCCACCTCCATTTGTTACGATACACTGATGCTTGGAGAAGGTATCCTCAAAGACACTCGTTGCTGTCTAGACAATCTTAAACCAACAGTACCCTTCTACAAATCAGGAGAGTTAATAACGGCCGATTACAAAATATGATGGAGACTTTATAATGGGTACCAGCTTGAATCTCACTCATCTCAAATCACAAAGGCAGCACCTAGTCTGAAAAGAGGTTAATCTTACTGCAGCTTGAGGAACAAACATCAGATACAGCTGAAGGAACTTCAGTTTGATGTTTTCACCATACATAACACTGAAAGCAAGATGAAGCATTTTGTAAGCAATTCTGCTCTACCATTTTCACATTTTTCTTTAAATTCAGGCATTGCACGAAGGCAAAGAAAACCACAAACCAGAATGAAACTTAATGTAGATCTTTCTTTCTTTCTTGTCTCTTTTTATGTCTGTATGGGATAAGAAACTGAGAGGCCCACCTAACCACTAGCATAAAGCATTTTCAAGTGCAGACGTTAATACACAGTCAAGACAAAGCAAAGGAGACAATGCAAGATCTCCATGCATCTGTCATACCAGCTAAGGCAATGCTTTCCATAATCTGAATTTTCCGTCTTCAAACAGCATAGTAAGAAAATTTAGAGGGGAATGGAGGAGGAGTGACAGAAATTACCAAATCTACTATCTCAGCTGCAGAACAGGAAGTCTGGGGTAAAACCAAAACCAAAACTAAAGCAAAACCACAACATAAAAACTCAAACCAAAACAAAACCCCACCACTACCATTAAAAAAACCAAAACCCAAAACCACCGTGAAATGACTCCATAAATGCCACAAGCCCTCTAACGTGTTCACAACCAATCTCTTGAGACCACACTGTTTAGAGATAACGTGACTCCTAAAATATTCTTACTAATGTGTTGCTCAACAGATTAGTAAAATGCCACTGTCTGACTAAACTGCGTTCACAACATCTTTTTAAAATATATGGCTAAATATGTTTAGTATGGAGGTATTCTCATTTTCCCCACAAAGAGAAATGCTACAAAACATTGGGCAAAAGAGACTCTCTAACCCACAGTTTTAAAGAGCCAAGGTGAAGTTCTCAGATAATATTTGGCATATTTCTCTACGCTTGTAATTGTATGTAGAGATCAGAAACAGAGCCGCATTAGATTTCTAGGCCTTTAAAATTCCAAAACAAAAGATAATTGTGCTTGTTGAACAACAGTCATTACAGAATTTGGCAACGGCCAAAGTAATACAAATCGTAAATGTTTAAGTTTGGTTTTAAAGCTTCAAAATACGAAATTAATTGTAAAGCCCAAGGCACTGACCTCAAAATTGAGCGTCTGTGGTTTGCCTACCCATCCATTATATTTTGAGATGGAGTCAGCAGTGCTTCTAGAAGTTAAGAGTATGCACATGCACAACCACAACTGAAAAGGTCAGACAGACCACACACACAATGTGAACTAACAGCTCAAAATTAGCAACACTACATGTAAAACAAAGTAATCTCGATTCCTCCAAGCCTTCCTCTCACCACATCACCAGAGGCATCTTCATCCCTGTATCTCACACAGCCCAGCTGCACACACAGCTTTCATTTTACCCTGTGCTCAGGTGGAGCCAAACGAAAATTTCCTTAACAAAAGCATCACCGAGCATTAAAACAGGCTGCCCAGGGACATGCCATTTAGAGATACGGTTTACTAGTGGAGTTGGCAGTGCTTGGACACAGTTATAAAGATCTTCACCAGCCTAAATGATTCGATAATGCTACACACCTTACCCTTACCACTCTGTCTGAAACTGCCAAACCCCTTCCAACTGGACTACAGCAAGTGTCAGGGCCCTGAGGGCACCCGTAGGCCTCACTCCTTCTGAAGATCGTTCCCACAATCACAGGATACCCTTTCCTCCCCTGGTGCCATCAGACTTTGCCCCAGAAATGCCACTCTGCCCTTGATCCTACCGAGCCATGCCTAACTGCAGGTCCATGGCCAGGCAGGCCCCCAGGGCCATTCCCGGTGTGGCTGCACAGGCCCGGCCTACTAGGCCCTGATTTGCTGTTTCAAGGGAGCCCCAGCAGCTCCCACATGGCGTTGTTGAGTGAAAGCAGTTTAGTGTGAACAAAATATTCTAGCAGAGGCTGGAATAGTACACCAAAGTAATCTTTTTTTCTTTCAAAACATGGCAGGAATCCTCAGTATTGGTCTAACCTGACACCTTTTTCTTGCTATTGGAGATGATCCTATCACAAAGAAACGACCAAGCACTATGGCAATGTGATCCACAAGCAAATAATTGCAGTTCCTGACAAGTTTTCAGAATTCCCTTGAGTAAATCCCAGAAGCGTTTGTTCATACGAGAGAAGCCTCAGTTTTACGAGGCACCAGTGCCTACAGCTTTGGTGAGGAACTTAAGAGCCATGCCACCTGGTCTCCTCGACAGGTTCATCTCATGTATGACCAAACTGCTGCTCTGATATCCATGTGTTCAAGGTTGGGTTTTTTTTGGGGGGGAAGGCTTTTTTCCCCCCTTTTTATTATAACAGAAGATCACAACAGGGAAAATGAGGAATGAACAAGTAAAATCATAGGAACAATGTCAAAATCGATACATTTGAGAAACTGGAAACCTGGAGGCTACTCTGGAGGAAGCCAGCATCATCTTTAATTTGTGGGGCGGGGAACAACCAACCAACCAATGAAAAACAAGCCCTAAAATCCCACAATTAATGCAGAATTCAGAGAAAAAATTAAACCCTCACCCACAGCTGGGCAAACCTACTCAACTGATGGGGTCTTTTCAATGACCGAATTCCAGAGAAGCTGCAGGGATTCTTTGCCTTATGAGGGTGGGTTTTGGAGTTACTCCTCCAAGCTGGTGTAAACTAAATTGAAATATAATTTTTTTTTTTTTTTGGTTCTTTAAAAAATACCAAACTGTTAAAACTGGATTCTGATAGAACTCCATGCATTTGTCTGCCAACTGTCCACTTCCATGTATTTACTGCATAGTTTGTATTTGCATGTAAAAGCCTCATGGTAAAAATTCATTACCAGTTACTGCTTTTATTATCAAGATGTCCAGACAGATGTCCAGTTATAGATCATTTATTACATTTTGATATTCAAGTTACACCTATGTGACAGCTACTTTGTCTCATGGTTATACCTGTGATCCTCTCACCCATTACCTCAGTAAAAATTTCTACTTACCAATGTGGAAATATGTATTACAATATAAGATATTTCCAGGAAATATGTTAGAGATTCATTACAACTCATTGGTTAAAAACAGTGACCTAAACTGATCTGAGGCAGACATCTTTTTCCTAAAATGTATGTTTGCAGCCACCTCAAGAGTCTGATCCAGAAGTGACCTCCAGGTTCCATTCCACAAAAGGAGGTCTTCTTTGCACAAAATATTCCAAACTTCTTAGAAATATCCCAGTCATGGAAAGCAGGACAACCAAAATTGCTCATCACTCTAAGTTAGTGTTTACTTAAGTTCCTAAATACAAGCATTCATTTAACATACCTGATACCACACTATGCATCACTGTACAGCTGCCACCTAACTTGCAAAATATTTTACATTTTCGAGGAAGCACAAGCCACATTACTCTTAAAGGTTGTGGAAGAGAGGCTACACAGTGCTAGGAGCTACCAGAAGCACAGGTGGGTTTTTCATTTCAAGACAACAGGGATTCATAGAACCTCAGGTTATTTTCATTTGGGGAACTTAATACATGAACACATAAATGACCTGAAATAAGTCCAAATGATGGCTACATTGCTATCACTTCAACTGGTTCTTCAAGGCTATGACTTTTAAATAAATGGAAACGAACAAACAAATAACCCAGAAAACCATAGTTACTGAACACTGATGTGTATTAGCCATCTCACCGTGAGACCCCAGCAGAAAAAAATGGCATATGAAAGAGTTTATAAGGAGGTATGATGGAATCATAGGTAGCAGCACAGTATCAGCTTCTGTGAGGTATGTTGATGAAGACTGCAGTACCCAGGTTTAAGGAGACAAAAGAAACAGAAAACACAAACTTCCCCAGCAAGGAAAACAAAAGTCCAATACTTGGTTTTCCAAGTGACTGTTACTCACAAGGAAATCAAACCAAGAAAGGCAAATCAAATGTAAGTAATCAACTACAAAGAGGATCAGACTGATGCTCCTTATTGTATCAAGCTACCTAAATAGTGATCGCTTCTTCCCCATTTCTTAGGAATAATGTCTTTTCTTTCTTTAGGCTCCTACTGTCTCCATGTATTTTTGTTTGAGTTGGTTGTTTTTAATAGATGAAGAGGCCATCTGAATGTTGGAAGGATACTTGCAGACTTAGTATTTTTAAAATAAAAGTACATTCCAAACTGAATGACACAACTCAACTGAAAGACAAATTGAAAGCATTATGCAAACTCTAAGTCTGACTTTCTTTGTCTTTCCTTCCTGAAGGTTGTGAGGCAGTACCTGCTACAGAGCATACGGATCTGAGTCTCAGGATGAAGAACACCACCCATGAGAACTTCCTCAAATATTTAATGTTTGCTGCAAGCAAGAGTAGGGTAGGGTTTTTCTGATCTTCTTGCTTACCTTTATGGCAAGTTATTCCCTTACAAAAATAAAAAACACTGTAAATATATGTGCAAATCCAAACAACTAAATGGTCAGAGTAGGACTTTTCCCCTTACTAAGTATTACAGATACTTAGATTGCTGCACAAAAGTAAGTTGTGGACACACAGACAGTTCTGTCAAGTTTTCACGTGGTACACCAAAGTCAATAAACACAATCCTTTTATTTTTGTTTTCCCACAATAAACTTAAGTTTTATTTCCTACCAGAAAAAGAAAATGAAAGCACACACATACAGACCAGCATTTTCCCAGTCAAAGCCTTTAAAGAAAGCATTGTTTTAAGTCCTTCCAGGATTTAAAAGGTAGATGGAAAACTATATGGCAGGACTGTAAGAGCAGAACATTTATTTCCTGTACTAAATGCTTGTGGGAAAACAGCCAAGTCACCTCACAATCTAAACTCTCAACGCCCTTCAGGACAGACATACATGTTCAAGAGGTAAGCAGGACGGCTCAATCTAGGAAAACAGACACCAGAGCCAAGGTTTTGCCTTTTGTATCCTGCTCCTTGGCACTCCCTATATAGCATAATGCAGTTGAAAGCAGTGGGTCTGGGGCTTCCAATTTCCGGCCAAGAATGTATCTGTTAATTACCTCTCGAAATCCAGTTCCCGTGAGTTAAGAGATGTGCACTTCCCCATGTACATGGACTTAGGAGAAAATGATGTCAGTAGGTGGTGCTGAAGAACACTGCAGCACTCTGCCTTGGTACTCCGGAAACAAATTAATTCCTCCTCATGCATTGCAGATAACATCTTCTAAGAGCTCTTTGAGTAAAGGATGCATTGCCAGACTCACCCTGGAAGAAGCAGGGAGGAGGAGCACCCTCTTCAGCCTGGCATAACCCCAGCAAAGATCTCTTTCTTGCCAAGAAAAAAAACCAGAACTGTTATAAAGGGAGGTCCTGCCAGTAGCAAATCAAATATGATAAACTCAACCCCATACCCTGATAGATCACAAACGGAGGTGGGAAAGAGCAAAGCTGTGACTGAAGACTAGAGATTATCTTCTGATGGCCATCTGTCCTTAAATAAACCATAAAACAGACTTGTGTAGCCTGTAGTGCCTTTAAAAGTAATCTTGTAATTTACCCTGAACTACTTGCTCCATTCCATGGGCATTTAATACTGCTGTAGCTGGTGAGTTTCAAGCATGCTTTCAACAGGACCAATGTTAATTTCAAGGAGCATGGTGTTTTTACAGAGGCTAAATACAGTTTATAAACTGGTAATAGCTAAACGATGGGAACACACAAACTGGTAGGTTATTTTAGAGGTCACAGCATTTTAATCTTGGGAGATCTGAGATTAGACCAACACAGCTGGTATAAAACACTAGCAGGCACTCACTCTCAGCATGGTCACAGAGGCAGAAATCAAGTCACTAGCTCTCAGAAACCACAAATGCAAAGGGCAAGGCTCTGCTTTGGGACTGTTACTGAAAAATATCTTCAGAAAGTCAAAATAAAGACAGATTATCACTACCTTGAAAAACAGATGTAAAAAGACACTTTGCTGGACCCATATTCCTTCTTTAAGTGTAGAGACTGGACCTATGTACTAGCAGAGGTGACAGACTGAACTCGGCTGGTGAGAGGAGTAATCTTTCAGACAGAGATTATTTCCATAATACAACACCCATTTGTTAGACATTCAAGACTCTCTAAGTAACAGAAATTCACAGTACTGTTGGAAACCAAAGAAATGTTATGTGGATCAGATCCAAGTGAGCCAGAGCTCACTGCCTGCTTTTCATCACCAGTAAGAGCTCAACTTAGTAAGGACCCTGGAAAAGTTGCAGCTTCAGTCCTGAGATGAGATCAAACATGTTCCAGTGGTACTTCTTTAAAGGCTTAACCCTGTACAGAAAGCTTGAGGAAAGGATGAAAAAAGGTCATTCAGAGGAATGGATCTAACCCTATAAACCCAAAGGACCAGAAGTCATGTTCCATACCAGCAAAGGAAGCCGAGTAGAACAGCACAATCGCCTCATGCAGACCCGGGCTGGCTTCCTGAAGGACTCAAATTATAAAGCAGGATCTATGACATAAACCATACTGGAGGACAAGAAAATGCTGTTTAACAAGGTCTAAACATTGTTCTGATTTTGCAGGCTACTCTTCAGAAACAGTCTGCTTGAGGAGCTCCAGTGACATTCTAGCTATTTTAACACCGCCTTTGTCTCTAGCTATCCCTCCCCTTCCCCCAACCTTCCTGCTGTATTTGACATTTACTGGGCAGCCAGCAGAAGCCTCTCTGTCAGCCAGTTCATTTCCTCAGGTAATACAAATCCATCATTGACCCATTTATGCCAGACAGTATACACAATTTTCCTTGCCCACTGACTCATTTGCAGTATGGCAGGCAGCATCTCTGCCCCAGGTAGAAGAATATGTAATTTGCCAGTATTTGACAGATCTCAGACCAGTGACTACCAGTAGGCTGCCACCCTTCTCTCTGACACGCCACACGAAAGATCTTTTCCATCTGTGCAAGTGAAGATCCTCTGCTTGTTTGGGATGATGGCAATAAGATGTAGAGCCTATTATTGATAGCTGAAAAGTGGATGGAAAGGAGGAACAACAAGTTGCAGTGAATACTTAGGTTGTCCAAAATACTTTGTGCCAAATAAGTTTTATTTACACACACAGAGAGATCTATGTTTTTGGGTTTGTTTTTGGTTTCCACCTACCCATATTTTATGTTGGGATGCAAAATATGTACACACTGAAGTGCAATAACCTGGGTCCAGTGTTGTTTCTTTTATTCCCCCATCTTCACCCACTTGATTCTTCCAGGAAGCAAGTTTTTGCAGATGACGCAATATTTAAAGCCCAAGTACAAAACATTTTACATAGCATTGTGACTCAATCATCATCATTTATATGCTGGTGAGACCACATCTGAAATATTGTGTCCAGTTCTGGGCTGTCTAGTTCAACAGGGACAGGGATATACTAGAGAGAGTCCAACAAAGGGCTACAAGTATGATTAAGGGACTGGCGCATCTCTCTTATGAGGAAAGACTAGAGACTTTGGGCTGTTTAATCTGCAGAAGACTGTGAGGGGACCTTATCAATATCTATGAATACCAGAGGGGTGGCTGTCAGGAGGATGGAGTTAGTTGCTTTACAGTGACACCCAGTGAAAGGACAAGAGTTAGTGGATGTAAACTCAATCACAGGAAATTCCATCTCAACGTGAGAAAAAAACCTTTTCCCTATGAGGGTGTTGGAGCATTAGAACAGGCTGCCCAGAGAGGTTGTAGAGTCTTATTCAAAACCCACCTGGACATGTTCCTGTGTGGCCTGCCCCAAGTGGTTCTGCTTTGCAGGGGAATTGGACTTGATCTCTGGAGGTCCTTTCCAAGCCCTAGCATTTGCTGATTCTATGAAAAGCTGAGAGACCTGGGGCTGTTTAGTCCAGAAAAGAGAAGACCTTAATAATGTCTCTAAGTATCTGAAGGGTGGGTATCAAGAAGGTGTCAGTCACTTTTCAGTGGTGTCCTGTGATAAGACTGGAAGTTCCATCTCAATATGATGAAAAATTTCTTTACTGTAAGGGTGATGGAGCACTGAAATGGGCTGTCCAGATAGATGGTGGAGTCTCTTTGTCTAGAGACTTTCAAGACCTGTCTGGATGCCTTTCTGTGTGACCTGCCGTAGATAAGCCTGCTTTGGCAGGAGGATGGACTCGATGATCTCTTACATCTCTTGCAACCTCTCCCATTCTGTGGTTTTATGGTTTACACAATACACTAATAGCAGACAGTCTCTAAAAGAAACTAAGTGGAATATCTACAATGCACTTCAAGGAGGTGTTGCAGGGGGAAATTCAGAGTGATCCTAGGATTGTGGATCACAGTATCTATGAATTGAACAAACTTAATGGCAGTTCTCTATCTAGAAAGTGTCTGAATCAGAGAGACATTAGAAATTATTACAATAGCAAAAAGCTGCTATCTCTTGTTTATTAAAGAAACATAATTTATTATGCAGGCAATAATCAAGAGCAATCCCCCCCACAAAAAAAAAAACCCAAACACCAAACAAAAACCACAAACCCCAACAAAAAAAACCAAAACAAACTTACACTCTTGTTAGCCTTATTTCTCATCTTTTCAGTAATAAACAGGCTTGTCCCCCTGACTTCTCTGGACAAATTCAAATTGAGGAGAAACCTACTATTAAAGTTGAGTTGTATCCAAAGTGGTGTGATGTTGAAACTACTAATACAGTTCTCTGTCCTAGTTTTATCTTTTTTGCTTCAAATATGTTGTTTGAGGGCCAGTCACTAAGATCCAATTTCTTTTTATTCCTCCTAGGAAATACCTGAAAAAGAAATAGACTACAAAGAAGGAAAAATAACTTTCTTTATAGTAAGACCCATGGCTAAGAGGGGTTGAGATTATAACCAACGATTTTCGTTCAGAAGCTACAATGTCTGCAAATATGCAGAAATCACAGAATGATTGTGGTTTTATCATCTTCTGCAAGTCTGTTACACAACACCTTGGGGTTTTTCTGCTGTTGTAAATGTATAGTATTTAACCATTTAAAACAGAAATTTTTTCAAATGTTTTCAAAAACTAGGAAGGTAACGGCACTCAATTTTAAAAGAAAATAATCAGTTCTAAAAATTGCTCTCATTTTCAAGAAAGTGGAACTGTTCTTACTTTACCCTAAAGATAGGGGATGAATGCTTGCAAAAGAGAATATAGTTCCCAAAACTTTATCCCAGAACACCTAAACCATTACCGAGCTACATATAAAGAAAACAATGTGTCTTGGAAATGTCATAAGGGAAGTTCCACTGAAGACTAGTTCTTTTTTAAAAATAAATTAAAAAATAGGAAGACCATGAACATCCTGTCGTACTTTTTGGCCACTCACTCCCTCTGTTAAACCTAGAGAATTAAACTAACACCATCTCACAATTTACAAATAGTTCGTTAAAGATTTTAGCTACCTCAAGGCATCAGCACTTGTTTTATTGAAACACTCTGAAAGAAGATGGTACCTCTTCATTATGAAAAAACCCCCACACACTTCAGAGAAAAACTCGATAAATAAGGCTTCCTAATCTTTGGATCTGTGCAACCTAGAAACTGAATTCAAATGTTTGATTTTTCTAAGAGGGTGTAGAAAACTTGTCAGTTTCCCAGAGAGCACAGCGAAGATTGGAAGAGATTTTCCATTTTTGTCTCCTAAGAGAAGAAACTTCCTGGGTAATTTCAGCATGGAAGAAAGTGCTCATGTTTGTGCTTAGTGAAAAATGAAACCTTCTCCAAACAGTAAAGAAAAAAGAAAAAAAAAAAAAAAAAAAAAAAAAAAAAAAGGGTTCTAAAAACTCTACCAAGATTCTTATGGAAATTCAAGGCAAGGCACCCTCAGTGGCACTTACGATTTCACCAGGATTTTCATTTTGCACATAAATATTAATAAATGACAATGAGAAGCCTGAAAAGAAGCATTAGGTTAAGTTACTCCACAGGTCAACAAATCCTGATCTGCGTGCAAAAGAGATGGAAATGGGTAAAATGTATTTTAAGCTAAAAAAGAAAACAAAAAGGCAAAATCATTAAAAAAATACCCCAAAGAACCCATAAAATTCAAACCCTGTGATGTTTTAGAACACCTCACAGAACTTTCAACCTGATGATATCCAAACCAAATTACGCAATGTAATATGACTTCTAATTAATCTGAAAACTACAGATGTTCTGAAAACAAAGGAAGGGCAGTCCGGCTCACAATGTTTTCTGTATTCAGCTATGATAATGACACAGAGATATATGCTGTGTTTCACAGTTCCAAAGCAAAGGGTACATAATTGAAATTTATTTTTATTGATGATTATAGAGCCACTTAATAAAAGGAATCAAAGAGTGACTTAAAGGGAAGAAACTTACAAACCTCCCAGCCTACTGCTTTTCTAAGAGGTACACATTAACGTTTTAGGTAGATCAAGTGTCATTGAATCCTCCAGCTCAAGATATTTTAAAATAAAACAGGACTACATCAAAGTAGAACCATAAAAAGAGATTATTCTTCTTCTTACTAAATGGACCAAGATGGAAACAAGCAAGAAAAAAAATATATATACAAAGATAAATAAATAAAAGAAAACCAACCCAAAACCTAAACCATGAAGACTCAACTGTTATAAAATTGTAAATCCTCAGACTTATGCTGGTTGAAAGGAACAAGATGCATCTTTTCAAATACACATGGAGAGGAGACCAATTACAGAGATAAATATGTCTGTTTTGAATGAGTCCAGTTAAGTGGAGAGCCCATCAGACATAGCATTCAGCAACACCATTTGCCAGTCACCTGAATCTCCTCCTGTGTTTTCATCCCAAAAGAGTCATACATTTTGAGACACATTTATGTTACACCCTTTAAGATTACTGAAGAGAAAAATCAAGAATGTAATGTTTTGTAGTCCATTCTAGACTTTTTTTTTCTCTTTAAAATTAATTTGAATAAAAGGCATTTCTGTTTCTTTTCTTTGTTTCTTGCAACAAGCATTGACTTAAGTGTGGGTTCTTGTTTATCAGAATGTATGTGGAGTGAAAGTTTCACATTAATTTAGGACTGCATTGACAGAAGAGTCTAGGCCAAAAATATACAATCAGTCCTGCAGAAATTGACCATTTTTTTCTGCTGTTTGTGGAATGCCACAGAAAGACAAATGACAGTATCATATGCTTCAAGTTTCCATTCATAAGCTATTTAAGTCATTGGAAGTTACTTGCTCTCAGAGAGAGAAAAGACAGAACTATTCCCCTGGTTTTCAAACAGCTTCAAATTACTGAACAAAATCTGGACTCACAACCTGGAGGCAGTATGTAAGGAACAAAACCACAAAGTAAATATATCAAGAAGCAATACTGACACTCTATTCCTTGCAGCTTCAGGCTGCAGTGTTGTAGGATGGCTGTGTGAGAAGCAGGTTGAGTGGTTTTGTGCCAGGGTGAACCTTCTTCCTTTACCTGGTCATGGAGAAGCACAGAGAAGTGAAGTAGCCTGGCTCCAGGTCACACAGCCAGTAGCAGGAAGTAGGTTTCCAGAACTCAGCCCTTCCCTGTTATATCACAGTAACTTTCTGTGCCACTGGTTCTGAAATCCAAGGGCTAGCTTCCCACTACTAAAAGTGAAAGATTCTCCAGCACAGCAGAAGTTAAAATTTCAATAGCAGAGGTAAATAATACACCACACACAAGAATGTAACTGATGCTCTTTATTTTTGTTTTTACTTCTTAACTGGAGATGCCATTTCCAGCTTTCTACACAGAATCCAGGCCTTTCACTGAAGAATTTAGGTCAACTCAGCAAACTGTCTGCAGAGCTGAGAATACCAGGGGAGACAGAGTTTAAAGATGGTGAACAGGGTCCAACACTCATATTACATGAGACCACAATGAGATCACAGTGAGAAGAAGGACATACAAAAAAAAGGTGGCCATCCAGAAAGGAAGCTTTATATGAGGGTGAGGAAGAATATTTGTTGTGAAGGACTGACAGCCAGAAAACCTGAAATTGTTATGTGGTCTGAGAGGATTTTCTTTTAAAGTCATTTTACCCTAATTGCTTAATCCTACTCTCTTCCTAAACTCATCCCAGTAGCAGACAGCATTATTAATGACTGTTCTGCTCTAGCAAGCACCTGGACAAAAAACCCAACCAAACAAGCAAACAAACAAACAAGTAAACAAGTAAGCAAACAAAACTTACTAGAAGTAATTAAAAGGAATGTTATTGTAACATCTTTACAAAAATTTTTGTGTAAGGAACACTGTAGGTCTCCCTCAGTATTTTTTTGTAAGCAGGAGACAATCATGACCAAAGGAGAGGAAGCTTGACATAATCAGGCCTTTCTTTCACACATTCTAGGTGGAGCCACAAAGTATGTGCACACTTCCACTCGACTTTGGCTAACAGAATCTATGAGAAACCAAGTAATTAGTTTTTCATATGCACCTACTCTTAATTGTTAGATCACCACCACAAACAAGGTCCAAATATTTTACACATTAAAAATGAAAACAAAAAGAACCCCCAAACAAATTTTAAAAATTATTAAAACTAACCAACCAACAAACTTCCAGATTGTAAGCGGATCAAGTCCCACTGAATCTTTAGTTTACAGTATCACCTTCAGCATACATTCAACTACTACTTTTCTACAAAAGTTCAATAACATAAGTGTTCCAGCTTGAGAGTTTGGATATTTAAAAAAGCACAACTTTCCAACAGAGGTGATCGCTTGTGCTGAGAGCCATGCATAGCCTTCCAAGGACTCCTAACCTTGTTTAATATGAACCCAAACTGTGCGAAAAGGAACTCACAGACACAAAGGGACCTCTGTAGCAATCCAAGACACTGCTGGCATTCCTTTTGAAAGAAGCATACTGAGCATGCTTCATCCTATGTCTGCAATGCAGAACCAGCCTGAGCTCTGCCAAAAGCCACTATTACTTTGCCTGGGCAGAGGTACAAAGTGGTAACGCCTCTTCTTTGTTTGTTGGGCTTTTTGCCCCCCTGTAGCTGTCAGTTGAGATATGCAAACATGTTTACTGCATCTGGAAAAAGTTTAGTTAAATATCCAGTCTGTCTTTAATATGAGGAGCATCTGAGGATCAGGGCTCTTTCTGGAAACTACCCACTCCATACAGTCAAAAGCATACACTGTGGTCTTTTAGCATGCGAACTTGAGGCGGTATACAAGCAGATTGTGCACAGCTGCTACCTGCACACATTTTCTGTCATGTTGTGAGAGAAGCTGCTTCACATGAAGTCGTTGGAGGAACTATGACTTCCTAACTTCGTCATCCCAGCTCACAATTATGCAAAGTCTGGAAGCTGATATGATGTCAGCGTTTTGGGGAAGCACACAAAAAAGTGGTTACATCTTTCATCTTCTTCATCCCTGTCTACCTTCATCAGTGGCCAAGAATTGTACTTTCCAATTTGCTTAGACTGTTTGTACAATTAATCTTTCAAAAGATCATTCCTTCCTAACAAAACTTAACTTACCTTCCAACTGTATTCCTGCCATTAAATTTTCTGCTTTTCTGCAATAAATGATTATTCCTGATCTATTATCCCCTCTGCATGACAGTTCTTCTCCAGGTCTTTGGGAAAGAAGCAAACTGATTATCTGCTATTTCCACATTTTAAGAGAGAATGATGCTGGTGATGTGTATCTTCAAGGTAGCTCTGAAGTCCAAGTTGTTGATCTTTCATTTCTTCTGAAGATGCTTGGCATGCTGGTCACTCAGCACTCAATGTGAAATAAAAGCCACTGCTTTTAGCTCTTATGAAAGGAGCACATTTTCATGTAAAGGCTACTTTGCCAGAACCATACTCACTAGAGCACAGAAAATGAGGGAGAGAAAAGGAAGGCTGGGAAGGGCCTATAGCAGACAGCACCAGAAATCACTGACAGTCATCTGGTCTTACTAACTCTCTCAACCCTGCTATTGGTGAGGGACCTCCCATGCACTCTAGAAACTAGTATCTGAGGTTGCATAAGTCTTACATTTCCTCCTTCCTCTTTCTTTTTGAGGCTCAAGACTCCCCTTTTCCTTCTCTTTGTCTGTTGCTTTGAATTCAGTAACTGATATAACTGCAGTCAGTCAAGACTTTGCATTTGTGTGTGTGTATGCTATGTCTGGATCCTCAGGAAGGCTGCCTGGTATTTTATTTTTAAACTTTGGCTTCTGTTGCACAGCCCCACATATAATGGCTCCACTCCTGAAGGTTGGATAGTCTTCTGCTATCAGTTTTCAAAGGAAAACAAAGCCATGCAAGCCAATACCACCAAGAGAACAGGAGCAAAGTTGTCTCCTAAAGATTTTCTTTCCTTCATGAAAAAATCAAGAATCACAGAAGTATTAAGCCATCAGTGTCGTTCAAACTTACTGCTGCTGTATTCTTACAAGCTGCAGAATATCATGCAAGTCCCAGTAACTGCTGTGCTTTTAGAGATTTCTCTACGTTTTTATTTCTAGAAATTTGGTGGATTTCTGCCAGTTTTTCCCAGTTGAAGACCAGACCTTTATGTGGATCACTACTTACTGCAGCTTTTTATTATGAAGTGTAGCGTCAAAACAAGAATAAGTTTCTCCTTACCTGAAGGCTGAATGTACAATGGATCTTCAAGGTCTCAGAAACTGAAGGAGGCAGAACCAGACTCGCTAATCATAGGACTGGTGCTACAGTTCACCCTGCCTGAAGAGCCTGCCCTTCAGATGTGTTTGAAAGCTGACAAACTAACTTGTATCATATACCTCCAGCCACCTGCAGTACAAGATCACTTTGGCAGTGGAGCTTCACAGTCAA
>VWZI01006763.1:71403-82472 GCA_013396835.1 Psilopogon haemacephalus
TCAGCTGAGCACACAGGGGCTATATCTGTAGGCTAGATTACTAGAAGAAAGGAAATGTTCAAGTTGAAGACAAGAACGTTCCTTTGCACCTATGTCTAGAAGAAAATACTTTACACAGAGTACAAGAGAGAAATGGAGAGGGAACCGTTTGCCAAGAGGAGGTTAGCTACTAATCTTAACTTTACTTGCATTTCGTGATGGAAGACAACCACTAATATTAGTATTATTTACAGGCTAAAATAATCACTCATTTCAAAACCAAGAAACAGGGGAAACAGCTCAGACTTCTTNACTGCAATACAGAGTTCTGAATCTTGAAAACAGTCTTCGAAAACTGGCACTATGAATTAAGAACTTAAAATCATTTGTCAATTAGGGAATCTAAAATTTCCTTCATCTTGCTGCAGCAGCCGGTTTATAAAGTTAAAAAGAAAAACATAAACAGTGAGTCCCCTGCTGCAGCATGACCCTTGAAGCCAAGTTCATGTAGCACATCCTCCAGAAATTTAGTTTGTGCATGAGTTGTAAAAAAAAAAAAATCTAATTATTGTTGTTATTATTGTTAAAGAAAAAAAAAGAGTTAATCTCTAAATTTCCTAGATTGATCATCCTTAACAGATCAAAGTCTAAGATTTTTGAGAAGTGTCTAACAAAAATCTGAAACAGATTGCTTCTGAAAGCGTCAAGATCCTTCTAATCTAGTAAAATCCTTTAATAATATAATTAGTGGGATATCTCTAATAGAAAGTTAGGCTACTCCATGAAATTGACATGTTGACAAATTCTGATTACATTTTTATGCCACAGTCACCTCTACAGTAACTGCAATACCAAAGTCTGTAAAACCAGAACTAAGAGATACCAAATTGCTGGGTTGTAGTGTCCAGAGGAAACCAAAGGTGGTCTCACTGGGGAATCCTTCAGAAACCACAATGTCAAACTTTATAGTAGGTCTGTGAGGACTACAAAACTACTTTCTTTGTCTCGTCTATTGAGACAACAGGAGAAAAGTATTACTTTTTAGGAAGAAGACAGCTTCCACCAAGCTTATGCTTAGATTCCACTTTAAGAACAAAAATTTGTCCATAGTATCAGAACCAAGACTGGGAAATACAGGAAAACCCACTACAGATAATTAAGCCTAAACTGTTGACTACAAACCTGCAGTCAGTCATAATTCATTAAACTTTGTTATTTGCTTCCCTTTTCTTTACCAGATAAGTCTTCTTGCATGTTCTGGTGAAACTGAATCACTTTCTTTTCCTCCCTGTGCCTCTAAGCTACAATATTCCTGTCAGCTGCTCTTTAAGACAACTAATCCCTTACCTGACATAAGGTAACAACAGTAGGAGTCATCTAACTGAAAGTTTGCCTTCTACAACTAGAGCTCTGTCCACATCCAACTCAGAGGACAGTTTAAAACCTGTCTCCCAACACAGAATCTGAAGAGAAACTACACATAGGCTTGACACCTTTGGACTTCCTATGGAGTATATTAATAATTCCAATAGCTCTTAATCTTTTTTCCAACATTAAATCATAAATTAAGAACTATTTATATAGCAAACATTTTATAGTCTTAAATTCCAGCCACTGCATCTTGTTACAGCTTGGTAGAGATTCCAGATTCCAACAATGTTGGACATAGCTTGGCAAATTAAGTGATTTTAGTCTTCTAAATGTCACATTTGAAAACCTCTGAAATAGAATGGACTATCCGAAAGCTCTAACGGTGAGGGGGGACGGGACGACTGGGGAAATTCAAGAACTAGAATCATAGGATCGTTTCTGTTGGGAAAAATCTTTAAAAGTTCATCAAATCAAACCATTATCTAACTCTACCAAATCTGGTGCTAAATAAACCCTCATCACCACATCTATGTGTCTTTTTAAACAGCTCCACCAATGGGGATTCAACCATCCCCTATTTCAGTGTTTGGTAACCCTTTCAGTGAAAAAATGTCTTTTGCTGTCCAGTCTAAACCTTCCCTGATGCAACCTGATGCCATTTCCTCTCATTCTATCATTTGTTACTAGGCAGAAGAGACCAACACCCATCTTGCTACAACCTCCTTTCAGGCAGTTATAGAGATCAATGAGGTCTCCACTCAGCCTTCTCTTCTCCAAGCTAAACAACCCCATCAAATCATCACTCTCTCCAGAATTTCCACTACAGGGATATGACCTTCAGGATTTTATACTCCAAGAGCAGTTCTTGCACAGATGAACAGAGGGATGACAGTATCTTCTGTATTATTTGGGTGTGGTGCTTGGGCCTATGACTTAGCATGAACCTTGTAGAGCAGAGTAATCAGTTGGACTTGGTGTTCCTGAGGGTCTTTTCCAACCTAAATCTTTCTGTGATTCTGTGTTTATACATCTAAATGTTGTACTAGTCTGCTTAGTGATTCTAACAATTTTGAATGATATCTACTGCTTTGCAGGATCTGTTTTCTGATTTAAAGGGAAGACACAAGTTTTGAAGTCCACATACACTACAAAGCCAACACATTTCTTAAGTGAGTCACAGAACATTTTCTGTTCCACATTTTCTATATGTTACAGATAGGAATGGAATGAGAAGCTTTTTAGGTCTGATCATAGAATTATTAAAAGCTTTATGTTGGAAGGGGTCTTTTAAGGTCATCTAGTCCAACCCCTCTGCAATAAACTGCAACTTCTTTAGCTAGATCTGCTTGTTCAGAGCCCCATCCAACCTGACCTGGAGTGTTTCCAGGGATGGGATATCTACAACCTCTCTGTGCAATCTGTTTCAGTGTTTCATCACCCTTATTGAAAATATTTTTTTTCCTTATATCAAGTCTAAATCTAACCTCTTTTACAGAATCATGGAAAGATTCAGGTCGGAAAAGACCCTTAAGATCACCAAGTCCAGCCTATAACCCTACTCTATGAGGTGCACCTTAAATTGTATTCCTAAGCATCACATACAAACCATGCTTAAAGACATCCAGGCTGGGTGACTCAACCACCTTCCTGGGCAGCTCATTCCACTTTCTGTGGAATTCACTGACCACTCTCTGTGAAAAACTTTTTCTTAATGTCCAAACTAAACCTACCCATTCTCAGCTTGAGGCCCTTCCCCCTTGTTCTGTCTCAAATACCCTGTGAGAAGAGCCCAGGCACCAGACTCTCCACAACTTTCCTTCAGGTAGTTGTAGATAGCAACGAGGTCTCCCCTCAGCCTCCTCTTACTCAAACTAAACAGCCCCAGCTCACTCAGTTGTTCTTCATAAGATTTATTCTCTAGACCCTTCCCCAGCTTCATTGCCCTCCTCTGGACCCACTTAAGGCCTTCCACATCCCTCTTGTATTGCAGTGCCTAAAACTGAACAAAATACTCAAGGTGTGGCCTCACCAAAGCCAAGTACAAGGGGACAATCACCTCCCTTCTGCTGGCCACAGCGTTTTTACTACAAGCCAGGATATCATTGGCTTTCTTGGCTGCCTGGGCACACTGCTGACTCATATTCAGCTGCTTGTTTATTACAATTCCCAGAACCCTTTCTGCCAGACAGCTTTCCAGCTACACCACCCCAAGCCTGTAGTGTTGATTGGGATTGTTGTGACCCAAGTGCAGGACCTGGCATCTGGCCATTCCATTAACGCTGGTCCACTGATCTAGCCTATCCAAGTGCCTCTGAAGAGCTTCTCTACCCTCATTCAAATCAACACTGGTTTTAGTTTAAAACTGTTATCAATTGTCCAATCACAACAGGCTCTTCTAAAAAGACTGTCCTCATCTTTCTTATAGAAATCCTTCAAGTGCTGAAATGTCACAGCAAGGTCTACCAGAGCTTTATTCTAAGCTGAACAATGCAAACTCAGCCTTTTTCTGTAGAAGTGTTCCATACCTCTGATCATTTTTGTATCTCTCCTATGAACCCACTTCAACAGATCTGTTCCTTTCTTGTACTGAAAAGACTCCAGAACTGGATACAGTAGTCTAAGGTCTCACCACACAGAGTAGAAGGCTACACTGCTTTTCATGAAGTCCAGAATATGACAGACATTCCTGGGCAGTAAGCATACATTGTCCAGCTCTTCACCAACCAGTATTCCCAAGTCCTTCACTCTGTACTGATACCAGAAACTGTCCTGACTTGGGTGCAGGTCCTTGTACTTGGTGTTGTTGAATATTTTAAGGCTTACCCACTTCTCAAGATTGATGGCATCCCATCAGCCACACCACTCAGCTTGATGTTTGCAAACTTGCTGAGTGTGCACTCAATCACACTTAAGTCATTGATAAAAATGTTAAATGCTACTGTTCCCAGTAGACAGGTGAGGGATACCACTAGTCACCAATTTCTATCTGGACACAAATCTACTACTGTATTTTTAAATATAAATTACTCTTCCAGAGAACAGAAGGAAAAAAAGAGAGGCTTCTTTAAATCTTGACAGCTACCCTTCTAAAGGCACAACACTGATATTGCTTTGTTTGATCTATCAAAGAAAGGTCATTATTTACTTTGTTCACAGAAAGCCCCAGAAGACTTTTCTGATACACTACAAAAGCCAATGGCAAATTAGACCTATGATTTCTTGGCACTCTCTGCATAATGTTTTCTCATCTCACAGTACTCTTCTCCTGGAGCTACAAAACCAGATACCTCCATCTGGATGATCCTTGAGGAACTGACCCAATTCTCAGTCCCTTTCACTTGGGAAAAATAAAGCACAAAAGGTGTTAGACTTAGATCTAAAGATTGTACAAGTAGATATTTTTATTATTTCCCTTCTTCAGCTCAAGTCCATTATGAGCATTTGATGACAGCCCTAAGTCTTTTATTCATAATGGATAAATACCAAAATTCAACACTTGGCAATAAGAATTTCAGACTTGCTTGACCTGATGGATGGCTGAGAAGCCATGTTCAAAGTTTCATGCAAGCCAACCCTTCATGGTTCCTCTTTTTATCTAGCCTGTGATGTAGCTGCTTGTTTTCTTGTTAATGGTTTCTTTATTTTTTTAATCCTGTGTGTGAAAACATAAGCTTTTTGCTCAGTACAGTGCTTTGACTTTTCGGAAAACAATAATTTGCACCACTGTCTCATTTCTTAAGGAGTCTATTATAAAGAAAATAATAAAACATCCCACAGAACAAAGATAATATCTGCTTAATATAAAGTTGGGAACTAGAACAACTTCAAAGGATGTTTCTGCAGATCTCAAATACTAGCCAAGATCTTCTCCTGTGCCTCCTATTTCCTGAAGAAGTCAGTGGGCAGAATGTAATGAGAAATTCTGTTGCAGCTGTCACAGTTAAACAATTGTCTTTGTATCTCTGCTAATATCAGGCTTATACTAGTATATTTCAAAAGTGCTTGCTTTCAGACTCAAATATTCATTGGTTGGTAGAATGCTCCTTGATTTATTTATCATAAATAAATAAAACCATAACATTAATTTGGTTGGAAAAGACCTTTAAGATCATCAAGTCCAATCATTCTCTAACTCTGCCTAGACTGGTGCTAAACCATGTCTCTCAGCACCACATCTCTGTGTCTTAAACATCAACCACTTCCTTGGGGATCCTGTTCCAGGGTTTGAGAACCCTTCCAGTGAAGAAGTCTCTTCTAATGTCCAACCATTTGTGAGATTTATGTCCCCTCTGGAGGTTTTCCTTCTTTTGTGCCTCATACTCAGGCATTGTTTGAAGACTCACTGAACTCTTTTCCAGTAGACGTCTTTCATCACCCTGTCCACATAACATTATTTTAGTTCAGACACAGTATAACTGTGTTTGAATAAAGAAGGCAAAGCAGCTGGCACCTTTACTTTCTCTCCCCAACAGTGGTTTCCCTAAGCTAATGCAGGTGAAAACCTATACTGGCCACAGATTCTGTTGGGTCAAATCCACTCAAGGTGCTTCATGACTTTCCAATGTGCTCTTATACGCAGACTGCATATAAGATGCTGCAGACAGCAGCATTTTCATCAGCACTGCACAGTAATAATAGATTTTTCCAGCATTCTGTGAAACTGGTTTCTTCTCTTTATATTTGACATAACCTTCTAGACAGTATACACATAGAGGAACAAAGGATGAAAGAGATCTCAAGGATCACCAAGGCTTGTTCTATTATCGCAGACAAAAATCTAATCACCATTAACTTAAAGTACAATAGTATACTTGCTAATGAAATTACAACTATGGGGCCCTGAGCTAAGAAAATCTTTATTTTAAAGAAAACCAGTTCCATATGAAAGTCTCCTGACCATAAGAAATCCAACTGCTAGCAATTTCTAGTCCCAGTGGCCATCTAAACAAGTAATATTCAGAGATCTAGCCACCTATGATGCTGAAAGAATTTCTATACCCTCCCTCTAAAGGATTCAATTTTCAGCCAAAATCCCTGTTGAGGCTGGAAGTCAAATACTATAGCTCTGGAATGTGAAGTATCTCTCAAATCTGCCCAGTTTATCAGATATCCCTGTTCTGCCCCTTTCCTCTCCATTTTCTTAAGCTCATTATGCCTTTAGAAAGGGAGAATGCTACTAAAACCCTACTTGAGTTAATTTGGCTATGACTATGTGACAGCTGAAGTAAAAGAAACAGAAGGATTCTCCCAAGAAGATTTTGACCATCCTAGAACTTGATCATTCAGGCTCTCCCTGTGTAGAAATCCCATCAAAACTACAACTGAGACAACACACAGATGAGTTATTCAGGAAAGACATCAAGAGGAAAGGTAAAAGGAAGAAGAGGATAGAGAAAAGGGAAATCCTCTTGACTTTCCATGTGTTTAGTCTTGAGTAATGTCTTACTAGAAGGTCAGAGTTAACTGGATTTCTACACTTGCTAAGGTCCTTCTAGATAGGCTTTGTTCAATATTCCAGGCCTGGAACATTTCATCGCTTCTTAATACAGGTAAGGTTGTCTAGGCAGACTTCAGAATAGAAAGTACTCATTCAATACCATTGCCATACTTGCCCATTACCAGTTTGTCAGCCTGACAATGCTGAGAACTTCTTATTGTTCTCTTCCCACAAAACACCAAGCAGCATATCCCTTAAGAAGATCAGTTACACTTCCCTTTCTCCTCTTTGAGCCTGCATCTTTTGAGACAATGGATAAGAGGAGGCAGACCACTCCCACCATGCAGCTCAGCCTGCTGAAATGTCAGATCTGTCTCATCTTGTGGCAGAAGCTTATGCTTTTTTCAAATCAGGTTGCACAAATAGCTGTGCTTGTGTCAGTCCTCAGACTAGAGATTTTTTTTTTCATGATCAATATAGTTACAGCTCAGGCAGCATGGTGTGTCCTACTAAAAATGTTACAGATTGTTTTCCCTCTGATCCAGGAGTTCTACAAAATAGCATTCAGTGTTACATACTAAGGAAAAAGGGGAAACTGTAATGACGCCACAGCATGTATCATAGCCAAGTGAGCCAAAATATTTGTAGCCTCGCCAATTGAGTCCAGCCCTAAGAAGTATGTAAAGGGCTCTGAGTTGTAAGAGTGACAGGGGTACAAGGTGAGGATGATGCCCAAAACATCCCACCACTTCTCTGCAGGTTAACTGTGTCCCATACTGATCAGCAACAGCTGCCTTTACAGGTCCTGACAGCTTACTTCTTCCCACACAGACAAATTGGGCTGGCCTCAGCCACCCCCACCGCTGTGGTGACATACCTTTGCCCAGAATTCACACCTGGACTGCTTGCAAGCCATCTGCAACTGAAGAGACACAGGTTAGCCACTGCCAGGTTATATGAATATTCAAAGCGGTACGTCTGGTAAGCAGTTTGGTTTCCCACACTGACAGAGGAGTAATAAATCACTGTTATCTACTGATAGAGTTATGAGCTCACAAAAGGTTACAAAGCATGGCTTTAATTTTCCCCTCTCCCTACTCTACCATAACGGATGCTACTTATGAAAACAGTCAACACTCTTCCTTTTCCTAGGGCAGAAAACCAAATTAACTAGAAAATAGAGCCAGTACATTCTACAGACCTTCAGCTTGTCAGACAGTACTCATTCAGACTGGAGCATGATCTATGTGTACTACCTTCAAATTTCTTATATTCTGTGCCTAAGCAAGTATGTTGTGATATCTCTGATACAGCATAGAAGCATGAATACTTATTTCTGTCTTCTAGTTAGAATTCACAGAAGGAGAAAAAGTCTGCTAATCCATAGTTTGAAATTAAGAAACAGCTACAACAGGGGAGAAAGCCTCCTGCCTTTAGCCAAATCTAATCTAATCTTTCCTCACTGTTATAGTATCAGTCAGAGTGCTTTACTCTCTAACTCTAGTTTCCTGTGTGAAGCACAGGGAATTACTGATACAAACTTTTGTACAAAGCAATTCTCAAAAAAATAGACATAAATTGGACTTATTAACACTCCTGAGTTTGCAATCAGAATCAATACAGTTTCATGAAAGTATTATCATTTTTAGTAACTGCAGTACTCTCCAAAATGCAACATTACATGATCTCAGTTTCATAAAGGCTTTGACTTCCCTTCTATTATCCTAGTCTTTCTCTAGCACATATTTTATATTAGAATGTGTTCCAGGGGGCATATGGCAATAGAACTAGGTCAACCATTAACCAAATAACAGGAATCTGCTCTGCAGAGCACACCCTTCAAAGCTTGCTTAATGAACTAGCTCTTCAGAATATGTCCTTTAGTAAGGTTGAAACTAACACTTCCACAAGATTTTCATTAAGGCCACAAGGTCATCCAAGTTAGGTAGCTTCTGGACATGTCAGACTCTGAACAGCCTTCCCAAATGTAAAGGCATCTTGGTCAGACGTTAAGAGCTGAAGAACACTCCCAGTCATGCATCGGTAATTGAAACCTAGCAAACAGTTCCAATGATTTCCTAATGTTATCCATGAGCAGAGGCCATCCCACGATTAATCTGCTTCCACAATTTCAGTAAAGTACAAAGGAATTTGCCTTGATAGGTTTTGTGAAAAAGGTTGCCATCGCTAAACAAAGAGTTGCCATCTCTCTGCCTCCTTCCATGCTTTCCTTTCAGAGGATGGCAAATTACTCTCAGACAATACTCAACTCAAGCACATGTGAGGTTTGGGGGGGAAAAAAGAAAGGAAGAAAAAAAAAAGACTAATAGTCAAGGCTTGCAATTCAGTGTCTAGCTAAACTCTTCATGTCTTTTTGTCCCCTTGATCTTATTGAGATACATATAGGATTTAACACAATCACTCAAATAAGGGGAAAAAAAAATCCCACATAATTGTTAAATGTTTGGATTAATTTGTTCCATCTTGATCTTACCAATTGCTTCAAAGAAATATCACATTCTTACTGCTAAGCAAACATTTTTGCCCAGTCTTAGAAACATGAGTTGTTAAGGACTCTGAAAAACATCAGATGCCAAGGAACAGAATCCATGAGCAACATAAGTGGTTAGAAAAAGTTCTAAATCCTGTTATAATGTTAACAAAGTAATAGAGATGAAGTGATCATATTGTTTCTAAACAAATAAAACAAAGTTTCCATCCCGTTATTTGAAGTTAGCATACAACAGCCACTGATATGCATCACACACCTGTTGCAATAACATGAACTCAACAGCCATGTACAACAAATCAGCATCAACTTTTCAAAATCAAAACAGTCATCACCTAGCTAAGTGACTGCCATCAAACCCTGATACTAAGCATGTAGAATCACAGAAGACAAGATCATAGAATGGTCCAGGTTGCAATGGGCATCCAAAGGTCATCTTGTCCAACCCCCTCTGCAGCCAGCAGGGGCATCCTAAACTAGAGAGGGTTGCCCAGAGCCCTGTTGACCCTCACTTTGAGTATCTCCAGGGATGGTGTCTCAACCACCTCCCCACACAACCTGCTCCACTACCCTCATGGTAAAGAACCTGTTCCTAACATCCAATCTGAATCTGTTCTTCTCGTTTGAAGCCATTGCCCCTTGTCCTATCACTACAGCATTTAGAATTATTAATATTAGTTTACCAATACCCTCAGAAAAACGGATATAACCTCTTTTATGTTTTCATGTCTTACATTTGGACAGCATTTCTATAAAATGAAACATTGAAAGACTCTGAAGTAATTATTTACCAAAAACAGCCTTTCTACACCATTGTCAGTGGTACACTTACATTTCTACACTGTTAGGAAAGTATGCTATGAGCATGATATATAGACATGTATATAGATCAAGAGTTTCAAGAGTTTATGCTATAAATATACATATATATGAATATATATCTATGAAGAATTTCTCCACTATCTCCATCTATTCTTGTGACATAAAAAATAAAAACAAGGACAAAAAAACCAAAACCCAAACCTCCACAAGCATGTCCAAAGGCATTCTTCTACTAGTGGTTCCATAACTGGGAACTTCTCCATAATGTGATGTTTATGAGAGGGAAATTTAAATGCTAGATCCTGTGGATCTAAGCTAGATCTTGCAGGTCTACCAGATAATACTTCCAAGTTCCTAATTATCAGACACAGGAAATCATGAGGTATCAATGATGGCAGAGAAAACAGTCAATGTGTATGATCATATGTCCCTGCAGATTGCTTTGTATCTTAAGAGACAGCTCCTTGCTGAAACAGGCTAATTCAGTGGAAGTCTGCCAAGCATGCTGTGGTGAGATTATCATCTTGGTAGTTATTTATAATAAACTATCTTCAGCAAGCAGCACCTTTTTTGGAATGAAAAAGTCAAGGACAATGTATTTTCTTTGCAGGAGAGAGATATCCTATGAGAAAAGGTGTAGAGAAAGTCTAGAAGCATTATTTATGTGCATACCAAAAAGTACTTCTGATGAATGTTACCCAATGTGTTCTAGAAGCAGTTTGACACCTTCAGAAAAAAAACCACAAAATTACAAGCTACTTCAAAAATAAACCCTGCAAGGGAAATTACATGGACAGACATGACAGAGCTGCCATACCTTAGAAAACTCTTGGTTTGCCTGCATCCTTAATATTTCTGACACTCTATCAGCTACCACAACACGTTATCTGTGGAACCAAGAATAAGTTCTGCCCTGAGAGATGGTGCTTGAGTTTCACATGATTCTTCAAT
>VWZI01006763.1:104332-120816 GCA_013396835.1 Psilopogon haemacephalus
GGGAAAGAAAAGAACAAAAAAAAAAAAAAAAAAAAAGACACAAAGAAAAACACAAAAGGAAGTCCTTAAAAAGTGCCAGTACAGTTAGGAAAAAACCTCACATATAATTAAAAAATATTTCAGCATCCCATTCTGTATTCAAAAAGGTAACACTTATTTATACCTATCAGTCTTTATGTAAGTACCACCTGTCCAATCAATATATTAATATTTGAATTAATTTCAAAAGAAGATGGCAGAAAAAAAGCCATCATTTCCTCAGTAATGAACTAATTTATCTGAAAATCTGACAACTGCAAGTGGGTGGTACTCTTTTCTGTGTAGACTTACAAAAGATATTGCTGCAATCAAGCTGATACTTACTATTCTAGTAGTAAAACATGCCGAGCATCAAAACTTGACATGGAATGTAATGAGAAGTGATATGATTGAGCAGAGATTTAGCAGATATGTTAGCAATATTGTGTTAGCATGATTTCTGCTCTGAGTCTTGAAATCTTCACACACACGCACACACACACACACACACACTTGATGAGTAAGACAGTTTCTTGTGGAACGTGCCTTAAAAGAAAGGCTTGGGAGATGAAGCAAACCAAACATGGTCAGTGTAGGGTAAATTTTCTTTTTTATCCAAATGGAAGAGGTTATTATGGCATATGTACAATGACTAGTTCAGCAAGAGCCAATATGCCATTTTTGATCCTGCTGATAATGTGCTACGGGCAACAGGGAGAAGTTCAATGATGTCTTTTCCTTAAAAATAAAGGAGACACAAGGGGAAAGCATGCAAATAACAAAGAAAAGCAAGGTACTCTTCAAAGGCAAGGAAAGACAGGCTGATATTTTGTGGTAGTATTTGGCACAGATTGAAGAGGACTTAGTGGGTATCAAAAAATCCAGCAGAACAATGATTGTAGCACAGTTAATCAATCCAGAAGTTTGCATAATAGCTACAAAGACATGAACAACTTCAGGGAAAAGAGTCAGGTTTCATGTTTTGGATTAAAAAGGTGTGCAGCTCTTCAGAGAGAGAAGTAGGTGAATTACACATGTATAGGACATAATCAGGTTTATGCTGTAGCCAGTTAGATCCAGTTCAGTTGAACTTGCACTGAAAATTGCTCCATGAGTCTAGACTGCATTATCATAGTTGCCACAGCTTGCCTCTTCTGTTCTTGGATCATGATGTTTTGCTGGAGGTGCTGTTACCTATGGAAGCTTCTCTGTGATACCCAGTTGTTCTCCAGGGTCCAAGTATTCATACTAAATAATGTGTTTCTAGTCATTGAGACTGCAAAGGAAATTCTGATAGATGCACCTCAAACACCAGCTGGTGCAGGTACTTCTGAGTCTGAAGAGAGCCTAGAGCAATGGCTCCAACAGGTATAAACCTTCTCATTCATCTTGTTCTTAAATTGTCATTCTTCACCTTCTAACTTAATCATCAGCTTTAGAGCCGGCCCCACATTTTTAACTTTCTCTTTTGATCATTTCACAGAAGCCCTCTGAAGTTTTTATTCCCTAATTTCAAAGTATTTCTTATGCCTCCAGGTGAGAAAGTCTAGAGCTGAAATGATATCTATTTTCCCTCTTGACAACTTTCAAGCTGCAGATGGGAATTGCCAGTGCAGGAACTCATGGCATGCTAGAAAAGACATAGGGACTCCAATAAATTAATTGGTTTGCCTACCGACTTAATTGTCCTTGGGATTAATGTACTGAATGATTAATTGCCTTCATGGCTAGTTAATCATGATTTCAGTATATTCAGTGTAAAATCAAGCTGCCATGTAATTTCACAGCAACAAGAATCCTTTGGTATGCCAGCTCAGGTGTGGTTTGCTGGTGAGGAGGCATGGAGCTCTAAATGTCTTTATCACTCTTAATTTATCACTCTTAATCTGGGTTAAAGGGCTGGTGTTAACCAGTTTTATTTCATCAAATGCTGCCTAATGCACTAACCAAATGTCAGCTCACAATACTTCAATATTCTACAAGTTTATTCAAATATCCATCCTCTTCTTCCTCAAAGTTTTCCTTGGGTATAAGAATTGAGGAACACAGGCAGAAGAAGTATGAGACATAAGAAGATAATTGACATTCCTGTGAAATGTGCAGTTCTTGTCTCAGTATTCACAAACCAGAAGGACTCCAGTTTTCTAGCCAACACGTCCACCTGTCAGAAGTTGTTTTCCTTGGTCTCCCCGAACAATCAGGACTCAGAATTCTTTGGTCTAACCAGGTCTGAGATAGCCACTGTTTAGCCTTATGACTATGGCTGCCAACCTTGCAACTTCATAAGAATTTCTTTGCCCTGCTAAGGATTTGTTTACANCCCTTTTTCTGTGTAGACAAGCCCTTAGACTAAGCTTCTTGCCTGACCCAGGCCCCAGTTGCAGAAACCTTGGAATGGTTTGGAGTCTTATTCCACTCCTAAATCATGAAGTCTGCCAGACCTTTTCATTTTGTTCAAGGTTTCCTGTCAATTCAGTCCTGGAACAAATCCGATTCCAGATCTCTTGCCCATCAGCCAAGCCTCTTCAGCCAAGCCACATACATCCTCCTACCAGGATGCTTCTGGTTTTAACAAGGTCAAAATCCTTCTCTGTTTTTCTCTCCATAGTTATCTTTGTTCAAATATGAATGAAGTGAGCAATGGACAGCTGGAAACCAGAATACATGTTTGAAATTAAATAGGTCTATTGCTTTTCCTCATTGATAATTTTCACATAGATGGATGTAGATATCTCTGCTTCCAAAAGCTGTGTAATAGAAAGACATCAATACACTCCACCATCTCTAATGTTACCTGATGAAATCAAGAAACCCCACCATTCCTCTTCAATACTTTTTGTAGTTTAAGCACTAAACTCTGATTTCATTAACTAACTTACCACTGTAAAAACAGCAGGCAAAGATGACATTCTTCTGCACTCTTTATTTCATGGTTTTCTACATTCCATTCTTTTTACTTTAGGTTATTTTACATATTACAATTCAGATTATATGAAGAAAGCACCAAAATACCTAACAGATTTGCAGTGAAGCTGATGTGTATCATGAAGACATCTTACATGCAGGTACATGCTGGAGGCTGGGTAGATTGTTTTTCTTTCTTTCTTTCTTTTTTTTTTTTTTTAATTTTATTCTATTTGCTTAGTGTAATTCTCAGTTTTAATTAGTTTCACACAGTATCCCTAATTTTTTGTATTAAACTCTCAGTCAGACTAGCAAGAGCAAGCTTTATGGAGATTTTGGCATTGTGGACATGCATTACAAAAAGGAGATTGAAACAGGCACACAGGTTCCACTGTATAGCAGTAATTATTCTTCTTAGTGTTTGAAATTAACAGTACAAAAGAAACCCACTGCTCACATCCTCTCAGGTAGTAAGTGCAGCAGCTCCTGCAGACTGCCAGTTTGTTCCTTTATTGAAGGAAAAAACCCCATTGTCACACCAATATCCCACTCCAGGCCATTTCCCCCATGATTTCAACCTTGTTTCTACCAAGTAATGCAAAACCATAGTATTATCAGTGCCTTCCACTGCGTCCCAAACATCTCCTAGAGCTGTCTTAGCTCTCTTAACCAGTGCTTTCCTCTTCTCTTTGCCTAAGCCTTTGGCAACCACACCAATGTGTAGCCTTCACTTGTCCTTCACAAGGATCCATTTTCAAATAGGTCTGGCAAGACCCATGGGTTAGAAGGACCCAGTTTTACTCTCTATCTGAAGTCAGGGAAGGGATATCTCCCTACTTCCAACTATGTCTTTAATCTCTCCCTAGCATCCATCCTTTGGCAGATCATTTTTCTCCACTGAGTAGAAATCAGTGCTGGGAAGGGCCTTGAAGAGGAAAGAACTGACCTGGAACAAAGTGTTGGAACCAAACACTACGAAGATGAGGAATTATGTGCCTAGAGATAAATTAACCTTTTTTCTGCATTAAGAAAAAAAAAATTATAACAAATGTTGACATTTTTACACATGAATATTGTTGATGGCTGGTGTCACCAACAGAATTTTGGATTTTTCGGTCTTGGGGAACTTTATATGGCACCAGGTCTGCTAGCAGCAGATGAAGTACTTCTGTCTCAGAGCAGGGAAATATCCTGGCACATGAGTTGACAGGGTTTATTGAAAGGGCTTTGAACTAGGCTCAAAAAGGGTGGGGGTTAAAATGAGAAGCACTGGAGATGAGCCTAAGGACATCCTTTAGTCTGCCATTTCACTTAAGGTGGGAGATGGTGACAATATCAGAATTATCTGTGACAAGTGGCAGAAGGATATACCAGGTTTGGAAGGATGGGGTGATAGTAAGGGCCTTCAACTTGTTGCCCTGAAGCATGCTGTGAACACTTCAGGAAAGGCAAGATCTTACAGAGCTGAGCCAGAGGCCTCTGAGGTAATGGAAGACAAGAGGGTAACTCCCATGAAACACCATGGGGGAACAGTGGGGTGTCCCTCTTAGAGTGTGACGTGGCCAACAGCCCGGCTGATGTGTCCCTACACCAATGCACACAGCATGGGCAACAAAGAGGAGAAGCTGGAAGCTACTCTGCTACAGAAAAGCTCTGACATAGTGGCAATTACAGAAACTTGGTGGGATGAATCCTATTACTGGAGTGTGGCTATTGATGGCTACAAGCTGTTCTGAAGGAGCAGGAGAGGAAGAAGGGGTGGAGATACTGCCATCCACATAAAGAAGTGGATAGAGTGCAAAGAGTTGTCACTGAAGAATAGTGATGAGCTGGCTGAAAGCTTATGAGTAGGTATTAGAGATCAGGAAAACAAAGGGAGCCTTGTGCTAGGAGTCCACTACAGGTTACCCGACCAAGCAGAGCCTATTGATGAAGCCTTCTTACTCCAGCTTGAGGATCACAGGCTCTCATCCTTCTGGGGCATTTTAACCATCCTGACATCTGTTGGAAAAGTAGCACAGTTAGATGTAGGCAGTCCTGGAGGCTCCTGGAACAACTTCTTAATTTAACAGCCCTACACAAGAGGATGCATTATTGGACCTGCTGGTCACAAATGCAGGTGAAGCCATCACGGATATCAAAGGTGAAGGCAGCCTGGGTTGCAGCAATCATGCACTAGTGCAGGTCACTCTCCTAAAGGGTATGAAACCTATGAGAAGCGTAGTTAGGACTCTAAATTTTAGGAAAGCAAATTTCCATCTCTTCAAGGAGTTAGTAAATGGGACCTAGTAGGAAATCACCCTCAATGACAAAGGAGCAGAACAGGGTTGGCAGATCTTTAAGGATGCTTTCTATAGAGCACAAGAGAACTCAATCTGCACATGTAAGAAATCAGGCAAGGTAGGCAAGAGACTGCTATGGCTAAGACATGACCTCCTGGTCAAACTAAAGGGCAAGTTGGGACTATGCAGGAAATGGATGAAGGGACAGGCAGCCTGGGAAGAGTGCAGGGACTGCCCAATTGTGTGGGGATGAGGTCAGGAAGGCCAAGGCACAGCTGGAAGTGAACTGGGCAAGGGATGTAAAGGAACACAAGAAAGGCTTCTACAGATAGATAAACCAGAAAAAGAAGGTTAAAGAAAGTGTAACTGACTGATGAGCAACAGGGAAGAACTTGTATCAATGAATGAGGAGAAGGTTGAGGTTCTCAAAAACTTTTTTGCCTCAGTCTTCACTGGCAACTCCTTTCCTCATGGCTCTCACGTTGATGGCTGGTAAGATGGAGACCAGGGAGATTAATTCCCTCCCACTGTAAGTGAAGACAAAGTGTGTGATCATCTTAGGAACCTGAAGATATACAAGTCCATGGGACCTGATGAAATGCATCCCAGGGTCCTGAGAGAATTAGGTTATGCAGTTGCCAAGCCACTCTCCATGACATTTGAAAAGTCCTGGCAGTCAGGTGCAGTCCCTGGGGAATGGAAGAAAGGAAACATTAAAACTGTTGTTAAAAAGAGCAGAAAGAGGGACCCTGGGAACTACTGACCTGTCAGTCTCACCTCCATGCCTGGGAAGATCATGGAACAGATGCTCCTAAATGCCATGCTAAGGAACATGGAGGACAGGGAGCTGATTCAAGAGAGCCAGCATGGCTTTACTGAGGGCAAATCCTGCCTCACCAACCTAGTGACTTTCTGTGATAGTGACTGTGTCAGTAGATAAGGGATGACCTATGGATGTGATCTATCTGAACTTCTGCAAGGCCTTTGACACATTCTACTCACCAAGTTGGATTTGATGGGTGGACTGTTCAGTGGATAAGGAATTGGCTGGATGGTCACATCCAGAGGGTGGAGCTCTGTGGTTTGAAGTCCAGATGGAGAGCAGTGCCAAGTGGTGTTCCTCAGGTATCCGTACTGGGACCTGTGCTGTTTAATATTTTTATTAATTCTATAGACAGTGGGATCGAGAGCACCATCAGCAAGTGTGCAGATGACACAAACCTGAGTGGTGCTGTTGATATGCCAGAGGGACAGGATGGCATCCAGAGGGACCTGGACAAACTCGAGAGGTGGGGCCAGATGAACCTCACGAGATTCAACAAGTTCAGAGTTCTGCACCTGGTCCAGAACAATCCTCACTAACAATACAGACCAGGGAATAAGAGATAGAAATCAGTCCTGTGGGAAAGGACTTGGTGGTGCTGATGGACAAGAAGTTGGACATGAGTGTACAGCTTGAAGCCCAGGAGGCAAATCACATCCTGGGCTGCATCAAAAGATGTGTGGCCAGCAGATCCAGATCCACTTTGCTCTGCTCTGCTGAGGCCTCACTTGGAGTACTTCATGCAGCTCTGGAGCCCTCAGTATAGGAAGGACATGGACCTGATGAAGTAAGTCCAGAGAAGAGCCACAAATCTGATCAGGGTGTTGGAGCACCTCTGCTATGAAGACAGGCTGAGAGAGCTGGGTTTGTTCAGCCTGAAGAAGAAGAGGCTCCAGAGAGACCTAATAATGACCTTCCAATATCTGAAGGAGGAATACAAGAAGGCTGGAGAGAGATTGCTTACAAAAGCCTGCAGTGGCAGGACAAAGGGCAATGGCTTCAAACTAGAGAAGAGCAGATTTAAATTGGATATTAGGAACAGGTTATTTACTGTGAGGGTGGTGGAACACTGGAACAGGTTTCCCGGGAAGGTAGTTGAGGTCCCATCCCTGGATATATCCAAGATTCAGCTTGAAAGGGTTCTGGACAACCTGCTGTACTTGAGGATGTCCCTGCTGACTGCAGGGTTGTTGGACTAAATGACCTGTGTAGGTCCCTTCCAACCCAGAGCATTCTGTGATTCTATGATTCCATGATTTTATTTGGTTTATTAAGAAACAAGAGAACATAAATCCAGTTAATCCCATTATGTACCACTGGCAGAATGACTCTCTTCATTATGGTCTTGGGAACAAAAATAATTTTCTGTTCTCTCATTTCATCTGAAACACAGAAGAAGATCCAGTAGATTTCAACTGATTTTCATGAAAAGAAGAATATTTGATATATTGCATAACTTCTGCCATGTAATGAAACTCCATTAAACATATTGCAAAAGCTTAAAAACTTACATCACAAAAGGCCACCAATGAATTTTGGAACTTCTTGTCTTGGGTATATTATGTTTAACAAACATTAAATAAAGTTGGCTGGAACACTTGAATTCATGAGAGCTTGGATATTTGGAATGGGGTTTGGTATTATTCAGAAAAGGAACTAAAAAAAAATTCTTATGAATATTTCAGCATATTTCAGTGGTTAATTTCTGAATTAAAAATAACCAAAATCATAAAACAACATTTTGGTAAAACTGTATTTTGCAAAGAAAACTGTTAACTTGAAAGTAATTTAAATAATTCTCTGTGTATCTATGTGTATGTCTAGCAGTAAGTGATAAATTAATTCCAGCTGATCAATTTTTTAAAGGAATTAATTAGCAACTTATACATGCAGTCCCAAGAACTGATAGCCACATGGTTGGTGTCTTCTCCTCTAACTGCAACTCTAACAGAAGAATAATTCTACTGAAATGTCTTAATTTCTATATTTTTTTGTAGATAAAGAGGTATCAGTTTGAAGAGTTTTAAAACATGGATCAAAGATCTTTCACACTGCCCTTAGCACAACATTTTAGATGCTATTAACATCTCAGTTTACTTAACAGGTTTATCTCCTACTGTATGAATTTGGGGAAATCATAACCACAGTAACTGTGATTTACAGAACCATTTAAGTGGAATTTGTATTTCACTGATTGTGGCAAATTTGGCTGCAATACAGTTGCATAAACAATCTCGAGTATAGAAGTGAAGTAAACCTCTCAACAACCAGGTAGTCATGGCAGATACTGAAGACTGATTTTCATTGAACTATATTCATTTTCTCTGTTAAGTATTGTAAATGACCTTGCTTGCCAATATAGTCAAAATAATGAGAGGAGTCAGACAGCAAGGTGAGCAAACTAAAGTTTGACTGCAGTTAAGCAGAGTTGTAATAAGGGTGAAACAACACAAAAGCTAAACTGAGCCTTTCAGTATCAGTGTTGCCTAAAATAACATGCAGTTAGCAGGAAAAGAGTGTCTGTACTAAAATTAAGGCATGGGTGGATTTTGGTGAGTAAGTGAATAAGGAAGGAAAGGAATAATCACTAATTATTCTACCTCTGGCATCTATAAGACTTTGCTTTCACTATGTGTGCCAAGAAACTTATTGCTAATGCAGCTGCATTTCTTTCTGTACGTTTTCAAAGCATCAGTGACTGTTGCTGCCTCCAACACTTTAGTAGTCTTGATGAATGCCAAGCCCATGAATATCTACAGGTCCTTTGGATTGGGTTGCTTGTTGGATATTGGATTATCAATCTGTGAGAAAATGAGTCCTGGTCCAACCTGATCAAATTGGAAGACATATTTTTTAAGTAAAAAATTGTTTGACCTCTGCTCCTGTACTTCCTCCACACCACTTTTTTCAGCCATTCAATTTTGTCACTTACACTGTGTTGCAGAAGTGAAGTCAGTGCCACAAAACAAACTTGGCTTTGCAGGGTATGTGACTGCTGCAGTGTGTGTGTGCTCCAAGTTGCTGAGGGCAAAGCAAAATTTTTCTTGAACATCAAAGTCTTTCTGTAGTAGAATCTGTATCCAAAAGACTTCATAGACTTCATGAGCTTGCACCTTTCTGATTCATCCCCATCTTCAGGAACTGCTCACTTGCTAGCATCTAGAAAATATGTGTCATGAATCATGCATTTGTTCCACTCAAATGAATGGAAAGCTTTCCATCAACCACAATGGGATTTGACTCAAACCTTGAGGGATATGCTTGCACTGACTGGTGCTTCACTTCAGATGTAGACCCACCATCCTCACCAGCAGCCTCTGCCTCCTCTTCTGCAGCTTTGTTGCTGGTTTGTTTCTTTTTCAGCCACATGGGCTTAAAGCATAGCTTCTTTCAGGAACAGAGTATGGAGGGAGGAACACCCTTGCAGGTTTTTGGTATGGGTTTGTTTTGCCTTAACTTTACACGTAAGGGTAGTATGCTTTCTCTCTCTCTTTCTCCACCATCTTATTTCTTGTCTCAATTAGCAAGGCAAGCAGCCGAACACTTCAGCACACTTAAGCAGCAGGATGAGCAGAACTTATGAGCTGCCTGTCCCATTCAATCGTTGGGTGTTTTTTTTTTCCTATTCAGGTGTTTTTTTTCCCCAAAAGATTAGATTCTTCCTGCCACACATCTAAATCACTTCAGAAACAAATGTTTTCTTCTAGGTGTGCTTGCACTTTTCTCTCTTGTAGAAGAATCTATCAATCCCTTCTGTTCAGAAAGGATTTTAATCAAGGAAGCAGTGTCCCACAAAGTTCCAATCAGCTTTTCCTCTATTTTCCAAGGTAAAAAGTGCCCTTCTTGCCTTTGGCAGAGTGGATCCCCACACCTGCAAAGGCAACACTTGCTGAACAGAATGGAGCACCTTATAGAATCATAGAATGGTTTAGGTTGGAAGAGACCTTAAAGATCATCCAGTTCCAACCCCCCACCATAGGCAGGGACACCTCCCACTAGATCAGGTCACTCAAGACCTCATCCAGCCTGGCCTTGAACACATCCAGGGAGGGAGCAGACACAACCTCCCTGGGCAACCTGTTCCAGTGCCTCACCACCCTCACTGTGAAGAATTTCTTCCTAACATCCCGTTCAAATCTCCCCTCCACCAATTTAAACCCATTCCCCCTCATCCTGTCATTACAAGACCTTGTGAATAGTCCCTCCCCAGCCTTCCTGTAGTCCCCCTTCAGATACTGGAAGGTTACTATAAGGTCTCCTTGAAGCCTTCTCCAGGCTCATGCCTTGAGCCAACAGCCTTATAAAGACAATTCCAGGCTGCACCACTGTTTTAAAAAGAATGTTTTTTTCTTTGAAATTTAATTGTCTCATGCAAATAGATAACATATATATACGCAAAGGTTATATGTATGGAAATGTACATAACTATGCAAGCAGTATACCTGCAGGCCCAAACAACCTGTTGAAAAATGGTAAGAGAACAGATGTGCAGCAGATCTCAGTTGTTTTGCTTAATGTTCTAGTGGAAATATTCAGAGATCCAAGAAATGCATTCACTACATGAACCCCAAGCAGAAAAGAACAGAAGTCTCTTCAACCAGTCAAAGTAAGTTGATTTTGGCTAGGCTACTAAAGAATATTTGATAAAGTCGATGTTTCGCCAAGCTCCAAGCTCAATAAAGTGTGGATTGTTCCACAGAAATTAAGGGGTTGCTTATTCTGATTTAGTCAAAGAGTTCACAAGGTTAAGTATTACTAACACTCAATTTTAAGAGTGACAGTCATCCTCATATTAATTGCCCTAGAGGCTCTCATGTTCTTCTGTGTTTAGATCTTCCAGTGCACAGTAAGTAGACTGATCCCATGTGGAGTTTGCTTCTGTTGTTTAGATACATGTTTTGCCTCACTCGCAATTGAATGTATCTTGACAGGAGGTCTGAGGGAGCTAGTGCTGTTCTAGGTTCCTGAGGTGAGTATAACAGCTTTGGCCAGAGTTAAAAATTTGAGCTATGTTCAAGTAAAGGTGAGTTACTTGACAAGGCACTATCCTCTGATACCACAATAAAAAACTTCCTTTTTAAAGTTCAGTTCTGGGGTGCATCAGGTCAGATATTATTTATTGCATTTACTGCCTCTAAGTCAGCTGTTGTTCAAAGTGTAAGGCTGAAGTAAATTGACTGGAGCCACCTTTACTCAATCGTGCATTGCACCAAGTATATGGACACACACAAGTACAGAACTTCCATTTTACACCATGTAGTAATATACTCAGGTTTGTAGAAGCTCCAGGTTTGGGTTTTTTGTTGGGGTTTGTTTGTTTGTTTGTTTCTTCAGAATCTGGAAGACTGCAACAGTAGCTGTGGTTATTCTGGGCTCATATTCCTTCCTCAAAAATCTACAATTGGTCATTGTCAGACATGGGATCAATCTGACCTAACATGACAAATCTTGTGTACCTTAGGTAATTGCATATTTCTTTGTTTTCACTTGACAGTTCTGATGAATGGTTGAGCAAGATGGAGTCCTGATCTTGCCTGGTGCAAGTAAAGAAAGGAGGAACAAATTAAATTCCAAGTCTTGGCACTACGGCATCTCTACAGCATGATTTTCTGCATTAGGTACACAACTGGAATCCAGACTAATCCACATGCTAACCTAAACCAAAGCAGATCTTAACATTTCTGTGGAAGTTACACAGGCTTTCTGATGCCTTGCTATTTATTTAATTAGGAATGCTTACATTTCAGATTAAATTCCTTGTTCTTTAACTTTTAAAACTGAAGAACAGGTCCTATTCTAATTCTAGATTAAGGCTGTAAGATTGTGAGAAAAGCTTTATGCTTTTATTTTACTAAGCAGCTAACAAGCCAGGCATCCTCTCAGAGAAGGAATCTAAGGCATCCTTGTGATGGAAATCTGAGCCACCTGTGTTCCTTGTGGACAAACTAGCAGTGCTGCACAGAACAATGGTGCACAGATCTGCATTTATGTTTCCATATCCTTGGCCAGTATGTGAAAGTCTGGAGATTTTGGCTTTAAAAAAGGTGGGTTAATAGCAGTGGCTATCGACAGGTCCATTCTGCTGCAAGAATCCAAATGTGCACAGGCAGTCAAGCCAGCAATGCACCATCATTCCTGGAAGCTCTGTGCAATTAGTATTGTTTTAGCATCCTTTCCCTATTCAATAGGCAAGAAACTCTACAAGTTTAAGACTGAAGGTTCTACTACTTTTCCTCTCTCATGGAAGTCCTCAGATCAACTGCCCTACTTTAGGTTTGGTACATTTATGGTATCAGATATTAAGTACTAGATCATAATTTTCCCCTGTGTCTTTTTAATTAAAAAAAAAAATTAGATGCTATAAGATGAAGTAATTCACATGAAGTAACCACTTAAATCTAAAATTGTCAGGTCTTGTTAACTATATTCCAAACTTTCTCTGTTTTTAATAAAAAGCTAACATTTTGCAAAACAAGTCAAACATATTCTCTGTGATTGCTTTCTTCATAAATGAAAGGAAAAAAAAATATGAAGAGTTATACTATAGGCACATTTTAAATTTTGGAATGTAAATATTCAGAAAAAAACCCCATGTATTTCAGTGTTTCATAGGCATGACTACCAGAGAGCTAAACCAGAATACCCATTTGTTTCCCACTTGATTTAACCCATTACTTAATTTGATAGTGGAATGTGAAAATCTTAAACATATTTTGTGTATTATTTATAAACAGAGGCATCTGATGTACCATATAAAAACCCTGTATATCTTTAAAAGAACCATTCCTGAGAAGATGTGGGTTGGTGAGAGGGAGAATGAAAAGACCAAAAAATGAATTTCAAGTGCTGTTGAGTAGAGAAACAGTTGGATGGAGAGGAAAAAGAATATGAAAGCAAGAAGTCCGCATCAGAGGAAAATGATTTTAAACCTCTCTTCTGCCCTCAAGATGCTTCACTTAATGATGAAAAAAATCCTCCATGAATGGTAGAAATAATGAATTTTTGATTTCAGCATCTCTTCCCTGTTTGTTTCTTTTCTATCTCTAATAAAGGGTGAGATATTAGCCACTTCAGGGAGAGAGGAGGGGAGCATCATACACTCCATTATATGGAAAGCTTCTCTCTTGAAAAAAGGGCTGAGGCTCAGCAAAGACTGTGGAAACACAGTAGAGCCAAAGCTAAGAACACCTAGGAACCAAGTAAAATTATGGCCTGTTGATGAGAATGGCAAAGTCTGATGTGAATAGCTGTGCTTTCATTCCTATTTTCAACCGTCTGCTTAAGGTAAACAGCTCTTTCTCCCTTCCCTCAGGGTAAGACAGGAAATATTTAATAGCCTTTTGGTTCTTGATTAGTCAAGATCTCTCAGCTGTCTGAGGATGAGTTAAAGTAATCTAACATTTAAAAGTGCCCCAGCTATGAGGCTGATCGAAGACACTGGCATTATCTCAAGGTGAAATATCAGAAGGCTGCAGTACTGAAGAAGAAGCCTAGCACATAGATTTTACTGTTAAAAAAAAGAATAGTACTTCTGATGATGCAGTGATAAAGCTAACATAGTTATGAAGGCAAGTGACTACAGACTTTCCAAGCTTAAGGATTAAGGTTTTAGGTTAAGCAGTCCTTCTGGACAGAAAGGGGGAAGGATTAAAAATCAGAGGGAAGATCAACTGTTTCTGTTTGTAGTATAGGTGATAGGTAAATTGGAAAAAACACTGTTAAAATATTTTGCAGTTGGAACATCAGAGTGAATAGACATGCAGAGCCACACAGCAAAGAGTGAGTCCTCATATGTTAAATCCCAGCTGTGTGATAAGGAATTTCCACATGACATGGGGCTAATCTGTTTACAGCAGTGATACAGATGATTTCATGGCTTGTTTGTTTTTGCTTTTGTTTTTCTTTGGGGTGATAAACTGGCATAATCCATAGATTTGAATCTGCAGAACAAAAAATGAAAATCTCCTTCTGCATCTCAATCCCACAGGCATATTCAGAGTGCTCTCTCAGCTTTCAGCAAGAAAGAGAAAATGAAGGAAATTTCCCTCTTTATTTGTGCCTCCAAACTTTTCAATGGACAAAAAGTTGACAATACAAGAAACTTTGTGGCATGGGCAATCAGCCATTCTTTTTTTTGTTCTGCTGCAGACATAAATGCATCTTCCATCTTTTTCCTCTAAAACTTTTCAGAAACTTGGAATTTTTACAAAAACTTGGTTTAGGGTTTGAGGTTTTTTTTCTGGAACTTTAAAAATATGCAAAGTATTTTTATACTCCACATGCCTTCTTGGTGTATAAAAGGTGTTACAGAATTGGGAGGGCAGGGAGGAATGTAGGAAACCTTTCCTATCATCTTAAATATTTACAGAGCTAGAAAAATAAATATAATTTGCATAGTGTTATAGGGGGGGAAAAAAAAAAGACAGGACCACTTAAATTTCTGTTACATGACACAGTGAATAAACTATGACTTTTGGGGAAAAAGAGAGTGCTACAAAGGCTGAGTTATAATCAGCTCAACAGAGGTCATAGCAGGTTGATCCAACAGCCATCCTCATTGAGATCCCAGTTCCACACAGCATTTAAATGCATGCTTAATTTTAATCACATACATAAGTCCTGAATGACCTTAATGTTAAGCACGTGCTTGAGTGTATTGCTGAAGTGAAAACGGAGAAATGGTTTCATGATCATGAGAAGCAAGAAGAAAGAGCTCCTTACTGAAGGTCTCATTTAGTGCAAGATCAAAGGATGCAGTATTAGTTCTGAAGCAGCAAATGTCCCCATAATGCTATGAAGCAGAGAACAAGGTAAACAATTTGTAAGGAAAGGTGTACTAGTGACTGTGAAACGTGTCTCACCCATGTGGGACAAGCTGTGCACTTTGCTTTTCCTTGGGCTGCACTGTGTCCTGTGACCCTCATTCTGCAAAGACTTGAGCAAAAGCTTGTGGTCAAGCTGATGACTTCAATGGGAAAGCAAATCACAGGTTAAAACTAAAGTCATGAGACAGAATCTAAGTCTAAGCATATTGCTCATTGATACATGGTTGAATTTTACTGTCTGGTTCCTTTTCTTCAGACTTTGCTGTCATTTTTATTTTTAAGTAAATACTCCTTCTGACACAAATGAAAATTATTCAGGATAAAAGATGGGGAAAATTTTCCTCCTGAGGTCCTCAGACTAGTAGTTAGGTTTCTCAATTATATTCACTTGCTGGTGGTACTAAAATAATAAAAGTATCTTGATACTTATACCTGCATTTTTGCAGCTCTGCTGCTTCAAGAAAAGCAGTGTTCCAGAATAGGAATAGTTACTTCTATTTACTTTAATTGTTCTGCAATTAAAGTAAACTCTTGGCAGACAAAGGATGCATGTATAATGGAATCCTAACATCAGTATCGTATCCACTAGGACAAATTCTCTTCTAGATGTATCATTATCTTGTCTGTCAGACTTTGGTAGAGTTTACTCACACTGTTTTTAATTGGGAAGTAGCAACAATCAGTCAAAAAACAAGTCAAAATATGAAACAATCACCTGAGATAATGATGTGTGCTGGCCTAGTGCAGTGCCCAGACTGGCAACTATACTGCTTTTCATGAGTGTCCTGCATGAAAAAAAAAAAAAAAAACCCAACAAAAAAACACCACCACAAAACAAAACACCCAAAACTCCAAAAAACCTGTCCTCGCCTTACCTATAAAAGCCAGCAAGGCAAGGGCTATGGTGAGCCCTGTAAAACTACTTTTCATCTACTGATGTGTTGAGGGTTAAGAAGGAGCTAATGTGGTTCTCTGTTCACCACCATGACTATGACTCTGGCCATTGGGTCTGTCAGCATGTGGACTTACTTAGTCATCCTGCTGTTTGGCCTCAGCCAGAAAGTGTGTTCATGACTTGAGCAGATGTTTCTGCTTTTAGGAATCAGTCGTTTCCTCTTTTCCAGAAGCACATGCCAGCACAGTCAATATCTGGAAACCTGCTGCTTCACAGTAGGTCCAGAGTCTAAACTGGTACTTTACTAGAAAATGGTAATAAAGCAGTCTGAATTACTTTTCATCCTTCATGCTCTTAATGGCTTTCAGGTTCATGTGAGACCAATCAATGAATCCTACTTCAGACCAAGAGGAATGGGATGTTTCTTACCCTCTGAACAAGAAAAAAGCACATAACAAAGATTACTAATCAACTTATTAAGACTTATGTCAGCAGTATAGACTAACAGAGCCTCCAGCTGGGGTTGGGACTACAGATTTGCAATCTTATATAAGCCTAATGTTCGGTAGTCATATGCTAATTAATTGCTAAATCACAAAAGGCAAATCATAATTATTGTTTCAGGTTAGCAATTTTGCCTGACCTGATTGCGTTCTTGCTGTTTTGAGGAATTAAGAAATGAGGCTCATTTATGAACATTTACCTGTATAACCTATGTTTCCATTTCCTTTTTTTTT
>VWZI01006763.1:139735-160619 GCA_013396835.1 Psilopogon haemacephalus
TTGTATGTATTAAAATATAACTCACCCACGCTGGCCTTGCTTAGTTTGGTTTTCCAGTAATCTCCTCTGAAGGCCTATTCATGCTGTTGCAATCCGTTAAGTAGACAGACCCAGTAATTCTCCTCTGAAAAGCAACCCACCTTTCATGAGTACACCCTGTAAGACCTCCTTGTCCTCCTCCATCCTCCCCAGCCACTCAAACATCCAGACAGCGTGTGTATGTGTCAACAGTATGAGTTAATGCAGTGTAGCTCAGATGAAGGAACTGAAATGCACAAGGAAACAAGAAGGTCCCCAATACCTTGTGCATAAGCTTGTCTAGGAACTTCCACTGTTGTCCTGAAGTGTAAGTGGAAAACATGATCAAAGCTCTAGGCAAAAGTATTGGCAAAACTGAAAATAACTCTTTGTTCTTAGCCATTTGTTTATTTGCGCTTTTCACTGATATTACAGCACACAAGGACAACAAAGTCACTTATTTTGTTGTAGTTCCAAGGAATCTACCCCGTTGATTTCTCCATTAAATCTATAACCTGAACTGTAGCTTACCGTTTCGAGGAGAAGAAATTCCTAAAACATTCCAAGGATGCCTTTCTCCATATTTCCCTTTTAGTTTTGGCAAGCTTCATGTCCCAGTCACTCAGTGTTGCTTTGTGCCTTCTCTGCCACATGAAAGAAAGTAACAGAAACCAGTGGATAGTGAAAGGCTTGCAGGTTTGCCTACCTGCTTTTGCATGTGACTGAAACTGTCATGCTGCTGCCCTTCTTCTGAGTATCTGTCCCTCTATGCACTTTTTTTTTTCCCTCAATGTATTTATTTTAATACTCATGGCAAATTGTCATCTTTCTTGGGCACAGTGAAGAAGGGAAGGAATCCCAGATGCTCTTTCCCTACTTCCTCAGAAATAGACCACTTCACTCAGGGGCCTGTTTTGCTGGTTTGCCAAGTAAAGGCTTAGATGTACCTCTTTTCTTTTTTCTGGTCGCCAGCTTGCAAAGCCCTTTCCTTTCTTCATGTGCCCATGCACAGTAAGCTATTTGCAGAAAGCTAAACAGCACCAAGAGAAAAAAAATCAAGGTCTTAATTTGATAAACACTCCCTTCTACTACAAAGGACAACTTGGTCATGTTTTATCCTTTACCTTTGACTCCTGCCCACTCAGATGTACCAGTTCAAGTATATTGCATCTGGAAAGAATGAGAACAACTGTCTCACCAGCTTTTTTTTGTTTGTTTATTTTATTGTTTGCTTGGATTTTTTTTTTTTGTTTAATCACTAACTCCACAAGCATTTATAACAGCACAAGCAATTGTAATGGGAAAGTGGCTAGAAGTGAGAGCAAAGCAGCAGGAAGAGGGGCGTGTGGGTTATGCCAGCATTACCATTGAAAGAAAAGCTCATTGCATTGAGCTGTGGCTTCAGATATCTCTGCCTCAAACACCCTGTAGCTCTGTGCATAGACCACTGTCCCAGAGATTTACAGGAGAGATGAAAGACATTAATTCCTCCATTTGGTCTCCTGAGTCTAAGCACCCCACTGCAGAAAAAGCCCCAAAGTGTAAACTAGCAAACTACCCTTTCTTAGTTTGGAAAATGTGACAGAAACTCTGAAATGTCAGGTAACATATTTCAGATTGAATAGACTGTTTCATTCAACCTGGAGAGGTTTTTTTTTTCTTTCTTTCTCTTGAGTTACTGAAAGGCAGCTGTGTTATCAAACAGATACGCTACTCTACGCTCAGCAAGCCTGCCTGCCCTGAACTCCTCCAGGTCCCGTCAAATGGAGTGCAGGCACAGAATGAAAATTATTGGCTCAGTGAACATCACTCAGGTCAGATTTGACATCCACCTGTGTCAGAGAAGTCTAACATTACAAAGCTGAAGCAGAATCCTGGCAGTCTGTGGCTTTGAATTAACCAAAATGCATCTGGAATGACCAGCCTGCAGAGCTAACACACAAACATAGCAAAATCTTTTACTTTCCAAAGGAACTCTGCTGTGATTAGAAAAAAAATACCATTCTATCAGTTATTCAGCTGAATCAATGGGCATTCCTTCCACTGCTTCCCAAAGCAAGAGGATCCCTTTAGCCCAATCAGTGCTTCATAATTTTAGCCTGAATGAAGCCAGTCAGGAAGGACACTTTGCCATTTCACTAGATGTAGAAAAAGGCATTTGATCATGCTAGGTCATTCCTTATTTCTTGTAAAGTTGTTGTCTCAGAAGTGGATCAGGGTTGGCAATTGTTGGTTTTTGTTTTTTTTCAACTGAAATAAGGAGCTGTAGCAACCAAGAAGCCTCTCTTTTTCACTCTCCAAACAAAGCTAAAAACCATACTCTAAATACCACTGTGTTACAGGCTTTCCAAGAACTATGCACACAGCTTTTCTGAGGAAGGCTTTGGCAACACCCCTGAATCAGAGGCAAAATGTAGTTTTTAATGCAGAGCTGTCTCCTGAGTGAAAGCACTATACTTTTTCTGTCTGTCAAAGTGAACAGTTTCAGTGCCTCTCTTGACACTGCTGGCAGAATTCAGTCCAGTCACTCCTTCTCTCCCAGCCTAGCAGATCCAAACTGGGCTGCAAATGCCACAATCTGGCTTTAATAAATGAATCTGTAGAGAACACAATCAGGCACTGAACAACTGTTTTAGATGTTTAAGACACATGTTCCTGGGTGTCATCCTACTGTGAATTAGGAAGTAGGTTAAGAGGTATTGTTCTGTGACACGGCACACTCAGCAACCATGATGCATTGGTTAAAGAGGTGATGGTACATGTGAAACTCTTCTCTCGTCAGACCCCACCTGGAGTACTGTGTGCAGTTCTGGAGCCCCCAGCACAAGAAGGACATGAAACTGCTGGAGAGAGTCCAGAGGAGGGCCACAAAGATGATCGGAGGACTGGAGCACCTCTGCTATGAGGACAGGCTGAGAGAGTTGGGGCTTTTCAGCCTGAAGAAGAGAAGGCTTCGAGGAGACCTTATAGTAGCCTTCCAGTATCTGAAGGGGGCCTACAGGAAGGCTGTGGCGGGACTGTTCACAAGGTCTTGTAATGACAGGACAAGGGGGAATGGGTTTAAACTGGTGGAGGAGAGATTTGAACGGGATGTTAGGAAGAAATTCTTCACGGTGAGGGTGGTGAGGCACTGGAACAGGTTGTCCAGGGAGGTTGTGGCTGCTTCCTCCCTGGATGTGTTCAAGGCCAGGCTGGATGAGGTCTTGAGTGACCTAATCTAGTGGGAGGTGTCCCTGCCTATGGTGGGGGGTTGGAACTGGATGATCTTTGAGGTCTCTTCCAACCTAAACCATTCTATGATTCCATGATATCTACTATCGCATCTAATAAATGTGCCAGACAATTGGTTGTCTAGTCTCTCTGTGCTGTCAGCAGTGCTGAAACATGACTAGAAATTATTGCTGAGTAAGTAATACCAAAAAGAAAATTCAGATGGAAACAATTCACCGAAGAGCAGTTTCTCTGATACAAGCTGCTCATTGACAGTTATTTTTAGACAAGGACATCCCAAGCCCAGTCCATTTGACTCTTGGCAGAAGCTTCCCACATCACATGGATACAGCTTGTATTCGTGGCAGTGAAACCTGCCACCAGCACCCCTCCAAACTGTCACATTGCCTATTATGAGCCATTCCTCCTCTTCCACATGGTTCTTTAGCTCAGACTTGACAGCCTAGGATGCAGCTTCAGGTCAACTATTAATAAGCCACCAAATGCTGAGGATGAGAATTCTCAGAGAATTTAAAGCTGAGGGATTATTGCCAAGAAAATTTGGCTCTTGCTCCCCTGTTGCTTTGATGCCCTTGTTTTCCATTGTCAAAGCCTAAGGAAGCACTTTTTCCTTCCCCTCTGCTCTCTCCCTAATATCCTCAGGTACAAAGAGTAGAGAAGATAAGGTCCTCTTTCAACAGCTGCTCTCCTCACTTGTCAGCCATTTCTTCCTGCCTTTTAGTGGTTCTGGCAACATCTTAAGCTCGACAGCTTATTTCCCACCAGCTTGTAGGACCCAGGATGGCAACAAAACAGGCAGCACTGGGCCCAAGACTTAAAGGTCCAGATCACACAGCAGAAATGCTGTTGATGGATGGGCAAGGTGGTGCAGCACCATTTCAAATGCCACTATATTGCACCTATTCTTGAGAGGCAGCATTCACCCTGCCTTTAAAATTACACAATGGGCAGAAGGAAAATGATAAAGCAGGAGCATAGCAGATAGGAGAACTCTAAACCAGTAGCAGCTTTGCCTCCAGTCTATGAACTTTCAGATGACCATAAATAATTATAGCTTGTGTCATAAGAACATAAATTCACTAATTGTGGCTGAAGAGGGTTGTAAGAGATGATTTGTTTTGCTTTCTTCAAGGCATTCTGTGCTGTAGTACTGTGCTCCAGCAATTTGATAATATCCTTAGGGTTTGGTTGGATTCAGGTTGTTTGGGGTTTTTCCTCTAGAAAAGCTGAAAAGATTTGTTTCAACAATCTGGTAAGATGTTGGTCAAACTTTTGTTTTGAAGAAGTGACTGTCATTTAAGACTGATGTAAATTAAGGAGGAGGAGAAAGCCACACCGAAGATTTCTAAGGTCCTAGAAATTGAGTAAAACCTTTATTTTCAAGGGCTCAAGAAGTCTAAATATTTTCTATTTGTTGTCTAGTAAAAAAAAAAACCAACCAAAAAACCCAAACCCCAAACTGGATCTGAATCAGCGTTTTTCCCTAGCAGTTTTTCACCCATTGAGCCTGTGTGGTTTCCCATAGGTTTTGGACATCTTGCTGTGAGCTAAAGACTTTCAATCTTCTGATGTCTGTACACCCATGGGTTCAGTGAACAGCAAGAGCTCTCATTTACAGGATCCAATCACCATGTGAAAACTAGCCTGGGGGTGGCAGAGGACAGCCTTGCATCCTCTGTAAAACGTATCTAAGTTATGACTATTCTCTTCCTCCCCATGCCCGTGGCAAAACTCTCTTCATTCTCAATAGAAGCAGGGTTATCCTGCCAACATTTCAGTAACCAGCCGGGCCAGCCTGGAGTTGGTCTTCTGGCACTGGAGGAAGGGTTTCATAACCATGCATCACTGTAAGTTATACCAAGGAGGATCCTCCTTCCTGCTTTCCCCTTCTTTGTCTGCTTCCTCAAGCAACATAGCTGCTGACAGGCACACCAGGGACATGGCTGGCAAGCAGTGGGAGATGCTGTTTCACTGGCAATCAGTGACTAGACGAGTGTGTATTTGTTTCTGCTTGCTTCCCATGAAATATTATTGATCTGAGTGTGCCATCAAAGAGCTCAAACTGTCAGCTGTGAAACAAAAAAACCTACTGCAGGAAATGAAAGGCCATTTGAAGAATTCGCCTTTTCTGTCCCTGTGAAATGCGACACCAGGCCAATTGTTCAGCAATATGGATCAGTCCTCCCTCCTTCCCTGAGGGAGAATGGCTCATTGGCAGGAGTTTTGCTGGCATTGCTGAAAGCAGCAGTTTGACTGGTGCAAGCTGATGAGTCTTCCTGTCTGCTGTTCTTCTGCAGCTGACCTCTGATCCTGCTGAATCTCCCTCTGATTCTTACTGGAGAGTAATTCCTTCAGACACCTCCCACAGTACACTCCAAAAAGACCTCCATAAGCCAGCAAGCTGATGAAATAATACCTAACTCAGGTGGAAAGCTCCAGGACTAACCTATCTCTACACAAAAAACAAACACCAGCTTCATGTCCTCTTGTGTACAAAGACTCTGATCCAGCAAAGCACTTCAGCTCCTGAGAATTTGCCTTCACCTATGAATTGAATTGTTTCAAGTGACTTAGAAGGCTATTGGGTTAGGGACTGTTTCTCCTTCGCTATCTGTGCTCTCAGAACCCTTATTTATTTATTAGGTGAATTTTCTGTGCTAATATATAAATCTTTTTCTTGCCTTGAGTCATGACATTGCCATTAGTTCTTCAGGCCTGAGTTATAATGATTTCCAAGACAGCTGGAGGGAGAGATTGACTGTATACAGCCCTTTCACTGTGTGCTGCACTTGTTGGTGTGAAAGGACAGAGTGCAACAAACCCCATACTACCTCTTCTCTAGCACTAAATTCACACTTACTCTAAAAATATAATGAGATTAGGCCTTTCAGCCTTTTCAGACAAATAGAGGTGAGTCCTTGTTGATGATGGTGAAAATGGATTTGGGAAGAAGCAACAAGGAACAATCTACAAAATTGCTTTAAATGTTACAGCTGGCTTTGAGCAACACATGGTTGTCCTACTGATCCAAATCCTTCTGCAGTGGGCTTGTACACATGACATAAATGAGTCACTGGAAGCAAATTGTGAAAGTGGAGACAGTATGTGCATACTGCTTTTTTCACACTCACACACATACTCTTTCTGCAACCTGGTGGTGTTCCACCTCTAGAGGGTAGAACATTCAACCTTGTTACCAGCTCCATTTAGGGAACAGGCTTGCCCCAAGGTTATGTGCTCACTGAGCAGACCCTGAGCGAAAGGCAGCCCTTTCTCCAACACACACCTAAAATAAAGGAAGAACATTGAGAGTTGAAATGAGTTATGAAAGGTCATATGACACTCTGTGCCAGTTATCTGTATGTCAGGCCACACCTTGAGTACTGTGTCCAGTTCTGGGCCCCTCAATTTAAGAAAGATGTTGAAGTGCTAGAATGTCTCCAGAAAAGGGCACCAAGGCTGGTGAGGGGGCTGGAGCACAGCCCTATGAGGAGTGGCTGAGGGAGCTGGAGGTGTTCAGCCTGGAGAAGAGGAGGCACAGGGGAGACATCATTGCTCTCTACAACTAACTGAAAGGAGGTTGTAGCCAGACCGAGATTGGTATCTTCTTCAAGGCACCCAGTGACAGAACAAGAGGACACAGTCTCAAAATGTGCCAGGGCAGGTTTAGGCTGGATATGAGAAAGTAGTTCTTCACAGAAAGAGTGATTAGCATTGGAATGGGCTGCCTGGAGAGATGGTGGAGTCACCATCCCTGGAGGTGTTTAAGAGGAGACTGGATGAGGCACTTGGTTCCATGGTTTAGTCAATTAGAAGGTTTGGGTGATAGGTTGGACTCCTAGAGGTCTCTCCCAACCTGGTTAATTCTGTGATTCTATGGGCTTAGCTAGCTGAATCGGCCGATGAGGATTCAATACCACTCTGATGTCATGTGTGCTTTAAAACAAAAGTGCTGGCTGGAGCAAAGTATCATGGAGTTTGTAGTTCGGATTGTAACATGAGACACTTCCTATTTCTGGTCGCTGCCTCTGGTTTCCAATTTTGGGGGCACTGATCTTTTCTGCTGGTATTGGGGGTGGGGCAGCTGTTTTATCACTGACTGTTGCTGCTTCTGCTGTTGTTCTGTTTTTCTTTGAAATAGGCTAAAGTAACTGTACTTTTTGTCATCTCATTAAACCCCTTCTCTCAGCCCAGGGGATTTTTTGTGTTACTTTCCCTCCTGTCTGAGAAGCACGATAATGAGAAGATTCAATTAAGGTTTGTAAAAGAATGTTGTGTGCCCTTTCCCCCCCCCACTCTTTCTGGTGTAATTCCCATGTTGATGCATTTCCTTTTGGGGAATGACCGGGGCTGATGTGCAGGAGCCCAGCACTCCTTACCTTACATAAACCTTATGCATTCAGTGTGGGCTTTCTTGTTGGTGCTTATCATAACCTCAGGGGAAAAGCCTAAAGCTATTGTGTTGTTGTGCTGATTACTGCCATGTTATGATACAGTTACTCCACTAGCCACTTGGTTTAGATGTAATCTCACCCAGCTGATGGGCCAGGTCTTGTCTGGAGACAAGAGGTCTTTCCCAAGAATACTACCTGGAGATCTGCCCTGAGGCTAGATGAGTGCCAGTGTTTGTAGGAAAGTATGGGCACGTCTGGGTCAGTAGTCACCTCCAATTTCTTGGAATTTCATCCCTGAACTAGCACAAAATCCTGTGAAACTAGTGGGGTGTTTGGATAAAGTCTGTTGTCAGCTTTGGAGTTCCTAAGAGACGGAAATCACTGGGATGTGTTAGGGCCTGGCTCTTGCCTATTGAGCTCTTCTCATAACTGTTCAGAGTGCTCAGGTTTGAAAGAAGGTCTCCGGACATACAGAAAATTGGCAGGGCACTGTGGCTACTCAGACCTCCACAGCAGCCATCATGGATGCACCAGAGAACCAGCCTGTGCAGAATCAGTCACCCTTGTACAGCAGAAGAAACATACAGGAAAGCAGCTGGTCTGGTAAAGGATGAGGATTAAACTGGCTTACCTCAGGAACAAGAGGAAGAGCCAGTGACGGTCATTTGGTCTTTATCAGTGGTCTTGAAAGATGGCTAAGGGCAAACAGTAGATTAAATGAGCAGCAAGCTCCAGCAATGCGAGGGAAGTCTGTCTTGTGTTTCAGGTGCATAGGAACTGTCTTAGGAGGTCCATAAGTTCAAAAAAACCCCTGTATGGTCCTGTGTTTCAGCTATTATGAGCAGGCACTTCCCTGTCCAAGAGAGAGTATCTGGGAAGCACACACCCGTGGTTTTACTTACATGACCATGGGGAGGACATGAAGGAAGTAGAACGGAAAACCCACTTTGGTCCTGGCTGTGTGAGTCTGTGAATTACGTGGAAATTCTCTCTGTAAAATGCTTCCCCAGTTTCCAGTGGAAAATTGCCCAAAAAACAGCAGAAGAACGGATACTGCTGAAGGGAGTACAAAAGTGTCTTCACAGGATACAAGTGATTCTGGATGGAATTAGAAGGGCCCTGCCTACAACCAAATGGAAGCGAGGGACTATTGGATTTATGAAACTGTATGGATCCCATGGCTTGGCAAGTTGAACCCACAAGAGTACAAAACTTCAGTAGATACAGGTGCACAGTGTGCTCTGATACCATCAAACTATGATAGGTGTAGCTCATCTTTATTTCTGGTGTGACAGGGGGATCCCAACAGCTGGATATGTTGGAAGCAGGCCACAATTTGCTTTCACTTGAAATAATTGACTGTCACAGGGGTAGAAACACAGTCTCACCATTTGGACTGATCCAGGATTTATCTAGACTGTTTCAAAGCAGAGCTCTGTAACATCTGCAGTAAGAAGTTTGTTTTGTACAACAAGGTGATCCCATTTTGAGTAAGAATGGTCAGTGAATGATGTATCATGTATGCTGTGTGATGTTAATTGTTGCTGGGCATGACACAGATGGTATAGAATAAGAAGGGGCTAATGCCATAAGTTTGGCTTGTTGAATCTACTGGAGAGTATTCAGGGGAGAGGAGAGATTGCTTTTGACAGCAGGCTGTCTCAAACCAGGACTCTGTAAAAACTGGAATATGTATGTGTTCTCCAGGATGCTTTGTTGCCTGACCCTTCCCTCTCTCCATGTCTTTTCTGTTCTGCCCCCTCATAGGATTGTTTCTTATTCTGGTTACTCATTAGCTACTTCTTTTTTCCCTTTTCCCTTCTCTTCTCTATTTAACAGCCTTTCCAAAGCATTGCTTATGTGCAGAAAGGCCATGAATCAGCAAGAATCCCATGATGTGGCACATGAGGAAGCAAGGTGATTTATTCAGCATCACACATGACAGTCAAATGCTGCTGATCTGCTCCAGAGAGTGTTAATGGTCACTGTGAAGGTCTGGATGATAATGTGAGGGACCTAAAACATACAAAGGAGGAAAGATGGGAAGAAGAAAAAAAAAAAAAACACCAAAAACCCCAAACCCACATCAAGAACAACAAAAGAAAAACCAGAACACCCCCAGATCTTCATCTTTTTCTCACCAGTCCTTCTTTACTTGCTCTGATAGGTCAACCTTGTAGCAGAACTCTGTAATTTGTATTTGTTGAACTTGTATTTGTTGAAGAGAAACGTCACCAGGGAAAGTGATACTCCACTCCATCACCAAATACACTTCCAAAACAGCAGTCCATAATGTAAAACCTGTAATGAAGCTCAGTCAGGCAAGATCTTCTTCATAGTGCTCTGTATTTGGTAAGATTGAAGAAAACAGGCAAAAGTATTTATGAGTTATTTTCACATGACTCTGTCTTTCTGGACCATGATAATCAGGTTACTCCAGCAAGGACTGAAAAAGAACCCCCAAAAAAGGGCAAGGATTCTATACTGCAGTCAGATAGGTGCATCCTTTATGGATCATCCCTGATTTACCTGTGCCCAAGATCTCATCCATAGCAAAGCATACCTGGTGTAACATCATAACATTCCCACAAAACCCATCAGTCCCACGTCTTATGTTTACCAAGCAGTTCAAACAGCCCAGTCTGGGAAAGAGAGGCCACTTTTGTTTCTGGTGAATGGGATGCTGGATGCTACATAATATGCTATCTCATGACCCAAGCTGGAAAGTGATTTTATTCTGCAGATTCTTCTGTCTCCCTTAGGTGTATCTGAGGCTCTTCCTAATGGAGGCCACAGTTCCACTTCCTACGTATTGCACTGTCCTTTAAATGATCCCAGCTACATGGAAGTAATGGACTCTAGGGCTGGGAAGCAATCTTTTAAAGACATCTTTCATGACTAATAAAACTACAGATTTTTGCAAACCAAGGAGGCAAAGTGAACCAAAAGCAAATAGAAAAAAAAAAAATACAAAATTAAAGAACCATAACAAAAAAAATTAAAATAATCTTTTAATGTCCCTGTCTGTTTTTCCAGGTCCTGAATAGATTCTACTGCTGTATAGCTCTATAAAATATCATACAGACCTTATAAATACACAGAGCTTTGTGATTTTTGATACAGATATTCAGATACTCAGCTTTGTCATTTTGCCTGTACTGTATCTGTATTTCCACTAAGAATTTGCAAGCAGCTTCAAACTGTCATGTTTTTCCTAACTTTTTTTTCCTCTAAATGTGGAAATTCTGAAAGTAGATCTCAGTCAGTTTGAATTTTTCTCAGGATCCAACACAGGGCCAATGAGGTTTTAAAAGTGAGAGCATACACAACACAGTACTACACACATTTAAGCTCTAAAATGATGCACTTTTTCATAACATACTTTTCACATATATAGTAGCAGACGGTTGTGAATATTAAAGTGGGCAATTCTGGAACCCGAGCAGGCTAAGAAATTTCTAAAAAATACTATTTCTGAGACTATTTCTAGAAATTCTTCCCAAACTCCTTAAGATTTTCATGTTTTTGTCTCTGAAGCATAATATTAGAATTTTGAAAAACATTTTCATTGTTAATTTGATTCTCTCTCTCTTTTTGGTTTTTTTTTTTCTTTTTTTAAAATGGAAACAGCATAATTTGGATACCAGGCATCAAAAATTTCCATAAGAAAACTTGGTGTTTGGGATTCTTTTTGAGGAAACACTTTAGCTCTTTACTCAGTGGAATTTATTTTTTTAAATGATAAAATGGCACCGGTTTAAACATTAAAATAAAACCCAAGGAGATATAGATAGATTTGCAATTTTTTTTCCTGATTATTTTTTGATCTGCTTTTCCTTTTACATGATGTAGGCATGTCATAATTAGATGTTAAGACTTTTCTACTTTGTAGTGCAGAAAAGGTCCCAAGATCACATACTTGGTTTTCAATGCATCATGCAGTGGGATTCTAGTCTCTCTCAGTCCCTTATTATCTACTAAAGTAGGGATCAAATAAATATAATAAATAATATCATGCTAGTGATTTTTTTGTTTATTCTTGGAGTTAGAGGTCAGGCTTGCCATCCAGAGATGCTGAGCTTTCCTATTAATCTAGCTATCCATTATCCATGCTAAAGGTAAACTTTATATTTGCCAGCTTTTCTACTTTTGTAGCCACTTCTGTATAAAGGTGACAGGGACAGAAAGCAATATCCACATTGCTAGTACCCTAGTCAAGCATTAGGATTCCAGTATTGTAAGCACTGCCTCGATCCAAAGATCCTCCAGTCCTTGAGTATTGACACCAAAGGTGCTTAAACGTAATTTGGATGCTGAAGACAAGCAAAAGCACACTTTCTTAGTGGCAGACAGTCTGGTTCACAGGCAGATACTTGACCAGAGGGACAGCAGACACTGCTGCTGCTCTCACCTGCCTTGTCCACCCACCAGCAGTACTCCAGTAAGCTCCCTCACATCTGTGTCATCCATCCTCCACTTTCTGTCCACACAATAAGCAGAGATGTTTCCCAAATTGACAAAGCCTGTGAATACTTTTCCTCATCCGCATTTTTCAGTCAAATCTAAGTGTGGGTATATCAGCACACCAAGTGCCACTCTTTTATAATTTGACAAACAACTGTTTTGGAAGAAATCATGAAATTTGTGTTAAGTATTATTAATTACAAGTCACCACACCACACACAATGGCCATATACCACTAAATGTACAGCAGCACACAATCCTACACTAGACGCATGTTTTTACTAGTTAGAGCTTTCTTGTGGTGCAATGATGAAACAGCTAAACAATGCTTTCTAGAATCACAGAACCTCCTTGGGCAACCTAGTCCAATGCCTCACCACTCTTTCCATAAAAAAGCTTTTCCTCATATCCAGCATAAACTTCCCTGGTACAATTTTGGATGGTTTCTTCTTGTTCCGTTACTAGGGAGAAGAGACCAACCCTCACCTCCCTACACTCCCTTTGAGGTAGTTGTAGAAAGCAATGAGGTCTCTCTTCAGCCTCCTCCAGATTAAGCAATTTCGCTCTGCTTCTCCTCATAAGGCTTGTTCTCTAGATCCTTCACCAGCTCTGTTGCCTTTATGTGGACACTCTCCAGCACTGGAATACAGCATTTGAGGTGTGGCCCTATCAGTGCCATAGATGCCCATTACCCTTTTGTTTAGGAACTGATCTACTCATTGAGTTGGTTTCCAATACATGCATTCACCTATGGCCTTTCTTAACATTGAGGCAATTCAATTGCCTGATTAGATACACATGGACAAGTAAAAGTGGGGTTGTTTTCTCACAGTGTCCCAGGTGGAAAATAAAGCTGGCTGAAAGGATGTAAAGGGATCATTCAAGATTATCTCCTATAGTATACTGTGCTAGTAATATATTACTTTGCATGTTCATCTTGAGAGTGCAGATGTCATTTAAAAAATATGAAAGTGTAGTCAATATAATGTTTTCCATGCTTGTATTCCTTTCTAGCCATAGGTTAAAAAAAAAAATTGACATTTCATGATACATGTATTAATTTTAACTTGGGAAAGAAAAACATCTTTTCAAGCAAAGAAGTAAATAAATGCAAAATAGTCTCTTCAGATTTGATGAAAAGTCATATGCATTTGTTGAACTTATGTTGTCTTTTTAGAGGTTTCACTGGAAACTACTTGATATATTAGAATGTTAAAAGGGAAATATTTAGGAAAAAAACCCCAGAACTAATAAGCTATGACTCTAGACTCTGTCTTTACATTTGTGAAATAGTCTGCTGAGAGAGATTCACCACAGCAGTAGCCCTTAATAAAGGTTTCAGAATTGAAAACTTTTAAATGCATACTATACATTTCACCATGTGAAGGGGAGAACCTGACAAAACTATTCAATTTTATCTCTGTTCCAGGAAAATGGACTAGTTCTCAGCTGCAATACTTTGCAGAATTTCCTGTCTAGTAGTTAAGAAACTGCCAAAAGCAGGGCAGAGAAGCCAAAAAGTTCACTGCTGTCATTGGCCCAAACAAAGAAGCAAAGATCCCAAGCAGAAAATAACCTTCCCTTAAATAAAAATAGTTCTAAAAAATCAACAAACCCAAAAATGGACCAGATCTTAAATGAGAGCTTGTATTTTACATATCATGTGGCTAGACATAGCTTTTGGAAGCAATCCAACTCAGCCCACTTTCCCCCACCATCTGTCAGCAGTAGGTTTGCTGACTGTAAGAGCTTAGAGGCAATGCGTAAAAGGCGAGTGTTAGACAATCAAGCTTAAACATGACAAGAGCAGGGAAATTCAAAGGCTTCATGATGTAATGTGCTAACACTCTGCTGCTGTGAGAAAAAGAGGAGGAGGAGGGTAACACCTTACAGAGAACAGGATCATTCACCTTTAGGCTGAATTCTCTGTCTCTTATCAGTTTGTACCGAGACCCTGAGATTATTTAAACATGTGGTTGGAAGTGTTTATTTTAGACATAGGCCAAAGAGATTTGGGATGGTGATTTAGATGTAGACTATGGTCTTGTTAAGAAGCCAAATCAGATTCTAGAGAACTAAAAGCTTCTGAGATCATGAGATTATTCACAAAGCTGGGGACCACCAGAAGATGAGCTGTCTGTGAATTTTATGCCCTTTGGCCATATTGCAAGCAGAACTGGAGCAGAGGCTTCCAGTGTCCTTGTGTAAGCCCCATTTGTAGACAAGCATCTCTACCAAATCATTGCACTTTTGCTGTGGGTCTACATTAAAGACCACAGTGATAATCATCTTCTCACTTTTAGATTCCTTTGACTTACATGGGCATACCAACTCATGAGAATGAAGTAGAATAGGAAAGAAGCATCATTTGGAGCCAAAACTGATCAGTGCTCAGAAGATTCTGGTTTGCTCCAAATAGAATTTGGGCAAATGGATCCACTGCCCAGGCAAAACACATTTGTGGTGTCAAACTAAGCTCTTTGCGAAATGGGAGAGTGTTTGTATCTCATAATACAACCTTGAATGAAGATTAATTTATTTCCTAGAAATTTTCTCCTGAAAGGCATGCTGTCAGAGTGAAACTTGAAACTGCTGCATGCATGATATAAAAGCCTATCTCAGATACAGGCGATTAGGAGGTTGGGAAAATGCACACTATGAACAGAAGGATACCTACTGAGCTTGTGAGGGTAATTATAGTATTGGGTATAATTTGTGTTATTGTGAAAGAAATGTGTTTCTCATCTGGGTTTAAACAGCAGGCAAAGAGATTTCTTAAGCTCTCTTTGAAGAGGGTTATGTTGGAAAGAGCGCAGTCCAGTCTAGTTAAGCTGGCTGCTAAAATTACAGCTAGTTTGGGAGCTGGCTATTAAAAATTCTTGAATGAGCTGCTTTTCCTCTTGATGCTCATTGATTCTCTACTGGGAAAGCCTGTGTTTGACACTCCTAATTTTTTTCTCCTTTTTCATCCACACTTCTCTAGCTTGATCCCAAAGCTGCCAATGTCTTCAAAGCATCTGGTGCTCAACTCTGGATCCACCACATCTGCCAGCCTTGTCTCAGGTATTCAGATGAAGATGAAGCCCTGCTTTCAAAGACTATTTTTTCCCCTTTTCCAGTGAAAAGATGCAGAACATGTGGCTCCTTATGTCACACTTTACCAACAGAATCTTTTCCACAGAGGGACAGCATCTAAGGGACAGTAAGGATAGTGGCTCTGCATGTTTTTGTTTCTTGGAAGAAGAAACTATCTGTAGATTTTACTTAAACTGTCAGTGGTTTTGCATCATTTGGCATAACAGCAGAGCCCATCCTTGGAAGACACAGACTACTAGAATTCTTCTCAGTGCAGTAGGAGTAGGGAAATGGATCAGAACCTGTCGACTGATTACAGATTTTGATGTGGCGCCATGCCTTGGATATGTGCCAGTAAAAATTCTTATAAAAAGTGTAGACAAAATTTACTGCATCCCTGCCATAATCAGTTTTAAATTCACAACNGGAGAACAGTTTCATCTTTAGCTAAAAAACCTCAAGACACCATCTGAAACTTATAAATTCTTTGGTTTACATTTGGATAATTAAAAAATATGAACCCATACATATTCTTTTAATTGGGATTTAAGAAACGACTCCCAGTCACATACCTTGTAAACTAAGTTTCATTGAGCAATAAAGTTTATAAAGCTCAGTTAAAACAACTTTTGGAAAAGGGATTTTTTTTTTTTTTAATTAAATGAAATACTGACAAACTAGTGGATATTGTAATGAGGTAGAAACTACTGCCTGAAGACAAACCAAGTAACTATATTAAAAAAACAAGGAAAAGTGCATGTTCTTTGTTGCAATTAAATCATGTTCCTATTTTGTCATAACCTACAAAAGTCACCATGACAGGTGACTGAAACACAGAAAACTGATTTCACTGTTGAATTCTAACATTTAAGAATCCCAAAATAGCCATGCTTCATTGCCTCTTGGTGTGTTCAAACAGCAGGTAAGATAGCTCTGCTGGGCAAACTCTACTCTGGAAACCTCCACTCAGCATTTTGAGGGACATGAAATGGCTCTGTCTCTTCTGTCACCCAGCAGAACATACTTACCACAATCTTAAAGGGAGTTAAGAAACACTAAGGTAAACAATCATGAACCTACATGACTCCTTATTTACCTCTGAGTGCAGCCAAAAAGTGCAGAGTGTAACACCAGCGCACTGGTGAAGTTTGCCAACAAGGTGGCCCCAACTTGAGCACTGCAAGCATCATCCATTGAGCCACTTGGCAGGCTTTGTTGCCTTGTTCCTGAGATCATAGAATCATAGAATTGTTTCAGTTGGAAAAGACCATCGAGTCCAACCATCGAATCAACACCACCATGGCTATTAAACTGTCTTTCGTAGTGCCACATCTACATGATTTTTTAACACCTCCAACAACAGTGACCCTACCACTTACTTGGGCAGTCTATTCCAATGCCTGACCACTCTTTAAGTGAAGACTTTTTTTCTTAATATCCAAGCTAAACCTCACCTGGCTCAGTGTGAGAACATCTCTATTTCCTCCTCTGTTCCTAGTTACCTGGGAGAAGAGATCAACACCACCTCATTACAACCTCCCTTTCAGCCTCTCTTCCAGACTAAATAATCCCAGTTCCCTCAGCCACTCTTCATAAGACTTGTTCTCCAGACCCTTGTTGCCTTCCTGTGGTTGACATAGCTCCCAGCATATGGGAGGGACCCAAATATTCAGATCCAGAGATGAGATCTCCGCCACAGCGCTTACTGCAAGATAGTTCTTCTGCCTAGAGTTAGTCTACAATTCCTCATCTGCTTTAGTAAATCCAAAGCTAAAACACCCCATATATACAGTCATCTGGTTGAAACAAAGTTGAACTTCTTTACCGCAGAGTTATAAACGTCTGTATTGTGCTTTAAAATTCAAGAGAGGCTCAACAACTATTGTCTGTCTTCCTGTATAACTTTCAGCCCATAAGGGGTTTCCTTTAACTTGACATATCCTACACAAAATTGCGGAGCTCTCTGGGATCTGGAATATGACTAAATACCAATTTGTTGTAAAGTGTGACAGATACATGTAAGATTCATACAGAGATTTCTAACCTGCATGCTGACTAAATGGCAGAAAGAAAACCTAAATGCTTGCTGTAAGTTGAGCCAGAACATTAATTGTTTTTCCTACTTATTTTCATCATTTTACATTGAAATTAATTTGTTTTTTAAAAGCATAACTGTAGCTTGCATTAATGATCATAAAACCTGATAAATCTGTAGGATTATCCAAAAAGCCAGCAGAGAAATACCACTTTATATCTCTCAAGAATCCTCATGTGACTTGCAAGACAGGGTCTTCCATTGTAATAATTATGTGGCCAGCTGAGGCATGCTTAAAACTGCCTAACTGGTGGATTAATCTAAACTAATAAAGAATTTTCACACAATCATTATGTCTATGTGAAAAAAATTGCCATTGTCTCTTTGGTCATGAAAAAATGTGGAGTAAATGGAAAGTCTTATCTTGTTCTAAAAGACTGTGTAAGGGTAAAATGTGGCACAAAGGTCAGTAAACATTGAAAAAATATGACAAAATTGCTCAAAAATGCACACAAGTTACTGTCATAATGCACAAAAATGTGAAGAGTACAACTGGATCTGACCTTCCAGAACTTTCCAGAGCTTTCAGTGTGCAAAATTATCTAATGGATTTTATGTGTGCAATTTAAAAACAGTTCTCATTTGCATCTGTATGACTTTTTCCAGCTCCTTGTTTTGAGGACTAACCCAATTCTGACCACTGAGATTTGAAACAATAAGAATTTGTCCATGCTACAGATTCTGTGCTGTTGTCACTTCCAAGCACAGATAGCCACAGGAAGAGTTTTCTCATTAATGTTGTTACATCACTTCTTCAAAGCACATGGCCTAAGCAAAAAAAAACCCCAAACCCTGTTCACTGTCATAACTATGGCTGTGTCCATTTGTGAAGTTTCCTGTAATAATTGTAGGAATGAAAGAGTGAGACTTTATCTGTTGAAATACTGCAGAGGAGACAAGATGTACACGGATGTGTGGGGAAAGAGAATGAGCTAAATGAGAACTGTTCTTATTTAAAATAGTTTGCATTTTGCAGCTCATAATCCTGTTCTCTGTTGTAGTCTCTCTGTGTATCAAAACAGATTATAGTAACCTGCATGACTCTTTCTCTCTTCTTAAGTAGTATACTTGAGTAAAATGTTGACCTCAATCATGTAAAAAGCTGGATGGTCACAGTGATTCCCTTCTCTTGATACAGCGAATCTTGTGGAGAGTAAAGTATAATGAGAACTGAGTCAGGCTTTCTGTACCTGGCTGAGGAAAGGGCACACAAATAGCTTCCAAAGTAACTGTGAACAGTGTTATCTTCCCTTTTAGATTATTGCATCCCAAGAGTTTTAACTTCCAAAAATGTGGAAGGCCATGCTCAAATCGTGAACTGTGACTGCACTGTTACTTTGCACTGTTTAATTCCAGCAGTGCTATCCTCTGTGAAAGTCCTGATCTACATGGCTGCAAAGAATGGCCATGGCTGCAATGACTCATAACTTAAAAGCATCCTCAGATGAGCTAGAGGGACAGACAGAAGGAAAGACAAACACTCTAATATGGTGAAACTTACATAAACTAAAGATCCAAGAAAAACAATTAGAAATGGAAAACTTTGTCTCCTCAGTACTCAGGAGGAAGTTGATCCGTAGATTCATAGATTCATAGAATATCAGGTTGGAAGGGACTTTGAGGATCATCTAGTCCAACCTTTCAGGGTAAAAAAATAGTTTAAATTAAATGACCTGTTTCAAGCTGGGCACTGAAACTGTTTAATGGAGATGAATCCATTGGCTCCAATGTTTAATAATTTGAATGGTGAAACATTTTTTTCTGGCATCCAGTATGAATCTCCCCAGTAGCAACTTGTGTCCTTTACCCCTGTGTTTACCATGTGATTCTTTGTCAAAAGGGAGTCTCCCTCCTCAAGATAGCTGTCCTTTTTGTTCTTGTACATGGTTATGAGGTCTCCTCTCAGCCTTCTTTTCTCAAGGCAGAATAAAACCAGCCTTCTCTCAGCCTTCCTTCATATGACAGTTCTTCTAGCCCTCTGATCATTCTTGTGGCCCTTCTCTGGACCCTTTCCAGCCTCTCAGCATTCTTCTTGTATGGCAGGGACCAAAACTGTGCACAGTACTCAAGGTGCAGCCTTGACTAGAGTGAGAGAATGACATCTTTATCCCTGCTGTGACACCTTTATTAATGTAACTCGGCATCCCATTGGTTTTCTTTGCCATCACAGCACACTGTTCACTCATGTTGAGCCTTCTGTCCCCCAAGACCCACAGGACATAATACTGCTCTCAAGCCAAGCTGGCTCCCATCCTGAGCTGCATTCCCAGGTGCAAAGCCCTACACTTGGCCTCCTTAAACTTTATACAGTTGCTTCTTGTCCCCTCAACAAAGCCTGTCAAGGTCTTCATCTGAGGTGTTAACTTCCCTACTTTTTTTTTGGTCTTTGGTTTTGTTTTTTTTTTTTCATCAGCAAACTTCAGCAGGGTGCTCTTAATTCCAATACCTAAATCATTAATGAAGATATTAAACAGCTTTGGGACAAATATTGATCCCCAGGGGACTCCACTAGTGACAGGTTGCCAGTCTGAGAATGAGCTATTTATTACCACTCTCTGGGTACAGCCTATCAGCCAGTTCCCCATCCACTTCCCCATCCACCACACTGACCACTTGTCTAGGTCATAGCATGTCAGTTTCTCAGAGGAGGCTGTGGGAGACCATGTTGAATGCCTTGGAGAGATCTAGGCTCACCCCACATCAGCTAAGCCTGTAACCCTGTCATAGAAGCAATCAAGGTTCTCAAGCATGACTTACCTTGGTGAATACACCTTGGCTTTCCCCTGCCACCTTGATGCTCCATGGCAAACATTAAATAGCAAGTCTAGGGCAAGAAGCATCTCATCAGCTTTCCTAGCTGCATCCTTAGACAAAAGTTTTGGTGCTGAATTGATCCTTACAGTAAAACCAGGACTGAATTCAGTGGAAATTAGTTGTGTTGGAGTCTTCTAGCGACACAATCACTCAGAATTTAATTCTGATATATGGAGATATCAATATCAGCAAAGGGATACATTGGCAAGCTACAGCATATATCAAGACATTTAGGAAATTATAATTATGTATTTGAAAAAGCATAATCTGAAATTATCAAGGATCACATTCTGCTAGCTGTGTAACCATGTATAAATGCCACAAATGCATGCCTATGTTTACTTCTCCAGTCATTAATTATGGAGATGGCAAGTACTGTGAAAAAGTTGCATATAATTTATAACTGATCCCAAAATACTTAGATACATAGAATCATAGAATTGTTTGAGTAGAAAAAGACCCTTAAGATCATCAAGTCTACCCAGCAACCCAACACCATCATGGCTATTAAACCATGTCCCAAAGAGCCATGTCTATGTTTTTTTTAAAACACCTTCAGAGATGGTGACTCCATCACCTTGTTGGACAAACTTTTCTCCCCCTTTACTATGCTCTCGTCAGACCCCACCTGGAGTACTGTGTGCAGTTCTGGAGCCCCCAGCATAGGAAGGACATGGAACTGTTGGAGAGAGTCCAGAGGAGGGCCACAAAGATGATCAGAGGGCTGGAGCACCTCTGCTATGAGGACAGGCTGGAAGAGTTGGGGCTTTTCAGCCTGGAGAAGAGAAGGCTT
>VWZI01006763.1:187207-202864 GCA_013396835.1 Psilopogon haemacephalus
GTGCTTGCACTTATCAAATAGAGGGCATAAATGTTTTAAAGTCCCTAATACAGGATGCTGTAGGAACTCCCACTGTTGTGTGAATACCAACTCAAAGGAGTATTAACAGAACTGCAATAAAAGGTTCATTCATTTTCCTTTTGCTTGAATACTTCCTTCACGTTAGCCTGTACAGGCTTTGAATCTGGATATAGACAATTCTTTAGGGGCTTTTTTGTTCTTCATCCAAGAGGTACCATTTTTAGGTTTCTCAACCTGTTGCAGCCCTTGGAGTGCTGAGATATGCTCAGATCCAGGCAGCTTCCATAGGTATAGCTGAAGTGCCATTCAGGATTTTGGCAATCGTGACTGAACTGGTGTAATTTTTCAGCCACCTGGATAAACTCTGAAAAAAAAACAAAAAAAAAGACATATCCTATATTGGTAGGAAGTGAGTTGAAGAAAAATTATATTAAGTCTCCTCAATCATAACTTTTCTATTCCTTCCCCCACCCCCACTCCCTGCTTTGTTTTCTTTTTCATTGAGAAGAAACAGTTCAGTTGCTTCTCACAGTCAGAAGAAACAGTTCAGTTGCTTCTCACAGCCACAGCTGAGAAGGATAAGAGTAAAATGGCAACTGGGAAGAACTTCAACATCTCCCAAAGAGATAAGGGGTAAAAACATGTGCTCACCATCATGGATAATCTCATATCTGGTGTCATAATGCCGGATGAGGCAATATTTTTTGAGCAGTCAGAGAGAAACCAGACCATGTTGCCTTGCAAGCAGGAACTGCTATAGTGCTTGCTTGTTCACTGGCTACAGAGAAACCTAAACCATTGGCACATTTCTAGAAGTTAATGAGTTTCCTCTAGAAAGCAGAAATCTTTCCACTCTTTCCAAGCAAGCATCTTTGTACCCTAATGGATCCCCTTCCATAACTATCAGCTGCCCATTTTCTTCTCTACAGATTCCTCACAGAGTGGTCTAAAAAGTCAACTCATAAGACTTACGTAAGTCACAAAGGATGCCAACAATTTCATCATACTGTCACTGCCAAGTACCCGAGGTCTAGCTATAATGCAGATACACTTTCCAAAGCTCACAACTAAGTCAGCTGCTCCAAAAGCAGTATATGTTCCCTCCAAGCACTAACTTGTTGCTAAGTACTGTAAGTAAACAGTTGGCTTCCAGCCTTCTTCTTGCTGTCAAAACGTGTCAGAATGGAGGGGAACACCAATTGTTTTTTGATAAACAAAAGCAGATTTTTTTTCCTTTATCTTTTCCTGTTGGTAATCTTCTTTGCATAGGGTCCTCACTGTACTATCAAATCCATGTTGGACAGTACTTTATAGGGGGAGGGATCCTAAATGGAAAGGTGCAGTTTAATAATTCTTGAAGAAACCTGTCAAACAAAAAGCTGAAACATCTCAGATACTCCTGCCTATCTTGTTTTTGAGTGCTCAAAACCTGCTGTATCAGGTTTTGCCTACTCAAAATCAGTCCCATGCTGATCCTTCTAGTACATGAGAAAATAGACCTAATGTATCTCAACTATTTACCATCACTAATTTATCATTATATTCTTGATAGCACCATGGAGACTGGAGCAATATCCTGTATGGTACTAGGCTAATCAGTGAATAAGACCTTTCCCTGTGTCAGTAGGTCAATGAGAAATATTGCCCTGTAAATTCAGGATCAATCTCACAAGAACTGAGAGAGTAGTTGAGTAGAAGAGATGCGACTTTACCAAGGACAGCTTTTCCATAGACATCTGGTGTTTAATACACACTCAGAAATTATTCTAACTACCAGCAGGTACTTTGAAGGTGGTTTTATCAATGCCCTTATTATTTCAAGAAAAAAGGACTATTTTTTAATTTCCTTGAAGAAAACGTCAGATGGATGCTTTCAATTGGTTTCTGAAATCTATAAATAAGCAGATCATACAGATAGCTGGAAATGGTTCTGTCATTACTGATAATCCAAGGCTTACAAAACGAACAATAGGACCTATGGGCAGTAATAGCAAGGACTGACCAGGTGAAAACTAAGCAATACTAGGTAATATTCAATCTTTGATGATACTGTATGTCACCTGATTCAATTTCAGACTCCATTTGTGACCTAGAATTTATTCTGCAAAATGTAAGTTGCTAGAGGCAGCTAGGAATGAGAGGAAGAGATCAATAAGTTGAACTCTATCATTTTCTGTGGAAATTTCTGTAACTAAATGGGCAAAATCTTCTCAATATATTATAAATGCACATAGGTGTAGGAGAACTGGGAAAAGACTTGTGGTAATGGTAAAGTAGTGCAAACATCCATTAAAGACAATAAATGCAGCTATACACAGAGAGAGTTTAAGTTCCATCTCTGTCTGCCGTTTATACCAGGGACACAGTTTAGATTTTTACATAGCCAAAAGAGAAAGAAGCAGAATAATACACTGCAAGTAAGTAGACTGGTGCAAACACCAAATTCTGGTTCTGGGCATATCCTTTTGAGCTTGTACAAACCTCTCAAAGCTCTTTTCCAATCTGGTTAATTCTGTGAAGTCAGAAGGGTTTAAAAATATATGTATATGTTTTTTAAAAATATATTTCATTTAATTTGACCTTTGGAATACGAAGCTTATTTAACCCAGAACTTCAGGCCATTTAACCTAGGAAATCTATCTTTCAGCTGAGCTTGAAAGAGACTACAAAGCCTTCATAAAGAAAAAATGAGAAAGAGCTTAGTCTCTCTGGTTACCTGTGTGCATTGGTTCTGCTGTGTTGGAGACAAACCTCTTGTCCAGTTTTGTTCTTTGGCACAGGATAGTAGTTTCAAATTCAAAATACATTGTGAATCCAGGTTGACAAATGAGCCCCTGTGCTGAGCAAGTCAAACACAAGGCAATACCTTCAGAATGTAATCATTAATACTGACTGAGCCATGCACAAAGTATTTTCCCTATTCCTTGGAGCAGACTGTGGGAGGCAGAGGTATCAAAGATAGTCTGGAACATCCTTGGCCCAATCAACTATATGCTTGAAGAAGGTTTTCCAGTCCCATAGCCCAAGAGACTGATAGGATCACAGCCATATTTGCCTGCTTTTATCTGTACAGGTGGAATCAGTGTGCATGTATTTGCAGCTGAGTCACTTCAGCAAAATTCTGTAGCAAGGTTTAGTGTCCTGCTTCTGGACCCATATCAACATAATTTAAACATGTGGTCATCCTACTCATGTCTTACTTGCACAACCAAGTAATTTATTAATTTTAAGCATATCAGTTCTTTCTTGGCATGTTTGCAGTATTGAAGTCAGAAGGAACCTGAAGACCTCTCCCTTTGAAAGACATCAAGGTGACTGGCAAACTACCTGGCATACTGTCATCTCTCTAAGAACAGATGAAATGTAACACAAGACAGTGCTTCAGTGAAGGTCAGCTTGATAAGATCCTGTAATAGGGAATGGTAATGGTCAAATATCTCATCCACTCATTCCGCAGAAGAGATGAGGTGGAAAGGCAGCTTGCTTCTGCTCAGCTCTGGGCTGTAAGACCTTTCTGGTCTTTGAAAGCAGTGACTGTAGGGGGAAAAAACCCACAACTCACCCCAGTCAGTGTAATCAAAGCAGGATCAGGCTGAAGACACAAAATAAAAAGGTACTGCAAAGACATTAATCTGCAGGCCTGAAGGAAATTACTTTCAATCACTGCTGTTTTCTACAGATATATTTATAATAACAAATTATTATTTTTTTAACAAAAAATATTATTTTGTACTTTTTTTTCTCCAAAGGGGTGTCCACTTCTCAACAAAGCTGATTTTTTTCCTAATATACCCATTATTCTTATACCTCAGACTAGTGAGCCTATCATTTACTATTTCCTTCACTTTTCCCTCGTAGTAATTGGTGGTATCGTAATGGGTTGTTACATTGTTCAATCTTGTCTCTTTCTTCTTGGCTTGTTAAACACGCACCCTAAATTATGCAGTTCACTTGCAGAACTGAGGCTTTCTTCTCTGCCACAGTTTTCAGATACCATTCAGGGCAATATCCATATTGCAAACCACAGCATGATCCATGTGGATAATTCCCAGGTTAACCACATTGATTGTTCCCCTCTCTCCAACCTTAAAATACGTCTCAGAATGCTTCCTGAGTATGTAAAATGTAGTCTGTCCAAAACGAGCATTGACAATACTATGTATTTCCAGGACACCGGAAATACCAATTTTCTGGTTCTACATTCATCTTACAAACCTGCCTATTTCCTTATTGTTTCATAGATTTTTCCCCACCAGGCATAAAAGATAGGTCAACATCTGTGAGAATGTTTTTATATTTTTATAGCATTGTTGAAGAAAATAACAATAAGAACATCTCAGCTTGCATACAGTGGTATTTTTCTCTATACTATTTTCTGTTGTCCTACTACTTAGAGGTGCAGCATAGGTCCTGCAGTCCAAAACCAAGGTAGATAAAACACAGATAGCCTTGTATCTCTCCCAGACTGTCTTTTTTTTTCTATAGGCCTGTGACACTTTGGTATAGATCATAGAATCATAGAATGGTTTAGGTTGGAAGAGACCTCAAAGATCATCCAGTTCCAACTCCCTGCCACAGGCAGGGACACCTCCCACTAGAACAGGTCGCTCAAGACCTCATCAAGCCTGGCCTTTGAACACATCCAGGGAGGGAGCAGACACAACCTCCCTGGGCAACCTGTTCCAGTGCCTCACCACCCTCACTGTGAAGAATTTCTTCCTAACATCCCATTCAAATCTCCCCTCCACCAATTTGAACCCATTCTCCCTCATCCTGTCATTACAATAACTTGTGAACAGTCCCTCCCCAGCCCTCCTGTAGGCCCCCTCAGATACTTGTAGGCTGCTATAAGGTCTCCTCGAAGCCTTCTCTTCTCTAGGCTGAAAAGCCCCACCTCTTTCATCCTGTCCTCATAGCAGAGGTGAGTACTCAATTTAGGGTCCTCACAACTTTATGGCTGCCCAAGAGGTTGAGGCATTTTTACAGTGTTGTGAAACTCATTCCTAACTTTCCTCTTTTCCTTTGGTTTTTTTTTTTTTTTTTTCTATTGGTTGCATTTTCAAGTGATTGCTTGTAGCTGGACCTTTCCTCCTGGTGGATCTAAAGCTTGTAAAACCCTTTCATTTGTACTTGTAGTCATGGTTTGCAAAACATAACTTATTATTAAGTAGTCAAGCATATCTGAACTTCCTGCATACATTTCATTGTACAATGACTATGAACTGTGTCCTTCTCCTATACATACAAAGGGTAAGTATTCAGCTCTTATATTTTGAAAAACACTTGAGAATTCAAAGTGCCCCATGCCAAGAGGTGGAAAGCATGTGTAAACTTATGGAGAACAGAACAAACCTGGCAGCAAAGGAAGTGGAGACCTTACTTTCTGTAAGACAGCTAAATACTATCTCTGTGCCTTAATTGCAGTGATGTTTTATAATTTAGCCTGCTGCTAGTGAAATTCCTGTAGAAGACTGTCATAAGATTTAATTTTATTTTTACTGAATGATCAGTATAATAGTGAAGCCCATGTGACAACTCTTCATGACGAAGGAAAAATTGCCAACCCAGAGAACAGGATTCACCCAGGGAGAAGCCTCCTGAAACACAGAAGTCTCGATTGTCATCATACACCTGGCTTATTAGGGCAAAGATATCCCTGGTGAAACTCCTTTAAGTTGTATGAAATCATCATTCTCATCTCCAAATAGAGGGAAGAATTGAGTTTGGGGACAACATTCAGTCACGATATCATTGGATGCTACATGGACTAACAGATCAGGCTGCTCAGCAGAAAATATGTCTATTGGGCTCTCAGGTTGTTTGCAATGCAGGGGGGATATGGAAAATATAGAGAGTGAGGAATAGACATAAAAGAGCAGTTCACATTTTATGAGAGGGTGCTAACACATCATCTTCCTGCAATGTGATAATGGCAGGACTGGGCCTCACGTTAGAAACAAATTCAATCTAAATAAACTTTGTGTTTTATTTTAGCATGTCCATCCACTATAGTTCAGGGAAACATATCTGAATAAAGAAAACATGGAATCATGAATACGTGCTGTTGTGAACCCACTCTTAACAACATCTTTGCAAAGTGAGTTAAAAAATGCCAGTATGTGAGAATGGCAGACTTTTGTCGTTTAATTTGTAAAGGCAGCTGATGGTAGAACAAAATCTCCATTTTAACAGCAAAATAGGAGATCTAAATGAAGGACAAGAAACAGACTAACTCATTTTCTCTAGTTAATACAGAGTCACCACTTGTATCCTTAGCTAATACATATTTTGGGGGCACTAACACTTGACATATGCAGAGATGATTCATGAACTCAGCAAAGGACAAGCTAGCACAGATGAAAAGTGGGTAGCATCTTTGTAGTAGGTTGACTAACTCCAAGTGATGAAAATTGTGTGCTATGTCACCAGGCTTCAGTTATACTGCTTAAGAAATCTTGAGTTGGCTTTCATACAGCACTGTATGTAAGACACGGTCTCCCATATGGTGTCCAAGTGTTCTAGATCAGATCTGAAAGCAAACTGTTCAGTTATGATCTCAAATTAGTGATTATAATGTCCAACAAGAAATTAAGTAATTCAGGCTTCAGAGGGATGGTGGAATTGTGCAGGGCTTTATGATCAGAAACAGAATTAATGGGGAAAACAGGATCTTCCCTACTCCTTTTCATGGAATCACAGAAATATTCCATTTGGAAATGACCCCCAGGATCACCAAGTCCAACCATTACCCATATTCTACAAAGTTCACCCTTAAAACATATCCTGAAGCACCACATCCAAATGACTTTTAAACACATCCAGGATTGGAGACTCAATCACCTCTCTGGGCAGCTCATTCCAATGCCTGACCACTCCTGTTGTGAAGAAATGTTTCCTAATGTCCAGTCCAAACCTACCAAGTCACAGATTGAGGCCATTCCCTCTTGTTCTATCACCATTTACCTGTGAGAAGAGGCCAGCAGCAACTTCTCCACAACATCCTTTCAGGTAGCTGTAGAAAAACAGAAAAAGTGTCATGTTGTCTGTTTGGATATAGTAAGAGTTCTACCACCTGTTTCAATATATTTTAACCACTGAGATTGAGTATTTAATGTCAATCTGGCATGTCCTCTATCCCAGAGGATATCTATAAATACCCTTTCAAAAATTCTGTGTAGATAAGACACATGAAAATCATAGAGTCATAGAATGTTTTGGACTGGAAGGGACCTTTAAAGGTCATCTAGTCCAATCCCCAAATATATTCAGTGAAAACAATATATTTAAAAAATTATATTCAGCAAGGCACCCAGAATGAGCACGCTGTTCAGTTGCACTGTTTAGTTCCTAAATGAGAATATGTAATATTCATCAGAGTAAAATTTTACCAAGTCATAAAATGTATTGTAAACAATCAATACTTGACACAAGCAGCTAATTGTATTTGTAAGGGTTTCATTCTCAGTATTTGTTAAGGGAAAATACAAAGTGAGAATAAAGTCACATAAGAAGAACACTGATTTTATGCCTAACTCTGAGACAAAGATGCTGCAACGTGTAGTTATAGCCTTATTCCATATTTTGTCAATTAATTGATTCTGTAATTTGGATTCTCTGTTCTTCCCTTCCACATTTTACACTTGTTACAGCAATGTCATGGGAGTTGAGAGCATGCAGTGCAAACATTGTCCATAGTTGCCTTACAAACAAATTCAGCTGTCCCATTAGTAAGGCCATCCGAGAGAATAAATGGACTTCTACAATAGGACCTGTCGATCGTACATGATCCTGACAAAAACATGTTAAGTAGAAGGCACATTTCCAGATGCAGAATACTAGTTTGCCATTGGTTTGTCTCAGGATAGAGACTACTTAGAGTACAAAGCATGAAGAAATAGGTCATTTTTTTGCACAACAAAGACAAACCTGCAGTTGAGTTGTAGGCATATTTCTAAACACAATTCTTTTGTTCGGATTTAGATAGACCGTTGGAAAAATTCAATCTTACCATTATTTTGCTTGAGCAAGTCACAGTTACAGCTACACCTCTGATATCAAAGTGCTGCGCACATTTTCTCCTGTGTAGTCCACTTAAATGATTTGTGGAAGTGAAGAGATGTGGATGGAAAATTACTAAAAATTAATCACTTAAAAAAACCCAAACCAAACAAACACCAAAAGCACACCAAAAACGGAAATCTGGGTTGCATATTTTGTGCCAAAGACAAGTTCTTAAAAGTGAAGTTGATTTTGGGACAGCTGAACATATACAGTCACAAATGAAAAAGTATGAATGTGAGTATCAACACCTATTCCAAAATCAAATGAGCATGAATGAAAGGTCAAAGAATTTTATATACACATGGGTGTAAGTCCTTTGATGAACAGGCATTGAGGAAACAAAAAACAAAAAAAATTCAAATAACCCAAGTGAGATAGTCCTTCCCATGGCTTAAGACGAAATAGAACTGGACATAATGCCAAGAAGCTATACAATAATGTTGCCTAAGCTAAATCAGTACCTTAACCATAGAATCACAGAATGTTAGGGGCTGGAAAGGACCTCTAGAGATTATCTAGCCCAACCCTCCTGCCAAAATCAGGATCACCTAGGGTAGTCCACACAGGAATGCATCCAGGCAGGTTTTGAAGGTCTCCAGTGAAGGATACTCCACAACATCTCTGGGCAGCCTATTCCAGTGCTCCACTACCTTTACTGTATAGAAATTTTTCCTCATACTGAAGTGGAACCACCTGTGTTCCAGTTTGTACCCATGTTCCTTGTCCTGTCACTGGGCCTATCACCACCAAAAAGAGACCATCGTTGACACCACTCCTCAGATATTTATAGATGTTAATAAGATTCAACTTCAGACTTCTTGAGATCAAACAGCAGCAGTTATCTTAGTCTTTCTTCACAGGAGAAATGTTCAAGTCCTTGAGTCACCTTATAGCTCTCTGATGGACTCTCTCCAGTAGATCCCTATGTTTCTTGAACTGGGGATCTCAAAACTGGATACAGTATTCCAGGTGTGGTCAGAGTAGAAGGGAAGGAGAACCTCCTTAGACCTGCCTAAATAAGTAAACCCATCACATTTACGTAATTTCCAGGAAATCTCCATCCAACCTCCAGTGAGGATGTGAAAGAGAATGATCAAATATATGTCTGCTGGGATCCTACAACTCTGAAGAAAGATAACATTATTTTAAACCTAACAAGCCAGTGGAGATAAAGTTGTTCAAATGTCAGCTGACATGGCTCAGTATTGACAGGTTAGCTTAGACAGCAAGTTACTTGTGCTGAGCACTTGAAACACCCAGTAGGAAAAATTCAAATTCCATGGTTTAACTCTTGGAATCACAGTGTGCTACAGGATCTTCAGTTGAAAGATGGTGCTTTTCGTTTCAGTCTTAGCAGGTGTACGCAGCATTGTAGAGCATGATAATAGTGGCATACACTCAGCAAGCACATGATCAGAAGCACAGACGCCACAGGATACACATAAGCAGAAAACACCATTTAATGAAGAGAGAAGATGCAATTCAAGAAAAAAAAAGTGGAAGAGAAGAAGGAATTGTGGCACATTCTTTCATATAAAAGAATCAGGACAGGCAAGATCACTGTACAAGGGCTATTGAACACAGCATTCAGCATTTGTTTAAAATAGAGTACACAGTGACTGTTAGGAGCTTTATGCCATATCCTAAAAGAGGTAGGGTAGAAACTGATTGAAGTCTACATCATAACCTAATCCCAAATCTTTCTGGATAGTCTAGAAATACTTAACATGAATTTTTAACAGCAACAACAAATCCTCACAGAGGTCAACAACATAAAACTCTACCATATCTTTATGGTCAGATGGTCAACCCAGCAAGCAACCACCTCGCACCCATATACTGATGAGTGGCATACAGCAGCACGCCATGTAAGGCAGTGTGTCTATTTCCATTCATAAAGCATGGCTTCAGTGTGCTAATACTTTTGAAAGAGACAATCCTTGCTGCAACAAATCTTTGAGTTCAGCAGAGGCAAAAAATACCCCAAACATCCAGAAGTAAAATCCAAATTATGAATGTATGTTACGAGAAATTCCTTGTTGTCTTAATTAGGGAAGTCTTGTCATGGTCTCTTTAAGCATGGCATTCCCATGTAAAATGGTGGTTACTTTTTGTGAAGATAGCTAAACCTCTTGGAAGAACAGCCAAAGAAATGCAAAAAAAGTTACCTAAATGTTTTTATGGAACCTATCTGGAGCAGATCACAATCAACTCAACAGAGAGCCATTGTGACAGAGCATCTTCTAAAAGCGATAAAACATGGCAGTGACTTGGAAAGTAGTTTAGGTTAAAAAATTAGTTTGATGTTTAATAGCAAAGAACTTTAAGAGGGAAATTTCTTTTCAGAGGTTGTCATGAAGAAGAAAAATACTAAAGCACACAAGACTCCAAAAATGAGTTTTATATTTATAATGACTTGTCAGGTACCTTGACAATAGGTGAACTGGAGTATCTTTTAAACTAGCCAATTCTATGAACTTTGGATTTATCTGTAGAGAAAAATCTGTCCTTTTGTACTTCCAGAAAAGTGGGGTTAAACTCTCTGATCAGATTCCTGAAATATGAGAGTAGGAGATTGGACTACATGACCTGAGATCCCTTCCAGCCTAAATTAGCCTTTGATTCTGTGATCATCACAAAGACTCTGAACATCCTTTGCAACAGAAAGCAGTCATTCGCCAAGCACCAAAACTGAGAGGCAGGTGATCTCAGAGCATCATAGAATCATAGAATTGTTCTGGTTGGAAAAGACCTCTAAGATCATTGAGTCCAACTGTCAACCTAACACCACCATGGCCATTAAATCATGTCCCAAAATGCCCCATCTATACGTTTTTTTAATACCTCCAGGGGCAGGGATTCCACCAGCTCCCTGGACAACCTGATCCAAAGCCTGACCACTCTTGCAGTAAATAAACTTTCCTAGTAGTTAATTTAAACCTGGCACAGCTTGAGGCTACATCCTCTTGTTTCATTGCTTGTTACTAGGGAGCTGTAGAGAGCAAGAAGTTCTCCCCTTAGCCTCCTCCAGACTAAACAATCCCCATTCACTCAGCCAGCCCTTATATAACCTGTTCTGCAGATCCCTCAACAGTTGTATTGCCCCTCTCTGGACACTCTCCATCAATTCAATGTCTCATTTGTAAAGAGGGGCCCAAAACTGAACACAGTGCCAAGTACAAGGGCATGATCAGTTCCTTACTCCCACTGGTCTTCATTCTGGCTAGCATGCTTTTGGCTTTCTTGGCCACCTGAGCACAGTGATGCCTGATATTCAGGTGGCTGTCCACCATCACCCCCAGGGTCCTTTTCTGACAGGCAGCTTTCCAGCTACTCTCTCCCAAGCCTGCAATATTTCATGGGATTGTTGTAACCCAAGTGCAGGACCTGGCACTTGGCCTTCTTAAACCCGAGCAGTTGACCTTGACCCATTAATCCAGCCTGTCCAGATCCCTCTGCAGACTCCTCCAACATTCGAGCAGATCAACACTTCTACCCAGTTGGTGTCATCTCCATGAAACTTGCATGAGCCACCCACAGCACTTCCTTGATCCATTCAAGCCACTGTCAAGAATGTAGAGCTGCCACTTGAGGTCAGCTGGAGTGTCTGCTCTAGGAGTCAGTCTCTTTCCCTCACCTTTCAGAAGCCAAGAAAATGAAAGAGCTACACAAGTCTAAGAGTTATTTCAGAGGGCACCAACCTGTGCTTGAGCCAACTATGCTGCCAGAGTCATTCTGGGAGGTGGATGGTGAAGTAATTCTGCCAGGGTTTGGCCAGCTTTTACTCTCCATGTCTGGGTTTGCTTCCTTATTAAAGAGTAAATCTTCTGGCCATTTCTTGCTGGTCTACTTTCAAAATACAATATCAGCAGCACTGTAACAAAAACAAACAAATAAACTAACAAAATCCCAAAACAAATTAAATCCAAGGAACAAAAATCTGCTGACATATGAAGTATATATCTTAATTAACTGTCTTCACCTAGAACTAAGCAAAACTAACCCACTGAATACTGCTTTAACTACACTGAAACCACATGTTCTCATTCTGATCACTTCCCTGTTTACAGTTCACTCATTTGTATATGTCCATAATGCAGGACGATGGAATCCCCAAGTTCCAGGGACATTATTTTGTAGACCCAACCCAGAGGAAACCTTAGTACATCAGAGAGCACAGATTCCATAGTCACAGAGATTGTCTTTGCAGCGTTGGTCATCTACAGTGAAGATAGGATGCAGCAAAAGTGGAAATGAGTATTGTGCTGTCTTGGGCACAGCGATAGTCAGCACAGTAATATCCTGCGCAACATAACGACCCTTTACATATGTTTCAGTTCTCAGTGTGAGGGCAATGCAGAGAACATTAATTTCTTGTGCTGGTTTGAACTAATTGGACTATTTGAAAGAGAAATTAGTCTATAGGCTGAGAAAGGAAAACACTGGTGGTGCTACTTTACTCATAGCTTTACTGAGAAAGAAAAAAAAAAGTTTAAAGAGTTGTAACCCAAATACAGATAAGCCAGACTGCTTCAGAACGCTTTGGGCTGTGGCTCTTGCATGGCTCTTTCTCCCTGTCTTTCCTAGCTGGATCTGAATAATTTCACTAACTTCTTTCCTGCTGCTAATCCTCCTGGTCCATCTACCTTCACCTATCTGCTGCATAAAACAGATGGTGAGATAAGATTGGGGAAGTAGGGAAGGTGGTAGGGGTGGTTGGTTACCCCTCTTAGGGATTTTGATCTCTGGGAGGGGTGTGGGGTTTCTGTATTACCTTTTTACTATATATATCTGTAAATATCTGTTACACATTGTAAATATCTGCTTGTATATTGTAAATATAAAGCTTCATTCCTTAACTTCCAGCTGACTGAGTCCTAGCCTGGGTTATTTCAAAGTGTAGGGGGGCAGATAGCTGCCTAACCACCAATAATTCATGCCCAACATGGGGCTCAAACCCACGACCCTTGGGTTTGCTACTTTGTTTTAGTAGGAGTTTTTACACTAAATCAGTTCATTCTAACAAGTTTGGCCCAGAACTGGGACAGGGAAGAGGGAACATGAACCAAACACTGAAGCTGCGATGGTGAGAGTAGAGGTAAGTGAACAACAGAAACACAAGTGTAGGAAAGAATGTTTCTTTATATAACATGCTTCTGTAATGAGGCATAAGAAAGCAAAGCAATCTGCTCTGCCCTTTCCTAGGCGTGGCAGGATGGCATAATTTTAAAATAATTTGGGAGGTCGAGCATTAATGCAGCTTTCAGAATTGTGATTTTCAGATTTTGTCACACAGTTTCATTCACGGAGAGCTGAGATACAGCAAATGTTGTATTCCTGTTTGGGACTCTGGCACCAATACAATCTCGCCAGCAAAACCTTTTGAAAAAATAGCGCTCCACTGATGTAAAACATGTTTAGCATGGTGCAGATGCCTCTAGGAAAAATAAGATCTACACTAAATAAGTTTGAGCCATCACTGCATTCTGAAAACGGATATAGAACCACTAAGATGTTTCTACAGAGGTCCAAGCTGCTCCTGTCAAGAGAAATCTGCAAGCAAACAAGCTGATGTATACCATCCTCTGGAGCATGGATACACGTTCTCTCAGTTGTAGTGATTAGAAGAGGAAGCACAGCCTACCAGGTCTCCAACAAAGCCCATGAAAATTTAATTTTTGCTCCAAAGAGAAGAGATGGAATTAAGTGATTAACACTTTGGACAGTTCTCTCTACTAAAAGTACTGCAAATCCTGCCCTCTGTTTGGAAGCAAATCTTAGCAACACATGGGGTTTCAAGAATTTACTGTAGTCTAGTTTATCTAGAAGCTGTTCTCAAGAGTAATAATATTTATATTGAGATAGTACCTACAAACTAGGTGTTAGACCATATAGTGTGGAAGGAAAAAAAAGCCGTTTTTCTGCCCAGAAGCAGTCACTGTTTTCATATAAGAAGAATGCATGACCTTTTAAAAGAGCCATTATACACAGATCTCACTGAACAGCCCAAATAAATCAAATAACTTAATACCAATGTAATTTGATGGGAAATCAGCAGAATTATATCAGCATGAGACCAGAAAGGGGATATAGGCAGAATCACAGAATGTCAGGGGCTGGAAAGGACCTCCAAAGACAACCCAGTCCAGCATCACTGCAGAGCAGGACCACCTGTACCAGATCACACAGGAATACATCCAGGCAGCTCTTGAATAGCTCCACAGAGAGAGAGAGAGAGAGACTCCACATCCTCCCTGGGCAGCTATCCCAGTATTTTATCACCTTCACATTGAAAAAAATTCCTCTTCATGTTTCCATGTAACTTCCTATGCCTCCTTGTCCTGTCACTGAGCAGATCCTGGCTCCATCCTCTTGGTACTCACCCTTTAAATATTTATAAACATTAATGAGGTCACCCCTTCCTTAGTCTCCCCCTCTCCAAACTAAAGAGCCCCAGTTCCATCAGTCTCTCCAGGTAAGAGAGGTAATTCCACTCCCTTAATCATCTTTGTGGCTTTGTGCTGGACTCTCTCAAGCAGTTCTATGCAGGAAGAGGTGTAGCATTCAGTTTGTATGGGCAGTAACTGACTTCAGTGCAGGAAATGTGTGCACAAACCAAGGAAAGGGAACACACCAACATATCAGGCATCTATTTAATTATGTCATGTTTAAGCATTTTTAATTAAAATCATTGAATTGATCAGTTTAAGAGCAACCGTGGAATCCTCATACTTTGAATAGAAGGAAATACATTATTATTATTTATTTGAGGGATTAGTGCTGTCTCTTTTGATTTTAATAAAGTTAAGCATGGAAAAAGCAAAGACGTGAATCCATACACCCCCAGAAAATGAAGCACATGGCTCTTCTCTACAAAAGAAGAGACACATTAAAGACATAGTATGGTTTAACAAACTATCATTTGTGTTCTTCAGAAATATTTTTAAAGGGATTTGGAACTTCATGTCAATGCAGAAGTCATGTCTTACCCGCAAATTTTAAAGTGAATTCTGAATTATCTTTGATGAATTTTGCTGAATCAGGATTCTACATATCAGTCCATTGAACTGCCCTTTCAACCTTTGGATTGCTTGGTTTTAGGTGACTGTTCAGGGAGTTAGCAACTTGCTTCAAGTACAGGGAGGCTTAAGTCCTATGAGTGCCAGAAGCATCATTTAGTGAGCTATGATGGATGAAGTAATGGTTTTGACACTGCAGCAAGCCACAGAGATTTGGTTCCACTGCCCACTCTGTAGCAAGTTTCCTGTGAAACAGCCAGAAAATACCTGTGCAAAGTTTCCACAAACACAGAGTTTTAATAGCCAGAAGACAGCACCTAGTATTTTCTTCATTGATATACATCAGTCCATTAAAACCTTGTTTTGAAATAGATGGGAAATTCTGATTATAAAAAGAGTTGGTCTGATTGACAATGAATTAATCTCTCTGTTAGAAATATCTCACTTCATTCTTTGCTAACAGGGAAGAATTTGAGTTAAAACAGTTGTAGCCCTGAGAAAGAGTATGGAGAACATCAAACTCCACAGAAGGTAAGTGGATAAAGTCAGGGGTGGC
>VWZI01006763.1:203208-244652 GCA_013396835.1 Psilopogon haemacephalus
AGAGTAATAACTAAAATGACAGAGTTTCTCAGTAAAGGAAAAACCCTAACAAGAAAAAAAAACCTCCATGGGGAAAGAAAGACACTGCCAGATGATGCCCAGTTGGAAGTATTTGATGTCTTTTTTGCTTTACTCTTTAGTAACAAGGTCAGCTGCAGGCTGGTGGCAAATCCAATGAATGCCAGCTCGAAGAGGTAATGTCAGGCCCAGAAAGGAAAAGAATGTGTTAGAGAACACTCCGATAAGTCGGTCTTATCAAATCATCTCCACCTGATGAATTTTATCCCCCAGTACTTAAAAGACCAGGCTGAAGCAATTTCAGAGCTGTTAGTGGTTTTCTCTGAGAAGCCAGAAGAAAGGGTTATGTCCTGGAAAACTGATAAAGAGCAAATACCACATGTAGCTCTAAAAACAAGAAGAAGGAGCTGGAGCTGTAGGCCAGTCAGTTTAACCTCCAGTCATAGCTAGATGTGCTAGGATTTTCATCAGTCTTCACAGACAAACCTACTTGTAAGCACTGAGAGAAAAACAGATGAGCAGCAGCCAACAGGGTTTTCTGAAGCACAATCATGTAAAAGCAACCTTAATTCTTTCTCTTACAAAGAGATAGACTTTGTTTTAACAGAGATGCAACCTTAATTCTTTCTCTTACAAAGAGATAGACTTTGTTTTAACAGAGATAGTAGGTCTCATCTAAAATTTTGCAAGGCTTTTAACTTTCAGAATACATTATTATAAATAACCTAAAAACATCTAAATGAAATTGAACTAATATGGGTGTGAAACAGTTGGAAATCATACTTGGATAATAATTACCAAGAGCCAACTGTCAAAATAAAAAGATGTTCCAAAGGGGATTGTACAGGGTTTTGTCTCCAGAGGAGTCCTATTATGCTAATGAGGTCTGTCAGTCTCCTGCATCAGTGGAGGTAAGGGATGGAGACTCGTGTGGTAGAAATGACACAAAGGTTATTGACGTGTTACAAATCAAGCAAGTGTCTGAGAATGCTCATCTAGAAATTTAGGTTTCTCTGCTAAGAAATGTGGCAGAATCGATAGGACAACTGAAGTGCATCTACAGCAAGGCATGCACCATGAGAAATGAACAGGAGAAGCTGGAAGCCACTTTGCAGTGAGAAAACTATGACACAGTTGCTGTCACAGAAACATAGCACAACTTGAGCGCTACAGTGGATTCTGTGATCTTTTCAGAAGGGATAGGAAGGAAAGGCAGCAGCCCTGTATGTTAGGAGGCATTTGGACTGTCTGGAGCTTGGCAGTGGTGGCAGTAGGGTTGAGAGTTTATAGCTAAGAATCAGGTAGATATCCTGGAGGAGACCTGTAGCAAACCAGTCAACCAAGATGACAGGCAGATGAAATAAGCAGCAAGGAGAGGCTTACAATCACTAGCTTTTTTACCCTTGGGGGACTACAACTTGCCAGATGCTTGCTGGAATACAATACAGTGCAGAGGAAATAGTACAGGAGTTCATGGATTGTGTGGAAGATGATTTCTTGACACAGCTGCTGAGTAGGAGAACTAGGGAAGGCATCCCATTGGACCCATCATTTATGAACAAAGAAAAAGGACCTGAGCATAATGTGACAGTTGGAGGCCATCTTGGGCACAATGACCACAAAATTATAAGAGTTTTCTCATAGAGAAGCGCAAGAGTGGTGTTAGCAGAACTGCTGTGTTGGGCTTTCAGAGGGCAGATTTCTGCCTGTTTAGGAAACTGGCTGACAGTGTCCCTTGGTAGGCACTCTTGAAGGGCAAAGAAGTCCAGGAAGGCTGGGCTTTTTTCAAGAAGAAAATCTTTCAAGGCATATGAGCAGGCTGTCCCCTTGTGCTGTAAGATGAGCCAGTGGGGAAAGAGTCCAGCCTGGCTGAACAGACAGCGTTTGCTGGAACTCGGGGGGAAAATGGAGAGTTTACGACCTTTGAAAGAAGCAGCAAACCACTCAGGACCACTACAAGGATGTCATGAGGTTACACAGTGAGAAAACTAGAAGGGTCAAAGCCCAATTGGAACTTGATCTGGCAACTGATATATGTCAGTAAAAAATGTTTCTATAAATTCACCATCAACAAAAGCAGAGCTAAAGAGAATCTCCATCCTTTATTGGATGTAGGAGGGAACATACTGAAAAAAACATACAAAGGAAAGACTGAGGTACTTTATAGAATCTTAAAATCAGCCAGGGTTGGAAAAGACCACAAGGATCACCCAGTTCCAGCCCCCCTGCCATGGGCAGGGACACCCTACACTAGATCAGGCTGGACAGAGCCTCATCTTTATGGCTTCTTTGCCTCAACCTTCAATACTAAGACCAGGTTTCTCCAGATATCCAGACTCCTTATCCAGAAGAGAGGGATGAGGAGCAGCATGAAGACTTCATAATCTAAGTGGAAATGGTTAGTGACTTGCTACACTGCTTAGAAACATACAAGTCTATAGAGCCAGATAAGATCCATCCAAAGGTATTCATGGAGCTGCCAAAAGTGATGACAAAGCCACTTTCTGTCATTTATCAGCAGTGTTGGCTAACCAGAGAGGTCTCAATTGACTGGAGGTTAGGAAATGTGATGTCCATCTACAAGAAAATCTGGAAGGAGGAACTACTGGCCTGTCGGTGTGACCCTGGTGACAGGGAAGTTTATGGAGAAGATTCTGAGTGCTACCACATAAAGAACCACCAGGTAATCAGGCTCAGTCAGCATGGGTTTATGAAAAGTGGGTCCTGCTTCACTATGAATGTCCTTCTTAAGCTAACTTTGAGGAGGGAAGAGGCAAAAACAAGGTTCACTGAAGACAAGAGGTGGGTTACCAGCTCTACTTCTATCCCAGGGGCTTCAGGGGATGGTGCATTGTGTGATACCCACAATGGTAACTGATGTTCCACTTCTAAGTCTCTGAAGTGTCTGTATACTAACACAAGAAGTATGGGAAACAAGCAAGATGAACTGGAGATCTGGGTACAGTTGAAGGGCTATGATCTCATGGCAAACATGGTGGGACAGCTCCCATGACTGGAATGTGGTAATGGACAACTATGTACTTTTCAGGAAGGATAGACTGACAAGGCAAGGTGGTGGAGTTGCTTTCTATGTCAGTAAGAAACTAGAATGCATTAAGCTTAACCCAGACAGAGATGATGAAAGTATTGAAAACTTAAGGGTGAGAGTCAAGAGACATGCAAACATCAATGCTATGGTATTTACTACAGGACACCAAACCAAGAAGAAGCTGTCAATAAGGCCTTCCACCAGCAGCTGGAAGTAGCATCCAGATCGAGTGCTCTGGTGCTCATGGGTGACTTCAGTCACTCTGATATCAGTTGGAAAGATCACATAGGCAAGCATAAACAGTCCAAAAGGTTTGTGCAGTGCACTGATGACAACATTCTGCTGCAGGTACTTGAAGAACCAATGAAGAGAAGTGTAGTGCAGGACCTTGTATTAACAAACAAAGAAGATGTATTGGTTCTAATTTAGCTTCCCAGAAGCCAAATCTCAAAGAATAGCCTTGATTTGTTTTGGAAGTTAAAAGAAAAAAACTTTAACATCAAATAAAAGGTATTTTAGGTAAGAGGAGTTACAAAAATAAAGGGAATGGAAAGAAAATACAAAATATGTATACAACCAGTTTTGATAGAAATGGAGGGAGAAAGCTTCCGCAGGTGGTTGCTGCCCTCACATATTTTGGCTGGCCACATGGTGAAGCAGGAACAGCAGGAAACCAGGATGCTACTGGCAGGTGAGGCAGGGACGTTTTTACAGGGATTCCAGACAGGAAATGGGAGTGGGCTAACCACCTGGGCTCAAGTTTAGACCACCCCCAAGGAGGAATTGGCATGATCTGGGATTGGGTTCACACCACCCCCAGGAGTCAGGAGGACCTGGAGTCAGGTTCAGAATACTCCCCAGGAAGGGTTAACCCTTTACAGAAGGACTGGTTGTAGATGTTTAGGTTGGGGGTAATCTTGGCTGTTGTGACCATGACATATTAGAATTTCATATCACTAAACAAAGAAGTAGGTTGATAAGTAAAATCTTAACCTCGAACTTTAAGAAGGCTAACTTTGCCCTCTTCAAAATACTGCTTAGGAGTATCCAGTGGGCTAGGACTCTAGGAGGAAGAGATGCCCAAGAGAGCTAGTTAATATTCAAACCTTACCCCTTCCAAATTCAAGAAAAAAATCAAGTAAGGGAGGCAGGAGACCTTCATGGATAAGCAGGGAACTCCTGGAAGATTTTAAAAATAAAAAGGAGGTTTACAATATGTGGAAAAAAGGTGGGGTCAGTTGGGAGGATTACAGAAATATTACCAGAGACTGTAGAGATGTGACAAGAAAGGCCAAGGCCCTCTTGGAGCTGAGTCTTGCCAGGGGGGCGAAAGAAAACAAGTAGAGCTTCTTCAAATACATCAATGACAAAAGGAAGAGCAGGGAATAGGTGGGTCTGCTACTGTACAATATGGGAGATAGCAGAAGATGCAGAGATGGCAGAGTTGCTGAATGCCTTCTTTGCCTCAGTCTTCACTGCTAAGACCAGCCCTCAGGAACTTCAGTCTCTGGAATCAAGGGAGCAGAACTCGAGAGAAGAGGACACTCCACTAGTCAGTGGAGTGGGTTAGAGATCACTTGTGCCAACTGAAAATGCACAAATCCATGGGCCCCAAAGGGTTGCATCCATGGGTGCTGAGAGAACTGGCTGATACTGTTGCTGAGCCTCTCTCCATTATTTCTGAAAAGTCATGGACCAGTCAGCCTCACCTCCATCCCTGGAAAGGTGATGGAACCAGTCATTCTGGAGGCCATCTCTAACCACCTGGAAGAAAAGAGGGTCATCAGGTGTAGCCAGTATGGATTTACCAATTGCTTGACCAATCCAATAGCCTTCTATGATAGCATGACCAAAAGGGTAGATGAATGAAGAGAAGTGGATGTCATATACCTTGACTTCAGCAAGGCTTTTGATACTGTCTCTCATAACATCCTCATAGAAAACCTCAGGAAACGTGGCATAAATGATTGGTCTGTGAAGTGGACTGAAAACAGAGTTCAGAGTAGCAGAGTCAACTTGGATCAGTCAACTTGACAGATCAGTGTTGTTCAATGTCTTTATCAACAACCTGGATGAGGCCATTGAGTGTACCCTCATCAAGTTCACTTATGATACAAAACTCGGGGAGTGGCCAGTAGCCTGTCAGGCTCTGCTGACGTCCAATGAGATTTGGACAGGATGGAGAGCTGGGTGAAGGCAACCCTCATAAAGTTCAATAAGGATAAGTGCAGGGCCCTGTACCTGGGGAGGAATAACAGCACACACTAGCACAGGTTAGGGGTTGCTCTGCTGGAGAGCAGCTCCATGGAACTTGGAGTCCTGGTGGATAGCAAGTTCTCCATGGGACAGCAATGTGTTCTTGTGATCAAGAGGGCCAAAAGCATCCTGGGGTGCACAAAAAAAAACTGTGTCCAGCAGGCCTAGGGAGGTTCTTCTCCCCTCTACTCTGCTCTGGTGAGACCACATCTGGAATACTGTGCCCAGTTTTGGGCTCGGTAATTCAAGAAAGTTTGATTCAGGGACTTGAGCATCTCCCCTATGAAGAGATCCTGAGAGACCTGGGGCTGAATAGTCTTGATAATACTGAGAGGGGATCTGATCAATGTCTATAAATATCTGAGGGGTGGGTGTCAAGTGGATGGGGCCAATCACTTTTCCGTTATCCACAGCAATAAGACAAGGAACAATGGCTACAACCTGGAACACAGAGGGTTTCACCTCAACACAACGAGAAACTTCTTTACAGTGAGAGCAGTGGAGAACTGGAACAGGCTGCCCAGAGAGTTTGTGGAGTCTCCTTCTCTGGAGAGTTTCAAAACCCACCTGGATGCATTCCTGTGCAGACTATCCTAGGTGATCCTGCTTTTGGCAATGGGGTTAAGACCTCTGGAGGTCCCTTCCAACCTCTAATCTTCTGTGATTCTGTGACTTGCTTAGTAGATGAGGAAAAATTGTGGATATTGCCTACCTAGATTTTAATAAAGCTTCTGGCACTGTTTCCCACAGCATTGCCCCAGAGAAACAGACTGCTCTTAGCTGGGATGTTTGTACTCTTCTCTGGGTAGAAAAGTGCTTGACTGTGTCCAAAGAGTTGTGCTGAATGGAATTAAATCCAGTTGGCAACTGGGCACAAGTGGTGCTCCTGGGGCTCAGAACTGGAGCAAGTTATCTTTAATATATTTATCAATTTCAGTAATTTAGCAGGTGACACCAAATGGGTTGGAAGTGTTGATCTGTTCAAGAGTAGGAATGTCCTGCAGAGGGACCCAGACAAGTTGGACTGATGGGCAGAGTCCAGTTGTATGAAGTTTAACATGGCCAAGTCCCAGGTGCTGCACTTGGGTGCTAGCAACTCCATGCAATGCAAGGGACTTGGGGAAAAGTCGCTGGAAAGTTGCCTGGTGGAAAAGGACCTGCAAGTGCTGGTCAACATTCAGGTGGATATAAACCAGCAGTGGGTTTAGATAGCCAAGAAGGCCAACAGCATCGTGGCTTGTATCATAAATAGTGTGGTCAGGAAGACCAGGGAAGTAACAACTCGTGTTACTGGTGAGGGTGCACCTCAAATACTGTTTTCAGTTTTGAACACCTCTCTACAAGAAGAACATTGAGGTTCTGGAGTGTGTTCAAAGAAGCATAACAGAGCTGTTGAACAGCCTAGGGAACAAGTCTTATGAGCAGCAGATGACGGAACTGGGGTTATTTAGCCTGAAGAAATGGACAAGTACTTGAGAGGAGATTGTACTGAGGTGGGTGTCAGTTTCTTTTCCCAAGAAACAAGTGACAGGACAAGGCCTCAAGTTGAACCAGGGAAGGTTAAGATTTGGTATTAGGAATAATTTCTTCACTGAAATGGTTGTCAAGCATGAGAACAGGGTACCCAGGGGAGCTTTTGAGTCACCATTTCTGGAGGTATTGAAAAGACATATAGATGAGATGCTCTGGGACATGGTTTAGTGGTGATAATGTTAGGTTAATTCTTGGATTTGATGATCTTAACGGGTCCTTTTCCTAGCCAATTCTGTGATTCCATTATTCACTATTTTCATTAATGACTTGGATGATCAAGTGAAATAGTTACACTGCAGAGAGCACTGAAGGTGGAAGAGCTACAAGTATGCTAATGGAAAGTTATTTTGTAGGTAATAGAACTGGTCTGATATTTGCAAGATATATTTTTTTGAAACTGGGAATAATGAGCCACAGAGATATGCAATGGAGGAGCAACTGGCTCACCAGCAGTTGTGCAGAGAAGCATCTGGGGATGACTGTCAGTTTCAAGCTGAAAATGAGTCAACAATGTCACAGCACTGAGAAAGGCTGGCATCATACTTCCATGTATGAATAGAAATGTCATCCAGTAGGCTCATGAAGTAATTGTTCTCTATGCAGCCCCTCAGACAGAACAGTGAGAACCCCTCTGCTGAAATGACAGCATTATCAAAAATCTTGAAAAATATGACTGAGAAGGAAATACCAAATGAGGTGGAATTGTTCTGAAAGAGAGAAAACTATGATGAGTCATGAAGGTAATCCTTACATACAGCCGAGCTGCTGTGGAAAGGAAAGACGCAAACGCTTCTCTGTGCCAAAAAATGAAAATGCAACAAGGAAAATTTAAGTCAAGCAGACATTAAGAATAGTTCAGGACTGGGAAGGGTTGGCCATCAAGGTTGTGGAATCTTGATCTTGCCAGCTTTTAAAAGAATAGGTTGTTGGAAATAAAGGCAGAAACAAAGATAAAAAGGTTGCTTTTGAAATGTGTCCTTTTGTCTTTCATATTGGTCTGATTCAAATGCAAATTGAGAACAATACTGCTTACCAACCTCTTGGGGGCTTTCCTAGGACCCTTAATGAGTATTTACAAGACTGAGTGCTGCACAGATATGTACTGGAATGTAATAGAAAAATCACAGTCCTCATGCCCAATGGAGAAAAGCAAAGGGGGAAAAATCATTACTTCCTTCTTTTCAGTTTCATTGTCGTGGATAATTGATTCGAAAATCTTTCATGTTAGTTGTGGAAACTGAGGCAGGGGACACACTCTGCCCAAAGTCACATGGTAAATTGTCAGCACTGAATCACAACAGCAAATGCCTGGAGAATCAGAGGCCCTGCATCTTGACCCATAACGTGTGTTCTGGCACAGAAGCAAGCCACAGTTAGCTATACAAAACACAGTTCTCCTCTCTGGTATCTGAATAATAACATGCTTCCAGCTTCAGTCTCATCACTGAGGCCTTGCACTGGTGCTTGCTGTTCTGGAATTTCTGGGAAATTCAAGTATGTTCGTCAAACATTTTAATTCTACAGGGTAACCAGATAGGTAGTCAGATTTATAAAACTTTATTACTGTTTTTCACTGAGTGTCAGTGGGCTTTCCCTGAAGAAACGACTAATGACATCAGTTCACATTTCACCAGATTTCAGCCAAATCACAAGGACTTGGGGCAAGGTACATTCAACAGAGCAGTAATTAGAAGGACCCTTGGTTATTCTGGAAATGAGATTCAGATGGCAGAGATAAAACTGGTAGATGCTAAAACACAGACCCCCTCTCTAAAGTTCTGGGAGATGAAAAGGCCCTGCTGTATATCACATCACACTGCAGTAAATTGTGGCTGATGAAGTAACAGACATGGGAACTCTGAACCACTTAGATGCCTCTAAATGAGCTCAGGACTCCGGAGCGCTGAGCCCCCTTACGCAGGAAGGGTAAGCAGAAGAATGCTTGCAAGCCTTCAGTCTGATTCTTTGCACAAGAAAATCATGCTCTCTGCAGCGAGAAAGCCTGTGAGAAGCGTGGCTCCACGCTGCAGGGTGCTGCAGGCTCTCGAGAGCTCTGCCCCTTCCCTCTGACAGATGGACTTTGTTAGGAGGGCAGGACTCTTGGTGCCTTGAGAACTTGCAGCACAGCTCGGCTTTTTAGGCGTGGTAAGTGCATGCAAAACGGTGGCCCCTCAAGGAGAAGGGACATTTCCAGTACAGCAGCTAAAGCTTTCCTTGTGACAGCAGGAGATGCTGTCGAGTCCTTATTTGCTGGATTTACTAGCTTCCATGCAGGCAGGCTGTGGAGAGACCGCTCGCTGTTTGATGGGGGCCTGAAGTTTAAAGCTGTTTCCAGAGTTTTGTAGAGACAGACAGGATTCTGTCAACAGCACACCAGACAGAGAATCGTTAATATGAACACACTTTGGGATGCTGCTGTGTGCATGCTCTCTTCCTGGTGGTTGCAGTTCTAAACTAATTAATTTCTGTGATCTGAACCATTCTCTTTTATTAGCAGTATAAGCATGTGCAGTGCTGCATAGTTATAGATGATGTGCTCTCTCTGGGGATCCCATCAGCATGCCAGTGTAGGTCTTCACAACGTGGAGTGAAATGCCTCCTATGCTTCCTCTGCAATGTTAAATTTTTTCATGTTGTTATTTATTTTCCTTGAACTTTTACTGCTTTCTCTCTCCTTGTGAGCTCTGTGTTTGTTCCTTATGGGTTTCAGTGGCTGTTCAGCTCTGTCCTTGACTCTGACTGCTCAGAATGACCTTTCTGATAATTCTTCTTCTCTCCCTGGGGCTGAGGTTTGTGGGTAAGGCAAACTCACAGTTTCCTTGGATAATCTGACTTCATTATTTTCATTGTCAGGGGAGCATGAGGTTCTTTTGCTCCTTGGTGCACAGCCTTCAGGACGAGTGATACATGGGTTTCTCGTATCTCATGACAGATAATCTTGACAAGGCTCCTCTTTTCTATTGCTCGTTTCACTAGATACAGCACATAAATATAAATAGACATACACATGATCCTGTTCTGTGCATGGGCCCATATCAGCTTCACTGCAAGGTCTTGTGGGATTCTCAGCTCTTTCTTGCACCTTAGGTACAAACGTGTCAGCCAAGGTTCCCAAAAGCACCTGCTGATTTTGGATGCCCTCTCCACGCATCTTTTAAAATGCACTGATTTGCAGAAGCTCAAGAGCAATTCAGTCACTTATCACTGACCTCTTCTGGAAACATAATACAGGGCATAGCTGCCACTTTCAGAAAATGTTCCACTAATCACTTTTGTCATTTCATTCTTGGGCCACTTTGCTCCCAGCTCACACTTTTTTTGTGTGTGTTTTTTCCCCTTTGTTTCTGTTTTTGTTTACAGAAATGCACAAAAGTCTACGTTCCACCTTGGCTGGCTGTTGAAGTCTGTTTTTCATTGAAGCACAAAGCAATTGCATGACTGCAGGAGTCTCATAGTTGAGTATAAGGATTTTTGAATTAGGGTATCACCAGAGTCCTCTTGTTTTCAAGCAAGGAAACAGCTCTGACAGATTTTTGCTGTTGCATTGAAGTCTGCTTCTCCTTTGCTTAACACAGGTTACATGAGCAAATCAGAATGAAGCCCTCTTTGCCTGTACTGGACTGAAAGCCTATCTCACTGTTAGCTATTTCTCTCCCTCACCATCTGGCGCACATCTACATAGACTATCTGCTATCCCTTGCACTGGCTTCTGTTGGCACTTAGTATTTCTTCTTTCACTTGTTCTTTTCAACAACATTCATCTTTGTCACAACAGACTGCTATATTCTGAGTATGGATTTATCTTTGGAGATTCCATTCCAAATAACTATCTCAATAAAATGTAATATTTCTTCTCTGCAGCTATGCCATTTGTTTTTTGCCTGGATGCCTAAACGTTTATTGATGAATCCATATTTGTACTTACAGCAGCCTCTCCAATCACTTCTTTATTTATGTTCTGTATGGTTTGCAATAGCATGTGAAAGTGGAAAGGGAAGGTACGCAAATAACTGTAATTACATTCTCTGTATGCAGATTTCCTCAATGTTTCTAAATTACTTTTGCACAGTTTAGGCAAATGTAAACATGTGTTGTAATAATCGTGGAACAGTTTAGAGTGCAATCTCTACTCATTTAATCATCACAATTAAGGAAGTACTGTAAATAATGTATATACCTATATATATGATTGCCTTAATATTTACTTGTTGTACAGTTTAATAGGTTGCTCTTCTAATTAAAAATGAGTTTTATTGTTAGAGTAGAGAACCCTTTTAATCAAATGTAGTAATGCCATAATTGATTTAAGAGAAGTTTCTAGAACTAAGGCCTAGTATTCTTGAACATGCAGAGTCAATGAGTTTTGTCTACTGCCATCACGTATTTTATGTAATAATAATAATACAGCCCTAGACTTCCACCATCAAAAGCAGTATATTACCATGAACTCTATATCTGAGATAAAACCACTAGTTCCTCTGTCCATTATTTGTTTTAGAAAGGTTTCTGATAAACTTTGTTGCCCAAACTTGACCAGTACTACTTCCACTGCTTGAAGAATGTAACACAATGAGGAGGCTCTATTTCAAACCCTAAGCCTTCTGGAATTAGCATTCCGGATGTCCATGAAACAGCTTCTTCCAGCCCCTCAGTCTTTCACATCACCACTGGTCTACCACTACATCAGAACATTTTTCTGCTTTGCCTTCCACATCATTTTGAAGGAACACAGCTCTGTGAGAACATCTAAGATGCATCAGGCTCCTTCTAGTCATGTGAGTGGGGCTCCCTTATTCCAAGAGCCCGGTAATGCTAAAGTGACTCACAACAGCTGCAGCATCTTCTCCTCTTTGGAAGCAAATGAAACAACAGCCCAAAGACAAGCTTCATAAGAGCTGCTGACACACCATCTGTTTTATTAAGTTCAGACAGTCTACAGCAACAACAAAACTTTCTTATATGCTTTCATACAGGAGTTGATCCACAAGCCAGGAGATGGATCTCACCTACATTGGCCCCATCCCAAAGTAGTCTTGCGTGGGATGTATCTATAAATCAGCCACAAAGTTGTCTCCAGAAAGGGTCAATCCTTATCATAAAGCATCACGTTTATAGACCTGTAAATTTAAAATGTGCTTTACAGAAATAGACTGGTGAGTACTTGCCCCCCAAAACACCTTGCAGCTGTTTGTACCCCACTGAGCTAGAGTCACAACCAAAGAAACAAGAACCTGCCTGTAGCTAGCATTCAATAAATCACCACTTTCAACTTCAGTTGCTCATTCTCAGATGTGTAATCAGAACATAGATTCATAGATTTTGAGGCCAAAAGGGACTGCTCTGATCATCTAGTCTGACTTCCTGCATAACACAGGTCAGAGAACATCACCCAGTGACTTCTGCCATGGAGGTAATTATTCTGTCCCTCTGCTTCAGATGCTGCTGTTGTTATTGCTGTTGACCACTGAGACATGCTTACCCCATATAACACCATGCACATCACTTAATTCTGGAAACCTTCAAAGACAGCAAGCCAGGCTCTTGGATTATATTTGCTTATAAGGAGAGGAAACAAAGGAAACAATTCCTCCCCAAGAAAATTCAATGTTGCCTACCACTTTGTGGGGAATATAGTGCTATTGATGAGGAAAGAGAATAACAAAATGCACATGGTTGGTTTGGTATATCTCTGGTAGTTCCAGCACTCGAGGCAGCAAGGTAATGCATCACAAGAAAACAAAACCTGCATTGGAGAAAACAGGGATACACAGGGATCCCTCTTGAGGGACACTCTCAAGAGGACAAGATATTTTGTATACCTTATTTTATGGAGACAAGAAAGGTTTCTAGGAATAGACTGTATCTCTTATTAGACCACCTGATAGATTTGGAGGAGAAAAAGGGCAAAGTAACAGACATGCAATCCCTTCTTCACATCTGAAATATAATGTTATTGATACTGGCCTTAGGAAATCTCACAGGGTCATGGAGAGTTTTTGCTTCATTTCTTTCAAAAGAAAACTTGTGTGTTGTCTGCCTGTCAGCCCCACCAAATTGCTTTTGAATCAGTCAATCAATTTTAATCACATTGACAGAGGGAGGGGTAAAGGTTTTGCCAGGTATTGCATTCCCTCATGTTTAAAGAAAATAGGTCACAAGGTAAAAGACAGAACCAGACATGTGCTCTTACAAGGAAAAATTACAGGTTGACCATAACATAATCCACACAGGTGAGAAAAATAATCAGTTTTACAGAGGGCAGTACAATTCATTTAAAAAAAAAAAAATCCTTTCAAAATACAAACATAAGCAAAACAAAACAAAACCAAAATCCCAACCCAACCAACCCAACCAAACCAAACAAACACCAACAAACCAAGAACTAGGTGACAAACCCAGCTGCTCTGAGCTTGCCTTATGATCTTTCTCAGTGCATTCTCTGAACTGGCAAAGTCTGGTGGTGAGTTTTTTTTTTTTTTTTTCTGTACAGTAATCACAAGCAGCTTTTCCTTAATCTGTGACTGCAATGGTGATAGATCATGGCTGTAGTTACTGAGAGCCCCAGACAAATTCTGTTCTCCAAACATCTAGCTGCTGACAAGTGAGCTTTGCACTGAAGCACAGATAGGAGCTATGAATCAACATCTGTGCTGTTGCATAAGATGTGGCAATGGCAATCTCTGTCTCACGAGACCCTTGCTGTTTACTAAGGAATGGGTTGAGATCTAGGTCTGGAGTTCCCTTGGGTAAAAATCTGCAACTGGGGAAGCTCCTCAGGCTGTGATTTGCTCTGAAAACCCTTTTTTTCACCCTGTCAGCTGAACCCTGATGAGAAAGGGAAAACAGCACAAAAGGTGTTGAAGAGACAGAAGGTGTCAGAAAACAGTGATTTGACAGCTCTTGCCTTGTGGGCAACTGTGCTGACACAAGACTTTCTTCTCTTATCAAGGTGTTTTGTAGTCTTGTCTCATTCTGTGCGTCCAGTAGCCTTCCCTACTAACCTCCCCATAAGCTGATTAAAATGCAGTCTCATTCAGTTTCTCCTGTGTCTCTTCCTTTTCTGACTTCTATTTTTCCTTCTGTATACAGAAGTTTGTGATTTCTTCCTGCTTTTAACTTTTCTGAACTTTTCTGTTCAGGTCTGCCCTCAAATTCAGTATCATTCCTTGTGAAAAGGATTCTTCCAGCTCCAGACTGAGAATCACTTGAGCTGATTTCAAGTTCCAGCTTCCTTCTTCATTCCAGATAAATGACTGAGTCTCACCTACACACTCTGTCCCTAATCTGAGGTCACTTGCTTATTACATAGAGAAATAATAGGTGTTTGCTTGTTGCTTCTTTTGAAACACATAGATGTGCAGTGGACCTATCAAGAGTTAAATCCATACCTGGTTGTCTCCATAAATACTGCCACAGTGGTAGGGCTAGAGTTAAACTCTGAGTCCTGAAGGGCAAAACATGGATCTTGTGCAGGACCTCAAGAGCAAAAGTAGCACCTGCAATCAGGGTTGTTGGTAGGATGTGTGATCAGGGGCCTCTATGGAGGACGGAGGAGGTGGACCATGACGGGTGGTACACAAAGAGTCGTACTAGAGAAACAGCTTGGATATGCTTTTCACAGCGCTGCTGGTGTATGTTTTTCTTCTGTAGTCGTTGAAACTAGAGCTTCTCCTCCACAGTTTGCCTTGCTCTATATTTAGCTACTCTACCTACTTACTTAACAAGGAACGAGAATTTCTCATTTATTAAAATTCAGGCATGTTAAACACAAAGAAACACATAGTGCAATTAGTCCTACGAAAGCTAATGCTGTCCCTTAGGGTTCTTTTACAAAAGCATTTCATAACCAAACTGCCTTTAGCAAAACATCCAATGCTGTTGCATGCTTCAGCATTTGACCCATCTGAAGGTAGGAGTACAAAGAGATAATCCAGATTATCAGATCCATAAGAAGACAAATGAATGCATATAACCAATATGCAAGTACCAATACATGGCATCACACAGCTCTCTCAGAAATACATGTTAAAACAATTACTTAGATAGGAATATGGATTTTCTGTCACTTGCACAATCTCAGGCAGCTTCAAAGTGTAGTAACAAAATGTTAGCAACGAAAGAACCTGCAAGACTCATTTCAGCAAGCTTTTTTTAAAACAGAACTTGTATTATAATCAGAAGTAGTAATACATTTATTTGATCTATTTTAAGAACTAAGTCAGCTCAAGGTCAATTGCTGATCAAGAACAATGGAGGAAAACTAGGTGAGATAATTTTAAAGATGTTTGAATTAAGACACAGATCCAATTTATTTTAAAAGTAATTTATACGAAATTATATCAATTTACATAATTCAAGTGTTTTTACCCCAGTACCTCAGAGAGGTTGATCTACATATGAAGTAGATTATATTGTTATAGATAATTTACTCCCCAAATGAGAACCCACACATGGAAAACATGCTATGGATGAATGATCAAGCAGATATGAAACTTCTGTTTCCAAGGGAATAGCTCAGTGTTTTGGGCCATACACATTGCACCCTCCAAAAAGACAAGTTTTATCCCAAGGAGCAACTGAGATTCCTTTAGTGTGGAATTAGGCAGCCCAACACATTCTGGACTAGCTGAGCTCCTCTGGTTAATAACCAAAAGCCACCTGCAGAATTTCAGTGAGCACTCTTTTGTCCTCCTTTAACAAGCACACTCTCACACGTACAGAATAGCAAGTTCTGCTGAAGACAGCCACAGCTGTCTTCTCTTTCCCCGCAAATGAAAGGATCTGCACTCCTGCTACAAAATGGTTATCAAATGCAGTGTCAAAGCAAGTGTTTCCCCTCCATTGTAAGAGGCAAGCTGAATACTTTCGGCACAGCTTTCAGTGTCTTCAGACCCAACTGCAGCTGCACACACTCCAAACATTCTGCTGGCAGCTTCCTGTTTGCATTCCTGGGTTGAGGAGAAGGAGGACATTTCTTTCCAAGTCTGCTGTCTGCTCCTGGTTTTCCAGCTCTCTTTGCCTCTCTGGCGCTCTCTTTGTTCTTCCTTTAGGAAATCTTTGAGATTCGTGAACATAACGAGGATCCCGTCCCTCTCAACGGCGCTTTTAAATCAGCTAGTTGTTTCGGAGAGGGGCGGAGGGAGGGGGAGAGGAGCGAGGGGGGAGGGGAACCCCAACAAAAAACCTAGCCACTCTAGACGTGACAGTGTTCATTTACACTAACAGGCTTCCAATGCTAGAGTGAGCTCTCCGCTCAGTGTATGCGTGTGCGTGGCTTGCACTGACACAAGTAAGCAAGGTACTGGCCAAAGCTACGAATGCTACTGTCTGCTGCTGATGCCAATGAGGCAGGTTTGCACTCACAGCTGTGAGCAGGCTCTTTACAGGGCGTTATACCCTCACCCACTACATTCAGGAGACTGCACTCTGCTCTCCAGGAGGGCTCACTGAGAGCCAGGCATGCACATCGGAGGTCCAAATTAATGTCTGAATCAGTGCATGTGACTCAAGGATGCAGTATTGGGAATGACAGGCCCTGACCATCATTTCAACTCACACTGCAGCTATGAATACTGATGCTTCTCCTTTGTGGTAATTTTCCTCGTCCATTTCTGCAGCCACCAGGGATCACCTCTTTTTCTCCCATCCCGTGTTTGTTCTTATTCAGAGAATCCTTTCCTTGCTGCTCCTACACTAGCATTGTTACATGTTTAAGCTTTGCAAATGAAACATCCGTGTTATGCTGTAAAATGAGAAGAAAAAAAAACTTCAATCATTTTGCAGAAGGATTAAATTTGCCAATGATGCTCCAGGCAGATCTCAAGCAGTGGGTTAATGTTTCTTTTATAAAGTGAAGACATCTGATTTCTGTCAGTCCTTGTCTTAAAAACACACTATCAGCCATGGCTTCCTAAACAACCGTATCAAGTAGACAGAGAAAAGCAACCACACCAGTAATCAGATTCCACTGAAGGGACAACAGCACAACACCTGCTGTCCCTGTCCTGCTTTCAGGGAAAGGACTTCTGCTGTGCAAAAACTCTCTGGAGTATGTGGGGGAGATAAAGTTACAGAAACTTAGAGGATTTTATTTCAACTGATGCTTGGGAAAAGGGTTGATCCATAGAAGGTCTTCTGGGAGCTGTGGAGGCTAGGGGTGAAGACTCACTTGAAAGACTCCGGCACTTATGTCAGTGAGTATTGCAGAAATATGCATCAAGATAAGTGGTAGGTGTCTGACTACAACATAAACGGATGCAGAAGTCCTCCCACATGCTTCTGCATGTGGACAGTGGGAGAAGGACGGTCAAGCATGAGTATGTAGATTCTGAAAGCTCCAAATGCTCTTTGTTGCTACTTCATAAGAGAGACGATTGTGTCCTCAACACCTTGGAAAATGGTGGGAAAATAATGTATTTCTGTAATTTCTGGAAGGCTTTGCCAAAGCAGCTGCCGTAGGCTCCATGTCAAAACACCAGGGGAGTACCTAATCCCCTTAAAAATTCAAAGGCATGTGAAACATTCTGTCATTACTCTGTCTCTCTTTTACTCATCTCTCACTCTTTGAATCATCTGCATCCAGTTCCAGCTGGGAAAGCAGAGTTCAGTGGCAGCATGATAAAATCACACTGTGTCCAGAAAAGAAATTTAAGAAACACAAGAATGGCTACTGTCAACGACTGTCTTTAATTGGTCAAAGAGATTGGATGGGTCAAAGAGACTGTCTTTTTCCACTGTAGAAAGCTGGGTCATGGGGTAAAGAAACATGAAGGGAGTCATGGGATCACAGGATGTCAGAGGCTGGAAAGGATCCAAAGAGATTATCGAGTCCAACACCCCTGCCAGAGCAGGACCATAATCTAGCTCAGATCACAGAGGAACACATCCAGACATGCCTTGAAAGTCTACAGAGAAGGAGACTCCACAACATCCCTGGGGAGCCTGTTCCAACACTCTGTGACCCTTACAGTAAAGAAGTTTCCCCTTGTGTTGAGGTGGAACCTCCTGCACTGCAGCTTACAAGCATTGCTCCTTGTCCTATCAAAGGAAGCAAGTGAGCAGAGCCTGTCTTGTGTGTCCCTGCCCCGTGTGTCACCCCATCCAGCAAATTACATTCAGTGGGCACACTGGCTTGTGCTGCAGTCTGAAGAGTTTTGTGAGAGTTCACTGGATTAAAAAATAACTGAATCCAAGCAAACAACAATGGCAGCAACAACAATGATAACAGTTTTGCACACCTGGGAAAAAAAAAAATCTGCCCATGAAGCCAAATTGTCTTGTGATTTTCTTTCTGGTTTGGGTAGTTGAATCATTGACGAGAACAAATCACTTCCTTTAGTGAAAATTTTGGCTTAGATTTTTGGGGTGTCCTGCTAATCCAGGAGCAACATCAAAACCCATTTTCTCACGATCAGCGCTGCATCCAGACAGTTTTTAACATGGCAGGAGAAAGGTAAACATGATTCAGTGATTTGGGACTAAGGTGCACACTGATCTGCTTCTGCAATCATGACTCAGAGACAGCAATCTGAGTTCCTGATGCTTTTGCATTTCGGAGGCAGTGAAGTGAGGGCCTCTGACAAAAATATCACACAGTGTGTTTTTATTACCACATAATCCGTGCCTTTGCCACTTGTCCACATACCACTCTTTAATGCAAACCTCATGTCATCCCACACTTTTCAGGTCCTGATTAACTCTAAAATGCCCAGATTTACACAGTGGAGAAACAGATCCTTTCTGGTCAAGAGTATAGAAGGGGAGCAGGGAGTAGGAGGAAAGAAAGAGAGAAAGAGAGGTGTTGAACTATTTACTGCTTGGAACTGATAAAATTAAGAATGAAAACTTGGAAATAATTGCGCTTCTTTTGGTGTCTTCTGTGCTTACAGATGAAGCAACACTTGATATTATAAAGTATGCTGTGTGAACGGAGATGAAGTACAGAATCAGTCTGACAGTTCCCTGTTGTTCTGGGCAACTAACAGTACCAGTAGAAAGGTTTTTAAAAACTATTTTTGTGCTACCTGGAGAATGGAGAACCAAGGTTTCTGCTGCCCCTTGTGTTTGCTGGGTGAATATTGACAAATGCAGTTAACTTTATTAACTTTGAATCACTACTCAATTAAGCAGCCTCCTAGAAAACAGTTTGGTTTGTTTTTTTGGTCTTTTGTTTTGTTTTTTTTTCCCAGAAGCACGGTAACCAGAGAAGTCTTATTCCAGCTTACTTCCAAAGCCATGCAAGACAAAACCTTTTCTTAAACAAAAGACCACAAAACTGAGAATTTTGGAAGTTCATTTCACAGAAGACTTAATAAGATTATTTTCAGGGAAGTAATCAAAGTTTCCACTTCAGTATCAGATATGCTACTGGGCTTCTCTGAGACATGACCCTATTATCTGTGTAGTCACTTAACATATCTGGAAGTTCTGGAGAATACCACAAAAGGCATGGAATTCTGAACTGAATTTTTTTCCTCTTGTTGGTAGCTCAGATTGAGAGTTCATAGAATTGTCCACAAGGGAGCATCAAGAATAATCAGTTCTGTATCTACTTTCTGCAATTATTTTCTTTTTTTTTTTTTTGGTGGGGTTGGAGGCAGAGGAGTGTTGATGTTTGTTTTTTTGAGTTTTGGGGTTTTTTTTTGCTGAATTAATACCATACTATACTGAAGATGTACAATAAGATGTTGCTTGCCACAAAAATGGCAGCAAGCATCCAGCTGACCACCTAAGCCATTGCAGGGTTCCCTGAGTCTCATCATGGGAAACACAGAAGACTGTATTGCTCATGCTACAGACATTATTATACAAAATGGGTAAAATTTGTACTGTATTATGGCAGTGAGCTTAACAAAGAAAATTTTTCATGAAAAAAAACTGTGCAGCCCTATCTATTATAAGATGTTTGGCATAATAAAGATCTGGAAGTTTGCCATTAAGTTGCAATAACTTCAGCAAGTAATGCTGATAGGATTTGAACATTAACTCACCAATGGAGAATGCCAGTCCATTTGTAGGATCATCAGTATAATGGATTCTGGCATTCTTACCATCTTTAAAAAATGTCACTTTCATTCTATAGTAAATTAACCCCTATTTCTTCCAAAGCTCCAAAATAAGGCTTGCTTGCAAGCAACCAGCCCCATCTATCTTGCTGCTGAATATATTACAGCAGAATACAAGAAAAAGTAATATACAGGTAAATCATTAAAGATATCTGTTGGACATTCCTTAATAGATACAGAGACTTGATGAGGTGTTATCTTAGACTTTATTTTCTAACACTAGGAAAGAGCAACTAGAGACACAAATCATCCCAAGTAGAAGACAGAAAAGTTCTTGAGTGGTTGATTTGCTTAACACAATATATTGAATCCTACAGAACCACAGAATCGCCACAATTAGAAAAGACCTTTAAGATCATCAAGTTCAGACATTATCTAACTCTACCATGGCCACTATCACATCATATTCTTGAACAGCATATCTAGACAGCTTTTGAATACATCTAGGAATGGCAATTTAACCACTTCCCTTGTTTGATAACGCTTTTGGTACAGAAGTTTTTCCTAATATCTAACCTAAACCTTCCCCAAAGTTACTTGATGCCATTTCCTCTTTTGTTGTCAGTTGTGGCTTGATATGTGAGAAGAGATCAGAACCCACCTCATGGCAACCTCCTTTCTGGTAGTTGTAGGCAGAAATAAGGGTCTCCCCTAAGCCTCCTTTTCTTCAGACTAAACAACTCTGTCTGCCTCAACTGTTCCTCATAAGACTTATCTCAATACCCTTCTCCATCTTTGTTGCCCTTTTTTGGACATGCTGCAATACCTCAATGTCTTTCTTACACTGTGGTGCCAAAAACTGAACACAATACTCAAGGGGTAGCCTCACCAGTGCCAAATGCTGTGGGATAATCAATTCAGTAAATCCTGCTGACCACGATATTCCCGATGCAGGCAAGGATGCCAGTGGCCTTCTTGTCCACCTAAGCACATTTATGGCTCATGTTCAGCCAGCTGTCAGTCAAAATTTCAGGTCGTTTTCTGTCAGGCAAATTTTCAGCCACTCTTCCCCAAGCCTGCAGCATTGCGTGGGGTTGCTGTGACCCAAGTGCAGGACCCAGCACTTGGCTTTGACAAAGCCCATAGGATTGAACTCAGCCCATTGATCCAGCTTGTTCAGAACCCTCTAAAGCACCTTCCTACCAATGAGCAGATTAACAATCTCACCTAACTTGGTATCATCTGCAAACTTACTGAGGGTGCTCTCAATCTCTTCATCAAGATCTTTGATAAAAAAACTAAACTGAAATGCCCTCAGTAGTGAGCCCTGGGGAGTACTTCTTGTAACTGGCTGTCAGCTGGATTTAACTCCCTCCACTTCCACTCTCTGGGCCATCCAGCCTAGGGCAGCCATTTTTTTTCATGAGGATACTGTGGGGAAGAGCATCAAAGGCTTTACTGATGTCCAGGTAAACAACCACAACATTGGCAAATGGCCTTTAGAGTGAAAGATGTGACACCATTTCACACCACTGATGGATCTGCCCTTAACTCTGCCCATTTAATATTGGAATATTTTATTGCTCAGTAGACTCTCCCATTTCTTTATCAATTATTCATTCTAGAGAGCAACCATGTCTATGCAGTAGCAAGAAAATCTCTAGGTTAGATCTAATTTACTCTCTTAACCAGTTTACTCCAGTATCAAGTATTTAAATTGGCCTCACTGTGCTTTCATATGTTACAGCCATATATCAAAGCAATTTGTGCAAATGCCATCTGAGCAGCCAGCTACATGTATCATGTATTCTGAGATTACACAGTTCCAAATACCTTTGTAAAGCAAACATTTCATGAATAAATCAGGAAATACCCTGATGCATGCTTTATGTAGAGCAAGGTATTCTATTTAGGTCACAGGAAGGTTCTGCCAGGTTTGCTAAAATGAACAAATCCCCAGTGTTTATTCTCACTCCATCACGTTTCATAACACAAGCAAGTATCTCCCACTCAGTCACCAGTGTGCATTTGTGACTGCTGATGACCCTACACTTGCTAAGCATTGGTCTGATCACTTGAAGCTCAAATAGCTTGCAAGCCAGAAGGCAAGCTGCTGTGACGCCTGTGGTGTTCTGTCTCATGCAAGAACTGACAGTGGTAAAAAGAATAGATTCAGATTAAAACTGCCCTGTTTCTTGTGGGAAAAAATGTAGAACATGCTTCTCTTTTAGAGGGCTGAAAAAGGAGTGGGCAGCAGACAGGTCAGACAGCATAACATGCAAGGCAAAGTTCTCAGAGCAGTATGTGGGTCTTGTCCAAGGAGATGACAGATGGATGAGAATCATACCATTAAGTGCAGAGTACCTAGGCAGCAACCCCAAGCTATGCAGTCATACATTTCCTCTCTGTCTTGAATTCAAAATGCTGTTGTTGGTCCAATCACTCTTCCTGCTACAGAAATGTTTGTGATAAGGTCCCAAGCATAAGGGACCTTATTTCCAGACAAGCTGAAATGATAAGTGGAAGAAAGAGAAACTAAATGCAGTTTGCTTTCCCTTTGAAAGTCTTGGCAGTAGACAGATACAATAATAATAATAACAACAATAACAACAAAACCCAAACCAAACAATCAATCAAAAACAAACAAAAACAAAAAAAACCCTCCAAACCAACCAACCAAACCCTCCCCACCCCCCACAAAATTAGAAAAACAAACCACCAAAAATATAAAATAAACAAGAAAAATGCTAGCAAAGCTAAGGGGAAATAAATCACATCCTACCAAAGATACCAAGCACAGAAATATTCTTTCTTCAAAGACATGGTTTTGAGAGGAAGGAAGCAGAGCCTCATGTCGATAGATTGGAGGGTTTCCACAGCACATTTCCATTAATGCTTGCAGAAACATTTCCAAACAGCAGTGAAATTTGCATGAGTGGATGAGGACTAAGACTGGGCCTCTGCACAATGCTGTTCTCATTCTTCCTCCTACCTCAGCTGCTTTTCTCTTGTGTCATGAAGCCACTCAGACACACCTTCAACATGCCACCTGCCTCTCCTGGGCATCCTTCACGTCTGTTTACCTCCCCTTCTTTTCCTCTCCCTTCTCACTCTTCTCCACCATGTCCCACATTGCACAACACACCCACACTAGTAATTCCCCCCTCTCCTCCACCTGCTGGCAGGCTCTATGGCCAAGCAGAGAAGAACATCATGGCAGAACTGCAGTGACCTTGATCAAAGCAAATGCTTTTCTGGTCATCAGTTTCCTCCTTGTAAAATGCAGATGATATTCAGTGCTTCTGCAAAGTACTTTAAAGTCTTTTGATGGAAGAGGTCATGTAACACCCAAGCATCATAAATAATTAGTCCCAGCTCCCTTGGAGAGCTTTCCCTGCTTTAAGAACCCTTCAGGACTCTCCTCTCCCCCCCAAAAATAATTTTGCTCTTTTGCAAATGGCTGTCATAATACCTTGCTGCAGCGGTTTGATTATCAGAGTCCACCCCTGAAAGAAGGTACTGAAGTAACACAGACTGCTTTTTGTAAGTCCACTACTCTGCTTTCAACATTATTTGCCAAAGCTTTCTGGTTGTTTGGAAATCTGTTGGCCTGTCTGTGTAAGAAGTATTGAAGTAGATTAGTTACTGAAACAGCACAGTGGCCTGTGGAACATCTCCCTTCAAATAATGGCAAATCTTCTGCCAGTGACACAGAAGAGTGTAAGTAAGTCCAGGACATTTTCTTAACTGTTCCAAGTTCTTTATAGATCACAGCAAAGTACAGCAAGAGAAAATTGCCCTCCATACACCTTGTGTTTGTTTCGTGCCTTTCACACTTTTCTTTGATGTAAATTCAACCTGCATCTAGTATGAGGACATCATCAAGACTAAAGAAAAAAATAAACCAAGTAAGGGCAGGAAGAAAACAAAGAAAAAGTAAAGCCTAAGGATATTAATAATGAGAACTACGAGGAGAAAATGAGAAAATTTGCGACTGTTTCAAATAAATCAGTATGAAAAAATTAGCAAAATGGATACAATTAGAGGAACAGTACCAACTTATCTATAGCTGTATTAAATTCAGTGTATTTTATTCTCTTTCCCTCAGGACCAATGGGAGGTTCCTGTCATACCCCATGGTGTATATTTTTGCACAAAGGCAATACAAGCAACATAACTCATGGGGGAAAAAAACAAACTTGTGGGTTTTTTTTTTTCCAAAATTCTTCTATTTATTTCTAAGTAGCACGTTTTAAGGTCTTTGCCATTCTCAGTCTCTAGAGCATGTCTGGAAAATATTCCCCAGCCTCACTCTAACAAGAGGTGCTAAAAATCTGCCTGTTGCAAAATGCAAACCAAGGTGCTCGAGTTTCCAGGAAGTGGATCTTGACAAGAAGCACCAAGTATCAGGAGACTCTTGATAAAATCACCAGCGCTGACAATGCTGCACATTAAGACTTTTTAAAATTAATATTACCTCAGGGATTAGCAAATGGCCCCAGACTACACACACTATGACTGAAAACCACTCTTAGCACATTAATCTTCTCACTAATGATTAGCAATTTGTATTCTAATGGGATGTGTAGGACCCAGCCAACATTGAGGTCCTGTTGTTCTAAGGCAGCATGTGGACACAGTGGGGACATCAAGCAGGCTCACAGGTAAATAAGGCAGACTAGAAGTCAGAAGGGAAATCAAGGTACACAGAACTGAATCGTCTTGCTGGAGATCACGTACCAGGTGTCATATTTCAGTCTCATGGAGACCAAAAACAAATATATACAGCTCTTCAGGCTCAGAAAATATTTTAATTACTGTCAAACTAAGTTAAGATTAAAAAGACTATAGGCTGAGTGTGTATATCCTTCACAGATAAGTTGAACACCAGCTGAGATGAGGAACAGAATTCCCTCAGGAGTAATTTCTTGTTAATTGCACAACTTCAGGACCTTTCTTGGAACTATTTATAAATTACAGATATGAATTGTTACAGGAAGGTTGCAGCTTCTTGTGAAGTGTCAAGCATTACTCACTGGTGGAGGCCACAACAGATGGTATTGCTTATCCATGGATATTTCTTGAAGATGACAAAATATTAGTGAGAAGCTGTGTGATTCTGCCACATGATTTCTCTTGCAGCCAAATGTAAGCTCTGTTTGGGTAAAAGGGCGAGAAGCCTTCATTCAGGGTCGTGTTAGCTTCTACTGCACACAGATATAATGTACCTTTTGTAATCCTTCCTCCTATGTTTTTATTACTACTAGGATGAATTCAGATTAAACCAGAATCATTGGTGGTCCAAATTCATAGCAGTACATGTGAAATAAGAGTTTGTCCCCTGGTCATACTGAAGGAAGTGGCAAGTTCCATGTAAACGATGAAGCACTTTGCCCCTGGGTGGTTTGACTTTCAATGCCAAGGGTGAAACGTTTAAACAGGCACACCCTGCAAAAAAGCAGAGGGACGGAGATAGTAAACCAACTCATTATAGGACACAAACTAACAGAAGCATTTACTATGTGTTTCCATGTCCTTGAAAAGGCACTTGTCCTGGAGTAAATGTCCATCCTTCTCTAGTGCACACAGAAGCTACTTATTTTTCCAAGGCTAATGAATGACCAACAGGCACAAAAATTATGACTTTTTATATTTTTCTTATGATTAATGAAGTGAGGCTGGAGCTGCAGTCCTATTTGCTCTGAACTATCAGGAGTATTTTGTGGTACCTTGTTCATTAATGGGATATTTAATAAATGCAAATGTTAAATAGAAAAGCAGTATAGTATAGGAAAGGCTAAAAAGTATCATTATCAGCATAGAACCATAGAATCATTTTAGCTGGAAAAGGCCTTTAAAATTATTGAGTCCAGCCATTACCTAACTCTATCAAGTCTGGTGCTAAATCACATTCTTCAGCACCACATCCCTTCATTTTTTAAACACCTCCAGGGATGTTGATTCAACCACCTCCTTAGGGAGCCTTTTTCAGTGTTTGATAATCCTTTCAGTCAAGAAGTTTCTTCTAATATCCAATCTAAACCTCTCCTAGTGCGACTTGAAGCCATTTCCTCTTTTCCTATTACTTTTTACTAGGAGAGGAGACCAACACTCTCCGTGCTACAAGCTCCTTTCAGGTAGTTGGAAGACAGCACTGTCTCCTGAGACTCCTTTTCCCCAGACTAAACAACATCAGTTCCTTCAGCTGCTCCTCACAAAGGCACTGCATCCTTAAGAGCTTTCTGAAAATAGAAACTGTGTGTGGAGTGTCTTGCTTGTCAAAGCTTCCTTTGCTTTGATGTTGAGTTGTCACCCTACATTTATAGTACGGAGGGTTGGAGTGTCACAAAGAGCAAACACCCTGCCTTCACCCTCCAATGCCTTTCTGGTGAGCTAAAGATTGGTTTCCCATGAAAAAATGTGGTAGCTGGACACAGACATTTTCAGAAGCAAAGGATGGACTGAGCTACATCTGAGGAAGGTGAGCTCTGGCTTTGCCTAGCCCAGGCTGCTTAATGAGCAAGTCCTTTTACACATCCTGGTCTCCTTCATCTGAAACGAAGCCAGTGGCTCCAGTGGGCACTGGTCAGGTCTGTACTCCATCATGAGTGCAGATCATAGCATTCCTGCTTTCATTCCTTCTTCCCTTTGTGGGCCACAGGCAGCAGAAGTGAGGAACAGAGTTTTGAATATTGCAGGGCTCCAGATGTGGCTGTTTGCTTTAAAACAGGAAATCTAGATGTTCTTGGCAGAATGTTCATTTCAGGTAGGATACCATTCAGCACAAGGGCTCTCTATGAGGAAAAAAAAAAAAAAAAGAAGAAAGAGAAGAAAATATATGTAACTTTGGCTCATTCTAATCAGTTCCTCAAATTTTATTTTTTCCTCAGCTGACAGTACCTGCAGTGGAAAGTGTCAAGTACCCCTAACAAGTGATTAAGACAGGCATTACTGAACTTCACAAACAGGCTGCCTGACAAGTCCTCCCCATCAACACAGACTGCAGAATGAGTATTCAAATGACCAGGAAAGCTGACTCTATTGACATCTGGCTCCTGTTTCAGCACATTAATTATCCTCTTGGGTTCTCATACCTTCAGCTGCTTCCACACAGATGCCATCTCATCATTTATCTGCTGCAATGTTTTCACCCCATTCTGGACAACTGAACTCTTTTCTTCTTACATGGCATTCCTGCTTCAGCAGATGCATTAACACTGCCAAACAAGCCTGCCCCGTCAGTATCTGTCTCAGCAACGTCTTGAGAGCATAGCAAGCTAATAAAGAAGAACACACTGTTTTGTCAACATGTGGATTCCAGGATGCAGCTGCACCACAGTAGTCCCTATCCAAAATTATAAAGGGATCACTAAGAAGGAATGCCCATCAATAGCATCTTTAGAAGAATAATGGGACACAGCTTATGCTGTCATTCAGAAAGCTCATTGTGGTTTTGGGACAGACAGAGAAAGTAAGAAGGTTTGCAAATACAGTATGTTCCATGAGGAATTCAAGCCCAGTAGTGTTTAGTAGAAGATCTGGCATTCACCAAAATACAGAGCATGAAGAAAATGAAAGATTGTGCTTGAAATGAATCTAAGAAATTACAAGGAAGTAGGTGAGGCAGCATGGACCGTGAAATATATACCAGGCCTCCTAGTGTCTGATCCTGTGTCCGATCCTCCATTACAGCATGGAGTAAGCTACAGCTTACTCAAAAAAAATAGTGTGTTATGCATTTCAGAGTGCTGTGGCTGTGACTCTGGAAACCTAAGTGATGTTTCTTTCCCAGGACTGACAATGGGCTTTTTTGGATTTTGAATGAGCAAGGATAACGACTTAAGTATTTTCTGGAGCTCAGGCATTCATATAAGTCATTTGTGTCAACAGCTCTCTACACCTCAGGATCAATAATACTAGTTAGATTCATGGTCTTGGCAACAGCTCTGTTATAATTGCAAAACCAACAGCTTTCATCAATAAATCAGCCTAACAAGTAACATGTCTAGGACATCCTAATCAAGGGTGCTTCTGATGATGCGGCAAGTTATTTTCTTCACAGCACAGTTACTGAGTGCGTAACATGATGCTGCTGTTGCATCACATTAGCCATGTCCAAGTCTCTTGGATGCTAGAGCGTGCAGAACAATTCACAAGTGCATCAGCAAACCATGAGTGGTAAGTTATTTCTCTTTACAATATTCACAAGATTTTACGACATTGGCAGCCTTTAATTTCTTTGGAAACAATTAAAAAAAATGTTAGCTATGTAGTTCTTACTCCTTGCAGTGTTTAACAACTAGGCGTATGGTGACATAGCTCTCAATACAAAGATCAAAATGAGTGGAGGAAAACCCTTCCCCACAAAGAAAAACCTTCAGCTTGCAGACATCAGAATGCTATATATCAGCATTATCAAGGGAATAAGCACTACTAGCCTGTATCACTACTATGTATTATGTGTGTTTACTAATGCTTCAGTCATGCACCTCAGCACACAGATTTCATAAGCACAAAAGAAGTTCTTATTTATTGCTGCGTTACTTACAGCTTAGATGCAGAGTATTTAGCTGGCATTTTTGTGCCATGTTTGCCTGATATTTATTCACCGTCAAGCTTATGAGAAAGAGTGAAAAAAGGTGACTAACAAATGAACTAACATTAGGCTTCTTGGATTAAAAATGGGATGCCATACTGTTGGACTGATTTTCAGGAATTCTGTCCATCAGTAACTATCTGCCCTTTAGTTTAGGTATTAGTCTTTTGAAGAACTTTATAGTCCAAACTAGACTGCAAGTGTGATTGTAACAAATATTCACTGCAGTCTTCTTACCATTTTGTTCCTTTTAAAGTTTGGAAAGCTTTAAGTGTGTAGAAGTGTCTTAACACGAAAGCTCAGAGAAAATTTTTCCATTCCTATGGAAGAAAAACCGCATCCATTCCTCTCACCTGTGATGTCTTTGCTGCTCACTTTAACCACCATACCTGACTTTTCCACTAAATAGCTCTGAAGCAATGAATGCTTATCCTTACAGAAAGAGGATCAGATTGGAAACCACAGAAGTCCATGGGATGTGATGGAATTCATACACAAGAATAGATGGAATAGACCAATGTCATCGTGAGACTATGATTAATTCTAAAAAGTCATTGAGATCAAGGGAAACTCCCAAGAACTACTGTAATACAAGGCAAGAAGGAAGATCCAGGCAATGAGAGGCCAATCAGCTTTGGCTCAACCTCTAGGAAGGTAGTGGAGCAAATCTTCATGGAAACTGTCTCAAAACACATGAAGGACAAGAAGAGTGTGATTATGCAGCAAGGATACGTGAAAGATCATCATGCAGTGAAATGGTTGGCTCAGTGGATAGAAAGAGAGCAGAACATGTTGTTTAAATTGATACAAGGCTTCCAGCACTGTCTTCCATAATATTCTCACTGACAAATTCGTGATGTACAGGCTAGGTAAGTGGCCAGTGAGGTGGACTTAATGTTGGCTGAGCTGCAGGGATGAAAGAGCTGTGATCAGCAGCACAAAATCCATCTGGAGGCCAGCCACCATTTGCCTATCCAATGTATTTATCCTGTAGCCAATACAGTATAACAACTTAATTAATAAATTAGATGGTGGGGCAGAGTGCACTCTCAGCATGATTACAAATTGTACTAAACTGGGACAAGTGGATGACACATCAGATGGATATACTGCCATTCACAGGAAACTTAACAGGCTGGGGAAATGGGTTGAGAGGAACATCATTACGTTCATCAAAAGGAAGAGACAAGTCCTCCACATGGACATGAATAACCTCTTTGCATGCTAGGGAGCAGATGCAGAAGACCAGCTTTTCAGAGATGGACTTGTAGGTCTTGGTGGATGCCAAGCTGACCATGGCTCAGTAATGTGCTCTTGAAGCAAAGAAGGCCAGTGAAATCTTGCTCTAGAAGAAACAGCAGATCTAGGGAGATAAGCCTTACCTACTACTCAATCTTGTAGAGACACATCTGGAACAAATCCAGTGGTGGGTTACACAAGCAAGAGATGCACACATATAGTGAAGAAAGTCCAGCAAAGGTTCATGAAGATGATTGGAAGAGTTGGACATACGTCATATGGGGAGAGGCAGTTAAAGCTGGGACTGCTCAACCTGAAAAAAAAAAAAAAAAGAGTCTCATTGGGGATCTTATCACTGTATATAACTAATTGAACAGAGGTTGTAAAGAAGACAGAGCCAGCCTAGTCACTCATGAAAGGGCAAAAGGCAGTAGGCACAACTTGAAATACTGAGGATTCCTTTTAAGTGTCATAAACCTTTTTTTTTTTTTACTGGGAGAGTGGTGAAACACTGGAATAAGCTGTTCAGAAAGGTCATAAAGACTTCTTCCTTGGAGACGTTAAAAACCAGACTGAAGAATTCCTTTATTGATTCTGCTTTGAGAAAGACATTGGCTTGACAACGTCCACAGAGGCCTTCAAACTTAACCATGCTGTGATCCCATGATTCTGACTGTTAGCCAAATTATACTTCTTACCTAGTTTTCCAGTTGTGTAGAAGCCAGCATGAAAAGTTTCACAGTGATTATCAAGGATTGATTTTGCTCTTTCTGGAGCTTCATTGTCTAACAAAATTATATTAGACATATGATAAATGAGCAAAGCTCACAGTGACTCAGCATTAAAATGGAGAAGTTGAGAAGGAAGGGAAAATCACACTTTCAGGATATATATTATTTTATGCATCTTACTTCGCAACTAAATGCTACAATAAACATGATGAATTATGAATACAAACAGTTGTTCCACTATGTAAAATACACTGTACTCAGAATCCATCCCAGTTCAGATTGAGTATGGCCTTATGGCATCAAGTTTTCAAAAGAATGACATCCTCAAGTAATTATATGCAGTCATCACTACATGTTCAAAAGCTATTCCATCTTGTATTGTAGCCATCGCGCTCAACTCGATGTATTGGGTTTAAGCCAGCTACCCCTGAGCCCAAAAGCCCAATAAAACTCAATCTAATTTGGAAGTAAAAAAGGTATAAAACTTTAACAATAAATAGGAGGGAAAAGGTTTTTTTTTAACAGAAGGTGGGAGAAAAGGGGAACCTGAATGCAGGGTATGGGGAATGAAGGAAAAATATGGAGGCTGGGGAGCAGGGGTAAAAAAGGGAAAACAAAATACAAATACAACCTGTGGAAGGCAATTGAGTCCAAAGGCTGAGATAGGTGGTTCTGATGTTGGATGAAGACAGGCTGTATGAATTTGATGGTGAAAAACAGTCAGCCCAAGTTCCAGATGAAAATGGTGGTGCTCTCCATGTGCTGGCACGGAGCATGTGGTCTGGCAGCAGAGAGCAGCAGAGTAGTTATTCCAGGCAAAGCAGGGCCAAAGAAGAGAGAAAGAACAAAAGGGCCCCCTCTTTTTATAGCCAGGTCCTAGCAGGAAGTGGGAGTCAGACCACCCCTTGGGAGGAGACAGAGGGTTCCCAGGTGGGCTTAACCCTTCACACTTGAGATGTACTCAGAAGGGTCAGTTATTTACCCACTCTGCAGCTGGGTTACCAGAAAAAGACATTTGTGCTCTTGGGCCTTCTTGGAGATGTGTTCTGTCACAGTTCTGTGGAGTCTTCTAATAGAAGACAGTTCTGTGCCATGTCTCACCTTAGAATTAAAAATGGGGCCTCTCACAGACCTGTGAGTCCAAAAGTTCAGATTAACATGGCTATTCACTACATTTGTGCCTGTCAGTAATACTTTTCTAATGTTACCAGTGCAGGCAAGACTCAAACAATCTGGGGCTGTCTTCTTAAGATTAAGATGCCTAAATTTTGGCTCTTCAGCAGCTGACAAATGGACCCTTTTGTCAGTGTGCCTGTCCATGTCACCCATGTTGACCTCAACGTTATCTTGAGAGTGTTCTTGATGGTCAATGTATGCCTTTTTATTTAATCTGTACAAGTGAAGTAAAAAGTAAGATTGACCATGCAACAGCTGCTCAGAAACTTCCATGCTACTTGACATTACATTGTCTGCAATTGCTTTTTTTTTTTTTTCCTTTGGTTATTTGGTTGGTTTTGTTCCATTTACATGTTTGTTTTGCTTCATGTAAGGCCGTTCACATTGTTGAAGACTTACGGAGCTCATCTACTGTTATTCTTTAGCTGAAGGACATTAATTTTGCAGTACATCTGAAGTTGCCTACTGTATATTGATTATCTTTGAAGCAATGTAGCACATGCAAGTACAATGCTCACTTGCCTTTAGGCAGCTCTTACTCTCTTCTGGATTTAGAGACAGTCGCAGAAGTCAGAGCCTAAAAATAACAACTTGCAAATGATCTAGTGACCCTCCCTGAACTGTTCCTTGCAGTTATAACAGTGATGGTCTCAGGCTCACTTCCCTATGGGCACTGTATCTGCAGCTGACTTAGCACGACTCTAGAACATGTTATAATCATGTGGAGGTCACAGTGTTTTTCAGAAGAAAGCAGTCACCTTGCAGTATCTGCAAGCTATTTTTGGACGTATGCAATGACACAGTGCATCAGTGCCTGTTTGTTCTGAATAGCTACAAAGCACTCTATGTTAAGCATGCTTTACAAAATAATGGATCATCTATAACACCTGTTACAAACTCTGAAGTCTGCTACAGGAAATAGATTGTAGTGGGAATGAAATGGATTACTCTCGGTTTGTTTCGTTGTTACGGTTGTAGTCTTGAGTTTGAGCAATCAGTGTTTTTCTTTAGAAGCTCAGCACTGTCTTGTTATGCATCAGAAGGGTAGTCTGGAAACAGGTTGGATGGAAAATAGACTACATACCTATATGTAGATACATATATATTTACTTATTTGGAGTTACAGCAATCAAGACAATAAGACTAACATCTCAAGTTAGCATAATATGTAATATAGGAATATTTTAATGGAACCTTCATGTGTCAAAACAGTAGGCATATGGAAGATACAATAGGTAAGTCTTTTTTCACTCTAGTAACACTGCCTGTGCGTGGCCTACAGGGACAGGCACTGTGCAGTAACAATCTCCGGATGGCTGGAAGCTAAAATGATCTCTCATTCCAGCATATGAGAGCTCTGTCAGCTAAGGGATGTTCATGGAGGCTGTGCACCAAGGTGGTGACCTCCCTGGAGACCTTCATAACCTTGATACTGGGATTCCTCCTGGCAAAGAAGCTTCTTCTTGGTCAGCATGATACTGACAAAATAAGGAAACCATTACTGTTGTACAATTTTAGTGCAATAAGTGTCCCGATTGCAGCATCTGAGGCAGTAACTCATCTGAAAAGTTATCTCAGCAAAGTTCATAACCAAATAACCCTAGAGAATTAAAATGAAACTTGTTCCCTTTGGAGCAGAGCTGTGCATATGAATGAATAACTACTACATTTTGGATACAGAAATAGCTTGAACCACACTTCTTTTGAGCTCAGTGAGGAAAAGAATTCTGGAAATTCTCCATGTACACAGGCCTTTAAGTCAGTGACCTTTAGAGACACATTGCATCTTCTTTGTTATTTGATTTGAGTCAATCTTTGACTCTCCTTCCTCTTCATTCACATCTCTCATTTATTTTTTTACTTCCATCCTTTTATTTGTGCATTTCCTCCTCACTTGCCCTCAGAGCTCCAGATTTTAGCTACCAAGGTTGTCCTGATGTTGTGTAATGAACCATGTAGAAATATAGGAAGGCCAGACCAGACAGGTTAGCTCTTGCAGACAATGGGATACATTTTTCTCAACTGTGTGTTTATCCAAGCTGATTTTCTCTACATGCCATTCACTGTTTTCTGAGACAGAGAAGGAAAATTCTGTTCTCTAAAAGTATTTTCTCATTTCAGCTGGAGCTTTTTTTCTATTTCCCCCACCCCTCCCTACCCCAGTTTGCATTTCTGGGCAACCTTACAGATCTGTGGTAAAATCAGACAAAACACCTCTCCGTGAAAATAAAATTAATTGTATTTAAAGTTCTGGGCAGCATGAAAGCATTACTTGACTTACAGTTCAATGTGCCCTTAGCTACCAGGTATCCAACTAACTTAAATTGTATATAAAATGTCATGAGGACAGAGATGAAGTATAGTTTTCAGTCAAGCCATTCACTCCACCTGATTTCCTCTCTTGCAAAAAAATAATGCTTCTAGATGTATTTGCAATCTCCAAAGAGAAAGTCAAAGTCCACATGTTGTTTCTCCAGCTGCTGCATGTTTCAGTGACATGTTCCTGTGCTGCATGTCCTTTATCAGAATCCTTTGGGAAGTGTAATTCACATCACAATAAGGAGATGAGAATGATACAAATAATTATAACATGTGATGCAAACGCACTCTTATAAAGTCAATCTCTCGGTAAATTCATCAAGTCAATACATGATGTACAGTACCAATTTTATGCAAATGATTCATCTAATTCTGCTGGGCAAAATTACTCCCTCATGTAAACTCTGTTATATTCAGTGGAGTTTCACCAGGAATTCATTGTTTTGTTTATAAGATCTGAGACCACACTTTGTATATCTTTGTTCATCTGGAAACAGTGGTAATAAGAAAGAGGGAAATAATTTTATTTTGTTTAAAACAAAAGGCCTCTTTAAACATTACAAATTATTCTATTATCATTTTGTGAACATAAAATATTAACTTAGAAAATTATACTGATTTATAAAACCCTAAAAGAGCCAAGAAACCCCAGAAAGACAATGGACTAGTTTACAGTGACTCTCGTAACCTTTAGATCACAAAAAAAGACTATCAAATAACCCTAATAAAAGCAACTAAGTGTCTTTCATACCTATTTCAGTCTCATTTGATTTTCTTTTTTTATGACGGTTTACAATGCCAATGAATTTTTTGCTCTAACTATTAAACTTTTGTTAATCCTTGATCTAAAGCCACACAGCTTTTATTTGTGCAAATGATTTATTTCTAATGAGTTGAGCTGCTACTATGTATGGAGTCTAAATTAAACCTTGAAGATTGTAGCTACATCCAAACTTAACAGTGTAGCTTCAACCATGATGCTAATTCTGAATGTCCCAGGCTTTAGAGGCACCACAGCTTTATGGCAGAGCGCCTTGAGATGTTAGCAGGATGAGTCCTACAAATTCCACGTTTGAGTTTGTGATGTCAAATCAAAGCCTGTCACCTTTTATGTTATATGGCAAACTTAGAGAAATAATCTTTTCTTCGTTTTGGAGATCTTAAGAAAAGGCATTTTCTATGAAGAATCCTCTCTTGACTTTAGATTTTTGCCCGGAAGGAGGGGAAAAAAGCTGTACAAAAAGAACCCCCAAAACCTAAAGAAGCTCTTACATAAAGATCTGCTACGTAATTTTGAGTATCTGGATTCAACTTTTCTGATGCAACATTTCAGAATCATTCAAAACTGCAAACTTCTGGCAAAAAAAACCCAGATGTCATTGCTTTGATTCACTTCACAGAGATAAATGGGATGATTGAAATATTTTCATTTACTTTCTCAGTCCACTCCTCCTAACAGAAGTTAAGTATGAGTCATGGGTGATATTTCACAAAGTGTCTTTATCATGGCTACTACTAGGTCAAATATTGCTTTACATACAACATTTATTCCGTTCAGTCCACTGCTAAGGACAACAGAATGAGTCTGAAGCAATGAATCCTAATGCAATCTTTGCCTTTTTCAGTTACTGTATATATTTAATGAAATAAAGTTTTGAGGTAGACCACTGATAAACAAAAGCAGAATAAGGTCCAGCAAAATATGTTCAATAGCTTCTTTCTTTCTAGGTAATGTAATTTACATTAACTTGCATGAAAGGAAACAAAAAGTTCAGCCATTACAGTACCTGGGTTTGCTTGAAAAAGCCACCCAAAAGCTTTGTATATTGGAAATGTTCCTTTTAAAAAAAAAAAAAAAAAAATCTTCTGCCCTCCAGATGGTCTGTTGTGATGACATACACCTGTTCAGTGTCAACTATTACCCATAGCGACATATGGCAACTCACATATTGCCTAGGCTGAGGGGATCTGGGACTCAGGTCACCTGGGGTCTGTTTTCAAGTAGTGTGATGGCAGCTGTGGGAAATATGATGACTGACAGAAAATTGCTGTTCCTCTCACTAGCAGAAAAAAAATTAGACGTCTTTAAACACCTAGCAGCTGTAACTTAACTTCACCATGTAGGTGAAGACAATACCATGAGTGGCTTTTTCTGCAAACACAGCACAACGAAGTTCAATACTATTGCTTTACATTTAGTGGTAGAAGTTGTTCAGCATGGGCTGTTATGGTAGCAAGTCCTCAAGTACGCTAGCTAGGGAGGTCTGAGTTGGCCTGAAGCATAATGAATCTGTGGTCCTCTGCTCATTCCTACATCAAATCTAAAATGAAGTCACTGTAGGTACTTAAATGTACACATGATTTCTTTGTTTCTCTCCGACATCTAAGTTGTGCAGGCTACTACAATAATATAGCTATAGGATATAAGAGAGAGAGCATTTGAAATTGTGTAGAAGTTGGGCTGCTAGAAAGCAGAAGATGCAAGGAAAAAAACCCAACAAAGGCATAGCATATTGCTCTCATCTGGGTTTTTTGTTGTGTTGAAATACTTTGTTTCACTTGGGACTGGTTGCAAGATCTTTTCAGGAGTGAATGGATGACACTGTGGTTTTGAGGAATTCTGCTAAATATTGTTAAGTTCAAGTTTTAGGCAGGTTTCTGGGTAGTAGATTAATTTCCTGGAACTTCTCCAAGTGAAGCAGAAAATGCAGCTAAAGACAAATCTGAAACAGAACAACATGACTTTTGTGAAACCTTATTTTGGACATTCCTAGCTCTGCATCCAGACAGTCACTAGATCTAATGTACTATATAAGAGGAAATGCTTTGACGCTTAAATAGAGAAGACCTGCTTTTCCTCTGTCTGGTCTAATTTTCGGTCTCTTCTTAGCCACCACACAATAGGACTAATGCAGCCACAGAACATACTCTTCTTACAGCAACAAACTGTGAAAAATTCTTAAAAATACTTGCCCTACACTGATTTAATAAGCTAATTCCACACTGAAATGTAGACATTATTGTAAAGAAAGCAACCATATTTTAAAATGAAAAATGCTATCTCACAACAACACTTTTTTTTTTTTTGAGGTCTTCATGTGACATATCCTAAGTTCTTTGTCTTTCTTCTTCTACTTCTTACCTAAGAAAAAAAATTCAACAGCCAGCACAGCAGACATATTTTGTAGACTTCTTTCATGCAATAGCTCAACTCATGAAGGATTGAGGATAGTAATATAGAACTAATCAAAGTTTTCAATATAAAATTCCTTCTAAATAGAAAATACTTTGTCATTTTCAGTGGTCATTTTTGCTCCTATATTATCTTTTCATTTCCACTGTTGTTTTCATTTCAACAACTGAATAGTGGTGAGAGGAGGAAAACAAAGAAGTCGAATGAAGAAAAAGAAGCTGTGAAAAGTTGTTCTGAAAAATCTCATTTATGTCCATTAGAAAGCATGAAGTGCATGGATGTCATCTTCCCATCAGTTTCATGTCAGATTGTGTTAATGGCTATATCTAAACTAAACCTATTGAAACGTATAGGATTACTGATATTCACCTGCAGCATGAGTAGCAAAATTTAGGCCTAAAGATAAGGAAAATGAAAGCAATTTTCCATTACAGAATGAATAGGTCTTCATTTTAATGTACTGTTTTCTAGTAATTCATGTATTTCACCTTTTCATGCTGCTGAATGCATAAAATCCAAATGAGAGAACAAAACCAATGGAACACCTTCTCGGCATCAGGCAGCTGAGTAATTTTATTCCAGGTCATCTATTCAAGACTTCAAGAAGTACAGATGTTTTATTTTCTAGTGCGAGACAATAACCATGTGTTGAGCTGCAATCACTCCATGTTTATGAAATGCTATCTGGGTTTAATTTCTGCTGTCTGTCAATTGAAGCCTTTGATCTTGGCCTGGAATTGTTTTTTCTCTACATTCTAAGTGACTAGAGGCTACTGCTGTCACTGACTCTTCAACTTCTGATTTCACTTTGCCAAGATGTAAAAGATTTACTTACTGGAATTCTCCAATATATGATCCTTACCTGCATTTTTTCCCCCTTCTACTTTCAAGTATTTTGTAGTTAGTTGCTATAATATTAACCAGAAGTAAAATACTAGCGTAAAGCAGAATGCAGTAGAATCTATCTAACCAAACAGATGTATTTAAACAAAGTTTTAATAACTAATTGCAGCTGCGACTTTAATATGTTCTTCTTTTTTGAATTGAACTGAAATCCTTGGTGATACATGTTAAAAATTATGGTTTAAATTTCTGATGATCAAGTTACATAGATTAAAGTAATGGATACCAGACTCTACATCAATGCAGTTATAAATATGGATGAAATGAATGTACATTACACACTGTTATAAATCTGTGTGTTCAAGGAAAAGCATAAATCTCCATCACCTTTTCCTCCTTAGGACATGAAAGGTATGACTATTTCTACAGTATTTTCAATGAAATTATGAGTTGAAGTAATTTGCTTGTTCTGAAAAACTTCTGAGACTTTACAAGCTTTTGAGTAGCATTTTATTTATAATAGCATGCCATTAAAACACACAAAGTAATGCGCACTTGGAAACAGCCATGTGACTTTCCAGGCATGAATACAAACAGCATCATGGTGCATTTCAGACATTTATAAGTATATATGCTGTTTGTAGAGATTTCTGCCCCTGAAGACATTTGCCAGGTGTGGCATAACCACATCTCTTTTCACTACTTCCTTTCAGTGCCTGTCAGTGTGCAACTAAACAGTGGCAAGTAAGAGGATGTGGTGAAGCTTTATGGTTAGAGAGTGAGGTCTGATTCTAATCTATGATAAACCACTTGTTTGCTGCCTGCTATCAGGGAAAATCACAGAGGTTTTTTTGTTTTGTTTTGTTTTTTGTGGTTGGTGGTTTTGGGGTTTTTTTTTGGTTGGTGGTGGTGGAGAGGGAGTTGTTTGTTTTGGGTTTTTTGTTTTTGTTTTTTTTTTTTTCTGTAGCCACAGGGACTTCAATGAATGTTAGGTTACAAACTTTTATCTCTGATCTTCAGCTGGCTTCTGATGTATGAGGAGATAAAGACTTTATTTCTTTGTGCAAGTCACAAGCCTCATCCCTCATCCAGAGAGAATGCACCGCCCTTCCTGCTGGCTTTGATGCAGGACATTTGCTTTTCTGTGAAGCACACATGGTGAATCTCCAGCCTACCTCCTCTCTTTGGGAATGGTAGTCTTCATCCTACCTCAGGGCTAGCACCCCTTTCCAGGCAGAGGAGATGGCCTCAGGAGTAGCACAAATAGCATTTTTCTGGTATGTGTGCAGTAAGGCCCTGGAAAGATCTAATTTTTGTTCCTCATGTGTGGAGTTTAAATTCATCAAGACACTGGAGGAAAAGGAGGAATAGCTATTTCTGTAGTGTGTCCTAGCCTTCGGATGACCTACTAGTCAATGGGAGAGATAGAAATCTAGAGTAACAGAAAGGATCATGGGATCAGGAGAAGAGGAGATGATTTTGTTTTCTTTGTGGGTAATTTTAATCCTTCAACACAAACAACATCTCTCTCTAGCCAGAGTAATTAAGGAGCATTTCTGGTGCCTGGCAGCTAGCGTGAAGCTCTCTTTTTCAGCAAGGATATATAAAATTGTGCTCCAAACGTTAAAGTAATAACCGTCTGAAAACGGACCATGAGTTTGAGCCAAACTCTCTAACGTGCTATGATGCAGTGAGACTGTTGTGGCCAGCAAATAAGATCTGCTGACAGGAAAATACCTATGAATCTCCTCAGTTATGGCATAAATCTTAATGGTGAACTTACCACAAAGCTATGTTGCAAAGTCTATTTACTTTATTATTTTTTTTTAATGTTACATTAACTCAATTTCACTTGTTTCAGGAAGTTTGCCTGAAAACTGATACTAATTAAGTGCAATTTTGCTTAAACATTGATTTCTTTCTCATAAATCTTCCTTCCGCTATTTGGTATTTCAGAAAAGTGAGATTTCCACACTGCCAAACACTACATTTTCAAACATATGACAATGCCATTACTGGATCTTAAGGAGCCTCTCCATTCCAAGCACCAAGCCACTGTCCATTTTTCACCTGAAGCCCTGGTTAACTAGGGAGGCTCCAATGGACTGGAGGTTAGCAAATATAAGACCTCTCTATAAGAAAGGAAGAAAGAAGGATCCAGAAAACTATAGACCCGTCAGACTGACCTGAGTAACAGGGAAGGTCATGGAGCAGGTCATCTCGAGGGCTATTACATGCCATATAGAGAACAACCAGGGAATCAGGCCCAGTCAGCATGGGTTCATGAAGGGCAGGTCCTGCCTGACAAACCTCATATCCTGTGACAAGATCACCTGGCTACTGGACGAGGGAAAGGCTGTGGATATTGTCAAGCTAGACTTCCAAAAAGATTTTGACACTGTTCCCCATGGAATTCTCGGAGCAAAACTGAATGCTCACAGCTTGGATAAGAAAGCCCTGCTTAAAGCACTGGCTGGACAAAGGGCACAAAGAGTGGTGGTAAATGGAATTAAATCCAGCTGATGGTTGGTCAAAAGTGGTGTTTATCAGAGCTCAGTGGTAGGACCACCTCTGTTTAACATCTTTATTGATGACCTTGATGGCAACATATAGTGTGTCATCAATAAGTTTGCAGATGACACCTAGTTGGGTGGCAGTGTTGATCTTCAGAAGGGTAGGGAGGCTCTACAAAGAGACTTGGATAGATTGAATGGATGTGCCAATGTCAATGGCATAAGCTTCAATAAGGTCAAATGCCAGGTCCTGCACTTGGGCCAAAACAACCCCAAACAGTGCTACAGGACTGGGGTGATGCACCTGGAGAGCTGCCTGGCAGAAAGGGATCTGGGGGTTCTAACAGACAAACAACTCAATATGAGCAAGCAGTGTGCCCAGTTAGCAAAGAAAGCCAATGGCATCCTGGCTTGTATTAGAAATGCTGTGTCCAGCAGTAGTGAGGTGATTGTCCCCTTGTATTCAGCTCTGGTGTGACTGCATCTTGAGTATTGTGTTCAGTTCTGGGCACCTCATTACAAGAAGGATGTGGAGGTGCTGGAGCAAGTGCAGAGGAGGCCAATAAAGCTGAGGAAGGGCCTGGAAAATAAATCTTATGTGGAGTGACTAAAGGTTCATGGAAGCAGAGATCAGGTTAGGAAAGCTAAAGCACAGCTGGAGTTGAATCTGGCTGGGGACATTAAGGGGAACAAGAAGAGTTTCTTCAGGTATATTAGTGAGGAAAGGAGGACTAGGGAGAACGTGGGACCCCTTCAGAAGGGAAATGGAGAGCTGGCGACAGGGGACATGGATAAGGCTGAGGTGCTCAATGACTTCTCTGCCTCAGTCTTCAGCAGCAAGTGCTCCAGCCATGATGTCCAAATTCCAGAGGGCAAAAGTAAGGTCTGGGGGAGTGAAGACCTGCCCATTGTAATTGAAGATCATGTTTGTGAGCACCTAAAGAACCCGAACGTGCACAGGTCCATGGCCACAC
>VWZI01006763.1:245846-256594 GCA_013396835.1 Psilopogon haemacephalus
TCTAGTGGGAGGTGTCCCTGCCTATGGTGGGGGGCTGGAATTGGATGATCTTTGAGGTCTCTTCCAACCTAAACCATTCTATGATTCTATGATGTCGGTTTTTCTAGTCTGAAAAAAAGGAGGCTGAGGGGAGGCTACATTGCTGTCTGCAGCATTGTGGAGAGGCTGCTGCTAGTCTTTTCTCACAGATATATAGTTATAGAACAAGAGGGAATGGCCCTAAGCTATGACTGGGTGGGCTTAGCCTGGACATTAGGAAACTTTTTTTTTTTCACAGGCAGAATGGTCAGGCATTGGAATGAGCTGCCCAGGGAGGTGGTTGAGTCACCAACCCTGGATGTGTTTAAAGGTTGTTTGGATGTGGTACTTGAGGATATGTTTTAAGGGTGAACTTTGTAAAGTAGGGATAACTGTCGAACTTGATCCTGGGAGTATTTTCCAACCTGAATGTTTCTGTGAATCTGAGAGTCCCACTGCCCTGGGTGCAACTCTTGCAGGAATACTTCAGCCTTCTTCAGAGTCTGAGGAGGTATAACAGAGATGTGAATTATGCTTACAGCTATTGGAAACTGGCAGCACCCACTGGAGTCAATGAACAGGTGAAACTAGCTGAATAGCCAGATTTTAAACATTTCCTGTTGTTGCAGGAATAAATGTAATTCCATGACTCAGTACGTTCATTGCAAAAAAAACACCCCAAAACAACAATAAAAACAACAAAAACAAACCACCCAAAAACATAAATAAAAATTAAGAGCTAGATGGAACATCAGGATACACATGAAAAACCATCTGACTTGGCCATTGCTTCATCTCTGTGCCCTGTCTGCTTGCTGGGCTCAAAGATGGCACACAAGCAGAAAAGTCAAATCAAGTCTTAGAGTAAGAGAAGCCAACCATGATGAAAGCTATCCTTGAAGTGTTATTGCAGCACCCTGCAACAGTGGTTGTTCTCCTGGTACCAAAGAGACAGAAAGTAGCAAGTTCCTGACAGCTGGTGTGCCCAGTACTGGATAAGACAAGCTGTCTGTTTGCTGGGGCTGAATGTGCCCTGGTGCAAGGCACCAGGAAGCACACAACAGAAGATCTATCTCACCCCTGCCAGCAGCCTTTGACTGCTGGCCATGACCAGGGCAGTGCAAAACTTGGCTCTGTGCTCTTCTTGGTGTGCCCTTTTCCTCTCCACAGAAACATACTCTTCTCCACAACTGAAGATACATGGGATTGGGGTGATGGTGCATGGACTTGGACACCAAAGTTCAATCCATCTGTCATTCCTCACTCTTAGTTCTCTAGTGATTTTTAAGAACCGTTGTCCCCTTCCATTCACTCTGAAATTTGCAGCATCTCTCACATATCCCTGTACTAATTAATGCTTCTTTTGTCTCAGACTTGACCCCCAACCAATCCTCATTAAATCAATGGGCAAACTTACATTCATTCCATCAGTATTGGTTAAGCCCTAAGGCAGGGAACTGAAGCTCCTTCTGCAATGAACAGTGAACTGGTAACCTTCTTTGGTCTCTAGTCATCATGAGCTTGCCTCTGTGGTTTGCATTACTTTGGAGACTGTCATCCTTCAGCTCCCAGTCAACATCAAGTGAATCCTCTGATGACAAGAAACTAGAGACTTCTGCTTGAAGTTCAGCTGTTTAACATCTTTGTCAGTGACATGGACAGAGGAATCGAGTGCACCCTCAGCAAGTTTGCAGATGACACCAAGCTGTGGGGCACAGTCGACTTGCTAGGGGGCAGGGATCCATCCAGAGGGACCTGGACAGGCTGGAGAGGTGGGCCCAGGCTAACCTCATGAAATTCAACAAGGCCAAGTGTAAGGTCCTGCACGTGGGTCAGCACAATCCCAAGCACAAATACAGGCTGGGTTGCGAATGGGTGAGAGCAGCCCTGAGGAAAAGGACCTGGGGGTCTGGATGGATGAAAAGCTCAACATGAGCTGTGCACGCACAGCCCAGACAGCAACTGTGTCCTGGGCTGCATCAAGAAAAGCGTTGCCAGCAGGGCAAAGGAGAGGATTCTCCCCCTTTACTCTGCTCTTGTCAGACCCCACCTGGAATACTGTGTGCAGTTCTGGAGCCCCCAGCACAGGAAGGACATGGAACTGTTGGAGACAGTCCAGAGGAGGGCCACGAAGATGATCAGATGGCTGGAGCACCTCTGCTATGAGGACAGGCTGAGAGAGTTGGGGCTCTGCAGCCTGGAGAAGAGAAGGCTTCGAGGAGACCTTATAGCAGCCTACCAGTGTCTGATGGAGGCCTATAGGAGGGCTGGGGAGGAACTGTTCACAAGGGACTATTCACAAGGGAATGGATTTAAACTGGCAGAGGGGAGATTTAAATGGGATGTTAGGAGGAAGTTCTTTACAGTGAGGGTGGTGAGATACTGGAATGGGTTGCCCAGGGAGGTTGTGTCTGCTCCCTCCCTGGAGGTGTTCAAGGCCAGGCTGGATGAGGCCTTGAGTGACCTGATCTAGTGGGAGGTGTCCCTGCCTATGGTGGGGGGTTTGGAAGTGCATGATCTTCGAAGTCACTTCCAACATAAACCATTCTATGATTCTATGATTCAGGCTAAGATATTGAAGGAAATTAGCAGAAGACATGTATGCAAAAATAAAATTAAAACATGCAGATTGAAGTCTGGCTAAGCATTTTTCAGTCCCAACTTCAGTGGCATCCCTCCTCATTTATACTAGAGCAGAACAGGAGCAGTCTTGCCATGCCCATCCAAGAATTTACTGAAAACTATGTGCCCTGTAGGACAAGTTTTAGCTTGAGTTGCCCTGTGGTGAAGATACAGTAACTTAGTATATCACTGAAGCTTTTCACTCCAGATTGACTAGGTAGGGAAAACAAGACTGTGACTAGTGACTGAAAGCCAGCACCCTGCTGGAGACTCAAACTGTCCATTAAGACAAAGGTGAACTCTTTCAGCTCTTCAAATTTGTGTCCTTCCCAAAGTATTTCCAGGCATCCATGGGCCAAGCTGCAGTCAGAGCTCAGAAGCTGCTGGAGGTAGAAGCAGTGGCTGACTTTCTGTTCCATCACAGCCCCTAGGCTTCTGTCCTGTGACTTACAGGGGCCATGCCTGGGGAGGGAGACGACCGCACCACAGTTGAACTCCTCAAGAGCCACCTCAAACTCAGCTCCTTCTGAGCATGGTGCAGATACTTCAGACTACAGATGTGCTGACAGCAGCAATGCTCCCAGAAAGAGATCTATTGTGGGATTCATCCTGAAATTCATGATACAGTCACAAATGCTCCAGGATGTGAACCCAGGTCTCAGAAAACACCAGCTTCCATGGGTCTGCTGGAATTTTTGGTGTCTGCAGTGCCCACTCAGAGGCAGAATACCAAAAATGCTAACTTCTGGAGATAGATGCCGTGTTTCATTGACACCAAATTTGACACATTACTTCAGCCTTTTAAAGGTAGCTTTATAAATTGCAAACACAGAAAGAAAAGACCTACTTCTCAAAGTACATGTCTTTGTCAGGTGTCAGTGGTGCAGGCAACACCTCTGCCTCTTCTCCATAGGATGATTTCCACAGCAGAACCACAAAGTAGCAGCCGTCTCTGACATGGATGTCAGAGTTTGACTGAGTATTTGGCTAATCTTTGGACATGCCAGATTTTTCTCAAATTAGTACAGAGTCAGACACCACACATAAAGAGGAATGTCATCCTTGACCATTTATTTCTTTACTGACCGGATTCTTATTGCATGTCATCGACTTCTCACTCCCCAAGAATTATTGTCAAACACTTCAGCTACACTGAAAACAATTGCATTAAAAAGGAAAAAAAAAAATAAAATTAGAAAGGTATATTTCCAGCCATTTTCTGGGGAAGATGATGAACTTTTTCACTTTTTCAAAGTCCTGTGATCAGTCCTCCGTTTTGTTGTCAAGCTTTTATGGATCCCCAGTGAAACAAACAAGCAAGCAAGCAAGAAAACAAAACAGGAGGGTATGCTTGACTTCTGACATGAAGGCCCACCGTGTACCTAGGAGGAGGAGGTGAGGTGGCCTACTACATGGTAATGCAATCTGTGTAGTCATCTTGCTAATGCTCTGAGATCAAGTTTGCAATACTTCAGGGCTTCCTGTTGGACCTCAAGTCTATTTCTTCAGCACAAAATGTATTCAGATGACAGCTGGCAGATTGTATGACCTGTCTTTTATTTTTTTGAAGCGCTTCTGCCAAAACAAACACAAATTTACTAAACCATGAGTAGATCTCCCATTCTTTGCAGAGAGCTGCCTCTGCTGTGGAGGCATTTTCTCAGACCTTTACCACATACTTGCAGGGCAGCTGGAGACATCGCTGTTCTCTCTGCAGAGGTGATAAACTGTGCTGCAGAGGAACTGATCTCTAACACTGACCCTCCAGCCATCCTGACCTTCCCTCTAACAGAGAATAGATCTCATCAGGCAACAACTGTCATTGTCACTTGGACTTGTGAAATTTTCATTGTCAGATTCTGAGTTTTATTTCAATAGCCTCCAATGAGTAGTGATACTCCTCTTTTCTTTATGCCCTATGCCACTCATAACAAAAATGTCCCTCTCTAATATGTAGATTTATCTCGAATCCCTGAACAATTTCATGCCACAAAACAGGGCATGTCTACAAGCTAGAAAACTCTGAGTAGTAAGCACAGAACCAGGAGCTGTGGCCTGGCATGTTAGCCATCCCAGTTATTTGCTTGGAGGAATTCAGCTCCATGGAGTCACAATCTAGTTCATTGTCTGCTGTTGGAGCAAGGAGCAATTCTGGCAAACCACCATGGAGATAGAAGGTTTTAACATCCAATGGCCCAGAAGTTTAGTCCTCTCTTATTCTGTACTCATAGTTTTATCTTCCTGTTTTCTTATTAAATATAAACCACTCTTTGTGATTGCTTATATATTAATGTACACTATAAAATATGCCTGAGATAAGGGCTAGGGAAGAAATCTTGTAATAACATTGCACAAGTGATAATTTTTTCCTCAGTGTTTAGAAATAGTACATCTAAATTATTTATGCTAAAAAGTATTTAAGTTGGCTTCATAAAGGATTTATTTATTTTTATTAACATCCCGGGATATTTTGCACTGGAGGAACCCTTGTGGTCAATTTTTTTGGTGCTGCCTCTGACTATTTTTACTTCATTCTGTTTTCAGTCTGCTTTGCAGTTGGTTCTGTCAGAGTTGTGGTAATAAGTGCCTATTAATTTAGATTAATTAAAAAAAAAAAAAAAAAAAGCACTTGCTAATTCTGTCACTGCACTCTCTTATCTGTGAAATCAGACTATTGCCAAGCAGCCATCAGCTCAGTGCTGAGGAGGTTTGACTGAGATTGCCCTACACCATATTATCAGGTGAAAGCACAGCTCAAGCATAGCTACTTCAGAGCATATTTTCTTCCTCTGACCTGGGTTTGTGTTGCCTGGTCTGGCTAAGGTCAACAAAGTTAATTGCATTAATACAGATTAGATTTTTTTATGAAAACATGGAAAGAGATGGCACAAGTCCTGTCATTCACTCTATACTTGTCTCTCTACAGAAGTACATTTTGCAAGGTTAGGAGGGATCCAATTATCAAATGAAAATCAAAGAACTGGATACCCTGGACCAGCAACATGTAAAATCTTCATATCTGACGTATAGTCACCATCCTGTCTGAGCCTGCAAGCTCTGCTGAACATTTGGGTAGCATATCAACATGTAACACTGCTCAATGACAAATATGATCCTTCAGTGCCAGGATAGAAAAAGATAAGCACCTAACTTAGAAGACTGAATATTTTCAGTCTGTGAAGGTTAAGGATTTTTTTTTGAGGATGTCAGAAGAAAATCCTAAGAGTCATAACCTGGGAACAAGCAATTTTAGGCTGGGTCCCCAGTAAGAGTTATTCCTGCCCCGTCTGGCAGTCTGGCACATGCAAATACATGTGTGTACTCATCACAAATGTCTCAGTAACAGGGTACCAGAAAACAGGACAGCTTGGTTCAACTTCTGCTCTTACTGTTTGCTTGTTCAAGATAGCCAATAAAAAGTGCTATGCAGTTGCTGTCTGAATATCAGTTCATCATTCAGAGTTTATCTTGAAACTGAGAAAATCTACTTTCCAAATTTTCCATGCTTCACTTTCTCACCTGCAAGCTGCAGATCTCTGTGGCCCTCAGATTTTCGTAGTAGTTTCATACATTGAAAGCAATGCAGAATTCCTAAGTAGTTGATGTGGGTAGTAGATACACAAACAAATATGCAAATGCACACACATGCACACACTCCCACACATGCAGAAAGGGAGAGCTGCTGATAGGAAAAAGTGGAAGATTTTGCTTTCAAACAGCCTTTTTGTTTCCATGAGATGTAAGTTGATTATGCTGTGTTCAACAGCCATAATGAAACATCTTTTCAGCACATCCAACAGGGCATGCAATTTTGGACATGAAGTCACATTGTGCCAGCAGCAAGACTGAAGCTATCAGAACATAAAAGCATTGGCAGTGACCTTGGAAAGAAGTGCACTTACTAGTGTAAGTGAACCAACAAAAATATTCTGCCCAATAATACATACAGTAAGTAAAATTGTATGAAGCAGAATGGATGTTAGAAATACTCAGTTACATTCTGGTTGGATGAGGCCTTGAGCAACCTGTTCTAGTGGGAGGTATCCCTGTGAATATGCCAGGGGGCTGGAACTATATTATCTTTGAAGTCCCTTCCAACCTAAACCATTCTATGATTCTGTGGGCTAATGATAAAGGCATTAATCAAAGGAGACCTGCAGAAATGTGAAGCCAGTTTGAAGATCACAATGAATACAAGGGTACCATACACACGCAAAGAAAAGACTGTTGTAATAAATGTAGTAGATAGAGTTGTAAGGTAGTATGTTATTGTTTATGTGGGTTTTTTTTACTGCATTCTTGCATGTCCTTTACACAAATTTCTTTCTACAAATAATTCATAGTTCCCACATGTCTGAAAATATTAGCAGGTTTGGGAGTCTAAAACTAAATCCTGGAGAGCAGCCAAGACTTCCTGCTTTTTGAAAGTGAAGTCTGCAGCCTGACATCCAACACTTATTCCTTCACTATTGGTGGGAGCTAGGTGAGAAACTATGGGGTCCTCTTCCAAGTTACTTAGCTGAGTCCTTCCTAGAGAAAGCTCTATCTGCTGCTTTAAAAGTTGCAAGAGAACAAATGTCACTTTAAAGTAATTTCCATAGTCTGACCTCCTGTTGTTTTGCTACCCGTGTCATAAAACCAAGTTCATTTCCTCTCCTAGATTCCAGACACTCAGAACAAGATGTTTTTCATCATCTTCACAATGACTCTTAGGTGACTTCCGAAAGTCCAGCCCTACCACTCCTCCTGGGTAACTGGAAGGGTACAGGCTGCTGCTGTAGGCTCTGTTGCTACTCAGAGGCAGCCACTTCATCTCCCTAAATGACCTGTTGACTTCATTTTGTGGCCACACATGAATGAAGAGAATGTTGCATCACTTGGCTGATGGCAAGAAAGAGACAGATGAAAAAAAGGAAGACATGCTTTAAAGACTAGATGCAATCAAACAGCAAGTTTATCATTTCTGTAGTGGGAGTGTATTTAGAGATGTCTAGGAGGGCTGAAAGAGGTCAAAACTCTTGGTGAAAGAGGTCAAAACTCTTGGTGTCCAACTCAAGGGTGACTTGGACATCAGCACAGAGGAGGGTGTGAGAGGGCATACTTTGTAAGTGTCCCTGTCTCGTTCCATCTGTTATTGTCAAAGTCATCAACCCTTTAGAATGACAGTACTGCTAAGGATTCTGCAGTCTCCTAAATGCAAGTTGTGTTCAATACTAGTTGGTATTCTTTTACATTCAGATATAATTTTCATTGGCCGCAACTAATTAATGACCTCTGAATTTAAAGCACTTTGTAAATTCTCTGTCATTAATTAAAGATTCTGTAAGGACAGGACCAGCTCAAGAGCAACCTGGAGGTTAGCAAGACTATGCTCTTTCTGAACCCTGAAAATGGAGGAATCTTCTCCATTCTGGCTTTGGCCAGAAGAGTCTTTTCAAAGACTATACAAAGCATTTTAGTGACTTCCAATAAGTGCTGATTGTCAAAGTCTAACGTCAATAACAGGAAATAGCAGGAAACAGAAGCACCGCATCAGCAGTACCAGCTAAAAACATTTTCATAGCACATGCAGGAATAAAGACCTTGTCCTTAATTAGATCACAAAGAACTAAATCTTTACCTTTACCTGATTTTTGTGCGTGTGTGTGTGTGTTTAACATCATAAGTCTCACACTTGGATTAGTTTAGACATACTGATTCATTAGGCAGTCCATGACCTTAATAAATGTAGTTTACCAGGAAAGGGTAGTTTATACCAGCCTCTTAGTCATAAGAATGACTCATGATATCCACCCACACTAACCTTTGTTTGGTCTCTCCAAGTATGCCAGGGCTTTCACAAATGGAGTTCTTTGATTCCCTCATTGAGGGAAGGACATCAAGGAAGTCTGGTTGCAAGAACAAGCTCCCTATGCAAGAGACAAAACAATATCACTGACCTTGAGAAGCTGAGGATTTCTTATCTCCAAGAACAAGATGTACTGCTGTTGGGAAGTGCCTTGTGTGACCTGAAGTGAGGTAAGGGTGAAGGAGGGAGGAGCAGATCTTATTCTCTTCTCACAGGCTGCCAAATTGCTTCTTTGGGAAAATACTCCTGGAGGAGTTTCTATGTGCAGCAATGAGCAGAGAGAACATTGGGATTTTATTCCAGCTCTGAGCATTTGGCCACATTCAAAGAGGAACCAAAGCAAGCATGAAAACAGGGAGAATGAAGTGAATCCTGGGTATAACCCACTATATATTGGTTTTCCTGTCTGCTGTAGGAAGTCCTGCCACATTTTTAAAGCCATGGCAAGAACTGTTTCAAACTTCTTTGGTAACTATTTCTGGAGCCATATACATGACAGAGAGATAAAAAACCTATTTAATAGTGCATCATTTTGCACTCAGATCAGCCATAGATTGAGTCTGACTAGAGCCTTGAAAACTTGTGTGTTGATAGTTTTAATAGATTATGAGGGAATTCCTGGAAGGACTTTCCAAAATCCAATGTAGACCTCAGGACAGACTGAAAAACTGCTCTGGAGAATAATATCAACATAAATACCCAAACTCCAACATAGCTAGTTTGGAAAAAGACCTCTTTTCCTCTGTGTCCCTTTTTAAGTACACATATACTGCTTCAAATATTTGCTAAAACCACCATTAGCATCTCCAAATGTAGCCTTGGCAAAGAGTTTGGCTTAGAGAAAGTGTTTGTCTTAGCATATTGGTCTGTGTCATGCTTTATTATATAGACCCCTAACCCATTAGGCAGCCAAGCCATCGCTATGACATCAGTTTTCAGACAGGTCACAAGAGATTATGGAGTTGGCCATCCTTAGGAGTGTTTCTCTGTAACTGCAAAATGGGCAGAAGACAGTGCAGCAACAGAATGAGAAATGAGTGATCTTACCTTTTCTCTGGGGCAAGCCCATCCTCAGCTTCAGAAAATCATTAATTTGCAGCGATTTGAGAAAGTGCTATATCACTTGGCACTTTAAGAACCTTTTCAAATCCATATTTGGGAATCTTACTTCATTTCAATCTGAGTGTTAGAGAAAGACCTCTAACTCAGTTTTAGAATATTAGACTATTAGACTGTGGCATTGGTCAGTATGAGCAATTGTACACCCAAGTCTTCCCAAAATTAGGAAAATGTTCTAAAAGGTATAATCTGAGCAGATCTGTCAAAAGATCTTCACAAGGGAAATCTACATATGAAAATATGCAAATATATTTATATTTCAATGTACTAATTCTTTTTCAATTAAATGATTCATGCTAAAAACTCCTTCTCATCAGTTGGAAACAATATTCGTTTCCTTGCAAATCAGAAGAAATTAAAATAAATACCATTTGGTTTTCCTGTTTATATCCTCAATCAAGGAAGGGGAGAAAGAGCAGAAGAAAGGAGGGGAAAACCCACTAAAAGTAACAATTTTCTTTGCATCTGTATTTTATTTACAATCAAGAACCATTTTTTCATTCAAATAATTTCATTAAATGTACTAGAACTAAATATTCTCAGCAAAATGCAAGGCTAATACAAAATTTTTGCATATGTTCTATGTGTTCTAGACTTGATTTGTGAGATTTAGGACATCTCAAATTAGAACCTCTGTTAGAAGGTGGTCCAGTTACTCACTTGCACCTGAATCATCATATCCGAAGTTAATATTCTCTCACAGCCTCTGGATGAAAAGCTTTTACATTTCAAAAACAAGGTCCTTTTGTCCTAGTTGTCATGTAGTTCATGCTACACTTGTACGTTTTAAAGATTACTTTGCTCAAGACAAAAATTACATGCTTGAGACTGCAATACTCATTCTGCCACAGCAGACATTTCATCCCTTAGAAATGATAGTCTGTTTCATTGCCCTGAATGTTGCACACCTTGATGTACAGGCATAAAGCAGAATAGCAGTGAATTCAGGAAAGCATCTCCTGAGAGGTGAGGTATTAGAACAAGATCTTCAGCAATATCGTGCTCTCTGCAATCTTATTTACGTCTACAGGCTTTGTTAACTTCAAAACCTGATCTCTCTTTCCATCAATACACTGTTGCCAACTCAACAAATGTATGATGGGATGGGATGGGAAGGGAAGGGAAGGGAAGGGAAGGGAAG
>VWZI01006763.1:298444-327760 GCA_013396835.1 Psilopogon haemacephalus
AGGGAAGGGAAGGGAATCTAATTGAATAGCAAATGTCAGCCCTGCATTCAGACAGGTTAGTCTTGGAATGTTTTTTAGAACGTCATATTCTCACTATTATTTGGAGTTTGCAAAGTCACAGTGCAGGCAACAAACCGACAACTGTTCATCCTTTCTAAGACTGCTTTATGAAGTAATAATAAGATAGAGAGTGGTAGCATAGGTAACTTATGGCAGTGTTTACTGGCATTTAAGACTTAAAGAAAAGATATTTATAAATAATTGTTCATATTGTCCCATATTCAGTCATGTTGTAAGGAAAACATACCTCCCTTTTACAGATTTGTCAAGGGAAAGAAGCATTCTGGCTTCCCTGATCTGTGTGTGGAGAGCTGAAGTGACTTGTCTGCCACACTTAATACATGGTCATAGATATTCTATGTAGATTTTCTCCAGTTAAGGAGAAAAAAACATCTCCTTTTCTAACAGAATATTGCAATGGTCTCATTGTGCTATGCATGGGATCACGGCACACATTAGGCAGAGATGCTGCTGGTTCACTAGTTCAAGAGCTTACCATGTGAAGTAGTTAATTTTGGAAATTAATGTCATCTCTTTCGTAGCCATTGCTTGTTGGCTTTGCTTCGCAGACCTTTTTTCTCCTCACGATCAGGTTTCAAAGTAATAGTTGCATCAGCTGGCAGATAATTACAGATACATGGAGGTTTCCTTAAGTCACAACCCTTCTTTGTTCATCCTCTGCCCCTCATTCATGACATTTTTGAGAGGTGTTCTGAAAAAAGAGCATGAGATAGACTCTGCAAAACAAAGGCTCCTAATGAAAATGAGTAAAAGAGACAGAGGTTGGGGAAGCAGTCATGCCACCAGTGTTGTATCTGGATGGAGAGGAGATGATTTCAGTCAGGAAGGGTGTTTACCCATAGCAATAAGTAGTGTGCACACATAGGTTTGAACAGAACATCTCAGAAATGCACAGAAATATAGTCATGTTAAGGTATTCTCATTCAAACCAAATATGCTAGTAGTTCCTTGTATTCAGCAAATTAGCCAAGTTGTATCATTCCGAAAATTATTAGACTCTTCTGGAAGGAAAGATAGTGTACCTGTTGCCACCTACCACAGCCTTTGGTGGCAAGACATACCTGAGTGACAGAGCAAAACTTTGAGAATTAAGCATATAGTAGACCTATAAACTATGCAAAATTCTTCAAGTGCCTGGGTAGCTCTTTCACCATAATATCTTTCCTCTTCCCAAAGTATTTAAGCAGAGATAAAATAATTAATTATGTTCAGAAGTTTCATATAAGACATGGATACAGAAAGGCAGAAGGAAAAATATTGTAAGGATAGAGACAAACATAGCTGTCTTTTTTAAATGTTAGCTGCCCTATTACCTTTTCAAGACCTCTTGATTGAAATAGTAACCTGTTATTGTTCTCTGCAGCCGTTACTGTAAGCTTGATCTGACTCATCTCCAATGTTTATCTAGTATACATAATGTAAGTCTAAGAAGCATTTATTCTTATTGTATAAGGGCCATCATTCAAGGCTCCCAGGGCAAAAACCTCCTGACACAGAATTTAGATTACCCCCTTCTTCCTCCTCCTTCTCACCACATTGGGAAAAAAATAGACTGGGGAAGAAAAAGGGTAAGCAAAATTACTTGCACAGAACTGGAAGTTAAAAAAGTAATTTCAACCAAAAAAAGAAAATAGGTATTAAGGCAAAAGGGATGTACAGAAATATTGGCAAAGGGATAGATACAGATACACATACAAAACCAGACCACAGATGCTGAAGGACTAGGCCAAACTGCATGGCAAAAACACAAAAATACCTCCCCACAAAACCAAAGAGAGTGATCCGTGGAAGTTCCTGCCTCTTAAAAAGAGGGTAGGCAGGAAAAGGCAAGGGAATAACATGATCCAGTAACTCCCATCTACCCACCTGTGTTGGATTCCATCTTAGGGCCCATGAGTTACCCCTTAACCCACAAAAGCAGGTAAAGAAGGATAAGCTGCATTGCCTTTCTGTTAGGGAGGCTTTATCATTGGTGATTGCATTAACCTGCAAGAAACACCAGGAAACCCTCTAGCACACTTGTTCCACAACTCACTCTTCAGCTCTCTCTTTCCCTGTAATATCAAGGGACCCCTTACAACAGATACAGCGTTCAAGCCACGAGGAAATCCCCAGCGTGAAGCTGTAGCCTGAAATCCTGGCCTAAAAAAGGTATTGAAGAAGTACTTCCTGCATTCAGCAGCAGCCAGACTGATGGTGGAAGGCACTTGCATAAACAGTAGTGCAGCTTGAAGGCAGCATGCAGTTACTGTTAATGATGAGTCTCCTATAACTGGATGTTTCTCAGAAATCCTTAGCATTTTGGAGACACCAAAGAAGCCCACCTGCCTATGGCACAAAGACGCAAAGATGATTCAGCCTGCCTACATTAAATTCCTAGATGCTTTCTTTTTTTCCCCAGGATCCCTGGGAGCAAATTTACACCAGACACACTGTAGTGTGCCTTCACCAGACATTGTCTGGACAGAGTCAGATCACAAGAAACCTTAGTGAAGGATGAAAGGCATAGCTCAGAAGCAGTGTGATCAAACACACCAAAGCCATCATGCACCAAATGTAGCAGACAGATAAAATTAGCATGCACATGTAGGAGAGCTCAAGCCATGAGAAAAGAAGTGTTTGTGGTACACACCAACTGTAGATCTATGCAGGCTAGCTAGCTGAGAAGTCTTAGTGCCAGGGAAGGCCTAAGGAAAGCAGGATTTTCAGTTAGTTAAAATGTGAACAAAATAGATACAAATTATGCTGAAGCTCCTTAAAAACGCCAAGGAGAGAAAGTTTTAGAAAGCATGGAAGAAAATCGAGCTAGACCAAAGTGGGCAGACACGTACCATTCATCAGTACTCAACGACACAAAGCATAGAAGAGTTTTCACAGGTGCATCTTCTGCAAGGTTTCTACCATCCATACATCAGGAAAGTTTTTAACCATGTTACTATTGTACAACTTGCAAGAGCCATGCCTTGCCTCAGTGGGCTCCCTCAGCCTCCTAAGTGCTACCATCAGAAATCTCTAATTCATTGAGTTCTCCCCATTTTCTTTGGAGATTCAAAAGCAACTGGGAGCATTAATGCCAATTTTCCATTATTGCAGCTTCTACATGAAGAGGCCGTAATGTTTTATTGAAAGAAATGCAGCTATTGCTTTGCAAAAGGGAAATCAAGGCAGAAAAAGGTGGTATGAAGTGCCTTAAGTAACAGAGCAGCAAATAGGTAAAGTCAGAAAGAAAATTAAAATCTCACCACAAACAAGCTTGTGTTCCATTTATTTGTGCTTACACAGTATTTCCAAGCACACAAACACAGAAAGAGTATATGAGTAATGCTATTTTGTAATTTACCTTCAAGTGAGTTAAGTGCTGAAGTAATATTATTACATTCCAAAAGTATTAAAATTACAAGACTGGGGAGAGATTTCTCTCAATCTGACCTCTTTCCCTTAGGAGAAAGACTTTTTGACATCCCACACAATGGTTCTCACAATGCTGCTCATTGTGAAGATGACCTTTGGGTGAGCACTGGATCAATGGCAGACAAGATGGCATGACCGCGGGATTAGTTGAAGCTTGATCTGCAACTTCAGCAATAGAATGCCTCAGAACGCAAGACAGATAATTAAATCCTCTGCTAGATATCTCCGAAATACTAGTGTTTACCAACAGAAGAAAAATCTCTTGGTATTTGGGCTACAGTTTACACAGAATCATCGAATAGTTTTGGTTGGAAAAGACTTCTAAGATCATCAAGCCCAACAATCAAACTAACTCCACCATGGCCATGGGTGGATGAGAAGCTCAACATGAGCCTGCAGTGTGCACACGCGGCTCAGACAGCCAACCGTGTCCTGGGCGGCATTAAGAGAGGCATTACCAGCAGGGCAAGGGAGGTGATTCTCCCCCTTTACTCTGCTCTTGTCAAACCCCACCTAGAGTACTGTGTGCAGTTCTGGAGCCCCCAGCACAAGAAGGACATGGAACTGTTGGAGAGAGTCCAGAGGAGGGCCACGAAGATGATCAGAGGGCTGGAGCACCTCTGCTATGAGGACAGGCTGAGAGAGTTGGGGCTTTTCAGCCTGGAGAAGAGAAGGCTTCGGGGAGACCTTATAGCAGCCTACCAGTATCTGAGGGGGGCCTACAGGAGGGCTGGGGAGGGGCTGTTCACAAGGTCTTGTAATGACAGGACGAGGGGGAATGGGTTCAAATTGGCGGAGGGGAGATTTGAACGGGATGTTAGGAAGAAATTCTTCACAGTGAGGGTGGTGAGGCACTGGAACAGGTTGCCCAAGGAGGTTGTGTCTGCTCCCTCCCTGGATGTGTTCAAGGCCAGGCTGGATGAGGTCTTGAGCGTCCTGATCTAGTGGGAGGTGTCCCTGCCTATGGCGGGGGGGTGGGACTGGATGATCTTTGAGGGCTCTTCCAAACTAGACCATTCTATGATTCTATGATTCTATGGCCATTAAACTATGTCCTGAAGTGCCATGCCTACACTTTTTTTTTTTTCTTTTTTAAACACCTTCAGGGATGATGACTCCACCACCTCCCTGGGCAACCTATTCCAGTGCCTGACCACTCTTTCCACAAAGAAATTCTTCCCAATATCCAATCTAAACCTCCCATAGTACAATTTGAGGTCCTTTTCTCTCATTCTATTCCTTCACACAAGGAAGCAGAAACCACCCCCACATCACTAAAACCTTCTTCCAGGTTGCTGTAGAGAGCAATGAGGTCTCCTCTCGGCCTCCTCTTCTCTAGACTAAATAATCCCAGTTCCCTCAACCACTCTTTATAAACTTCATTTTCCAGCTTTGTTGCCATTCTCTGAAGACACTGGAGCACCTCAGTGTCCTTGTAGTGAGAGGCCCAATACTGAACACATTATCCAAGGTGTGGCCTCACCAGGGGGTATAGGGCCATGACCACTTCCCTGGTCCAGCTGGCCATACTATTCCTGACATAGGCCAAAATGCTGTTGGCCTTCTTGGCCACCTGAGCACACTGCTGACTCATATTTAAATGGCTGGCAACCAGAACCCACTGATACTTTTCTGCTGGGCAGTATTCCATCCACTCTTCCCCAAGCCTGTAGTGTTGCATGGGGTTGTTGTGACCCAAGTGCAGGACCTGGCAATTCAGCTCATTGAACCTTATACAACTGACCTTGGTCCATCAAGGTCCACATCCTCTGCAGACCATTCCTACATTTAACAAACCAACACTCCCACACAACAGGGCTTCCTGTTCTCTTTAACAGCAGAGGCCAAATTGATTTCCAATTGGGCTTCAACCCTTCTAATTTTCTCCTCGCATAGCTTCACAACAACCACGTAGTCCTCCTGAGTGGCCTTCCCCTTTCTCCAATGACTAAACTTCCATTTTTTCATTAAGTTGCAACCAAATCTCTCTATTTAGCCAGGTTGGCCTTATTCCCCACCAACTCATCTTTTGGCACATGAGGAGGGACTGTTCCTGCAACTTCAAGACTTCCTTCTTGAACAGTGTCCAGCCTTCCTCAACTCCTTGGCCCTTCAGGACTGCCTTCCAAGGGATTCTGGTGAACAGCCTCCAAAACAGGCCAAAGTCTGTCACCTGGAAGTCCAAGCTGGCAGTTCTGCTGATCCCCTCTTCTCCAACTACAGAGAACCGTGCCCCAGTAGTTACATCACTCATAATTCTTTTGTTTGCAGGCAGCAGGTCCAGCAGCTCATGTCCCCTAGCTGATTCTGTCACCAACTGTGTCGGGAAGCTTTCCCTCACATACTTTAGGAATCTCCAGGACTACTCCCTCTTTGCTGTGTCACGTTTTCCAGTAGATATTAGGGAAGCTGAAGTCCTCCATGAGAACAAGAGCTAGTGATCATAAGGCTTCTCCCAGATGCCTAAAGAATATTTAATCTATCTAAAGAAACCACAACTTTTGCCTTCTTGGCCTTATATCCACAGAAATTAGAATCTGAATTTCAGGATGTACTTGAAGAGCAATTCTGCACTGTGGAAAATCTTAGGAAAAATGCTTGCATTGCAAAGGATGGGCAGAGTGGAGTGGATTTGGAATACAAGGCAATGTGGGATCTCAGACTGAATCTCCACTCCTGTGTCTCCCTCATGATTACCTCAACTTGAAGCATTGCTGATGATTCACCCAGTTACCACCCACCACACACAGCTTCAGTGACTTTGTGCTCAAACTTCAATAGCATTACAAATCAAGATTTGGCCATCCAATAATGAGGAATATGAACCAATAATGGAAGTTTCTATGCTTATCTAAGTCATGTTGTGGGCACACACAATTCCTGACATAGCTCAGATGACTTTAATTTCCCTTGGACATTTCTCTCTATGTAAAAGAGGGAGAAAGAAAAACAAAATCTCACTGCTGGACACTGGTCAAACAGACTGCACCTGCATACACATCAGAGGGTTTACATATTTTGTCTATCTGCAAGAGTACAGCAGGATTTTCAAGTCCTTCTATTTAAATTATCATACAGTCGTTACATTTATGGAGTTCTCGGGGTGCTCCCCTATTGACCACCATCCCTACAAGAACATCCTTTCACTTCTAAACATAAAGCCTTAGGTTTTAAAAAAAAATATTATTTACTGGTTAAGTGTCTGGGCCTAGGAAGTGTACTCTTGTCACACGTGCTGTGATGTAATACAGAGATGAGGATTAGACAAAGGACTTTTTTAATTTGAGGCGGACACTTCCTGATACCCACTGATCCTTCTACACATCTCCGTAGCAGATTAGCATGTCATTGAACTACTGAACCAGACAAATAAAGCAGAGTGTCACACACACAACAAATACCTATGTGACAAGAGGAACAACCAGGTTATATACAAGCTACTTTAAGTAATAAAACAGTGTTTTCTTAATAAGAAAATATGCTCCATGCAAGTAGAATCATCTTCATCTAAACTATAAGAAATATTCCCCTGAAGGTGCCAGCCATGATGCATGGGAGAGTCAGTCTGTTTTTAACTGCTGTAGCAATACTGCAGTTATCTTGATTTACACCAGCTGAAGGTCTAAATGCAGCAATCTCCAATTATCTGCCAAAAGCTCAAGCTTCTTTTGTTCTTCCTTCAAAACATTTTTTTTATGGAAAAGAACGGCAGTTTCCAGGCATTTTGCCATGGTAAAGACAAGGGTCCACCAAGGAAAAATACAGACTGTTGTCATAGGAGCAAAATTACACTCACCTCCCCTCCACTGTTATTTGGTTTTGGGGGTTTAGGGGCTTGGTTTTGTTTGGGGTTTGTTATTGTTTGTTTGTTTGTTTGTTTTTTGGTGGCATTTGCTTTGGGTTTTGTCTTTAGCTGTTGTTTTTTGCAAGCAGGAATGGCCACAGTAAGCACGGGATCAGTTTTCAGAACACTTACAAACATGTCAATCTTTGCATATGATTACTCACAGAATAGGAATTTATTATATAACTCTTGTCTGTCTGAAGCCAATTGGTCTTCCTATTATTTAGTGAAGACTCTCACATGTCCGTTCTCTTCTCCATTTACACTGTTCCTCACCCTTGGACTTTGCCAGTGCAACTCTTAGCTTTCCAGGAAGAGGAACAGACAGAGAGTCTTTTGAAAGCTGTCATTATCATTTCTTCTAAGAGATGGAGAGGTTGTTCTTGAGCAAAGAGTCTTTGGTTGGGAGTGGATTACCTTTTCCTGCAATAATAGGAAATACAAGTAAAATCAGAATACAATATGCTTCTGAATGAGTGCTCCTACATCAGCACTGATCTTTGTGCCCAAAAGGACAACCAGCCATACCACAGCTTTATTCACAAGAATGGGTTTCAACATGTACATACAGTGAAAGACTTGTTCCTGGTACTATTCTTAATATTACTTTAAATTAGATTACAATAATTTTATTTCTCTTCATAGTCACATTTTGTTTTGCCATGAACCTGCAATTATGTAAAGGAAAAGAGGATAAGCTTAAAAGCTGTTTTCTCCCACAACTAGGTTAACACAAACAGCCCAAGCAAGTGCATAAAACCAAGCCATTTCAGAGCAGGAATAATAGTCCATGCCTGTTATTAAAATATTTGAGCTCATGCTGAACAGATTAATAGGACTGAACCAGAAAGAAAGAAATCTCATAACGCATTTCTTCGCAGGGATTCTGTATCCACATCACATTCTTCATCAAGGCAAGTGAAGAAATTACTTTAAGGCAATGCTTTTGTCAAAGCCCAGATTGAGCTCTGAACAGTGCACATTTAAACACACACTCAATTGTTTCACGCATCTAGACATACATGTACATACAAAAGGATCACATCGTTGTAACAATATGTGGTCACTTACCTCATACCTATATTAATATCATCTTCCTTCCAAACCTGTGTCTTATTTGTTACTATAAATGCAGAGCAGATTGCTGATGACTGACAATTATTATCTTTCCTGGAGCTGATGGGTGGCAAAAAACATCAATTCAGCTGACATGAGACAGAGGGGAATATTTAACCTGCAAGAGGCTGGAAACATAGCATTCCTAAAAAGATGTCTTATATACCTCATATGTTACAGCTACAATTGGAGCCCACATTTGTGGCTTTGGCAAGTAATTTCTTTCTTCATTTTGTATCCAAGTATCACTACTGCTGTCAGTGCTAGCAACTTGCATGATCACCCAAGACAGTGAAAATAAATATAACTTAATATCTCCTCAAGAGATTATTATAGAACTATTGTGCTCGAAATTACGTACAATAATACCTTTTGCATCAGTACACGATCGGTAGCAAAATATGTCAGCAAAGCCAATTTCAAATGAGGAGTACTGTTACGGAGCTGGAAAAGGCCTTCTTATCAGCAATCATTATGTGTGGGTAGTGAGATACTCCAGCCAGCCAGCCATACATCATGAACATCAATTATCACATACACACACGCAAACAGACACACACACGCACACACACACAAACACTGAGCTGATTTGCTAATTGTCTAATAAAATCCGGATGGTTCATAACCAAGTGCTTTTAGTGGCTGCCAAGAAGAAAAGGCTTTTAGTGGCAAGATATTGAAGCAGAAAAGACAGAACATGGAATACAATACAGGACTCAGCTCTTAAATAAACACCTTCTAAAGTCCTTGCTTTGGATGAAATATGAACAGTTTTATGAAATTAAATCTAGTGCCTCCAAGGCTGCTGTTTGAGATTGCACATCAAACTTGAGTGAACCATAGAAGTAATGGTGACAAGATCTCTGCATGATTTGCTCTTTGTGATAACTTTGTGGTACCTTGCAATATGCATAAAGGTGACTCTATCAGGTTCTTGGTATGTGGCATATATATACACATATATGTATCTTGGCGTATGACCAGATTTCCATGTTGGTTGTAACTACAGTCTGAAGACTCATTCAAAGATTGGAATATTTTTTGTTGGCATCTTGGATAGGATTCTCTTCCTTGACTCAGAGAGACCTTGCCTCATTTCAATTTTATCATTATACAAGCCATTTTTACACCAGAGACAACAGCGAAGTGGGAGTCATCTTTGTTCATCTCTGGGGAAAGGCTGGGAGAGGAAAAAGAGTGCTCACTGATTGAGCTATAAAAATGTGAGTGTGGTGTTACTGATGTATGGCCCACCTGCACGGAGACAACATCTTCACCCATGGCAAAGACCACCAGCTCAAACTTGCCAGGTACACCCTTGATTAACAGTAGGTTTTCATGCCACAGATCAAGTATTGTAACATAAACCAGCCAGAACAATTACCTCCACAACCTGTATGGAGTCATTTGTAGACTGCAGAAGTCATTATACTTGTCTGCCTGACACAGGTTTTCACCCCAGCTTCATTGACCTAGATGTAGTGTTCCCATCCGCATTTACCCTTCTGTCCTCTCCTTGGTAGTCCAGACCAAAAATCCTTTGCTTCCTTAGTGAAAGAAAATGGTACACCTTGCCCTCAAGAACATTTTTCTACTTGTTTTCCATGCAGGCAAACAACTGACTCGGTTTTAGTTCTCTCTTTTACTGATAGGTTAGTTTGACATTTTTGGTTTTCTGAAAAGCAGGTTTTAAAATATTAAATAAATCAGTTTGTAGGAAACAATGTATTTTACACTGGTCAGATTGACACATCGTACTCCACATTGTGACATGTCCCACCCAGTTCCATCAGTCCACTTTACATTACCATTGTCTTGTAATGGAATGTGACTGATAAGAGTAGATAGGAGGCTGGTAGGTTTCCAAATTCAAGAGGTTTGTTGTTTGTTTTATTTTTTCCCCTTAAGAAATAAAAACCTTAGACCACCAACAAACAAACCTCCAATGAAAAAAAAAACAACCTATCATAATATACCTCCCGTTAAAAAAACAAACAAAAAATCCCAAGAACAACAACAAAAAACACCCCACACCAACCCAGAAAACGAACTAACAACCAACAACAAAACACCCCGACATGCACACAAAAAGAAGAATAAAAGAAGAAACTTCATATTTTGGATGATAATCCAACTTCTCTTCACCTTTGTGAAAACAAGTTACACAACCTAGTATTAACTGAACCATGCTTCACACAGCCTCCTCGTCTCACTTGGTGCATATATCAGAAGCAGTGCACTTTGACACAGCACTAGGTATTCCACAAGCTCATCCCATTTGCTAGTTTAATCCTCATCAATACTGTCATCCTCCACGCTCCACCTCATCCTCTGAAAAGAAATGCAAATTAATGAGATTTATAGCCTGGGATGTTTTCAAGTTTTCAAACAAGGTGGGGCTTTCCAATGCCTCCAACACTCAATGAGGAGCCTTTGGTTGCAAATTCCTTTGACTGAGCAACTGTGTGCATGTCACTAACACTGACCCAGAGTGCCAGCCTCCACCACCCCCTCCTTTTCTGGTTTAGAATCACATTTCAAAGCCAACTCGGATTCCCTGGCCCCTTGCTGTGCAAACAAGTGATGCAAGACCCGTCTGTAATCATAGTAGATTCTTTTGCATACATTAGTCTCCAGCATAAACTTGGAAAGAGTGAGCATATCCAAGGCAGTGATCACCTAAAGCTTATTGATTCCTCATTGGACAGCAGTTCAGCCTCTGCTAAAGTCCAGTGCCTAATCTGAGATCAGTCTAAGAGTCTTCTGCTTGAATTTCTAGGCACCAACATCACCTGGTCTTGGAGCCAGCAGCTTTCAGCCTGATCTTTTATTAACACCATTATCACTATCCCCCAGTATGAAGTACCAGCATGATCTTTTAAGGAGAACTCCCACAGAATAATAGAATGTTTTTGTAGAAAGGGACGTTTAATGGTCATCTGGTCCAAAACCACTGTAGCGATTGGTTGGATTTATGAGGAAGTTCTTTATCAGTGGACCACTGGTACAGGTTGCACAGGGAGGTAGCTGAGGCCCCATCCTTGGAAGATACTCAAGGTCAGGTTTGACAGGTCTCTGGACAAACTGATAGAATACAAGTCTGCTCACTGCAGGCGTGGTTGGACTAGATGGCCTTTGGAGGTCCCCTGCAACCCAAGACATTCTATTATTCTACATGTTTCAGAGCCCAGTGCAACCTGATCTTGAATGTTTCCAAGGGCTGGGCATCTATCACCTCTCTGGCCAAAATGTGCTGTACCTTTGATCATTAAAAAATCCTTTATTCCATTTGATTTAAATCTATTAGTTTAAAACCATTAACCCTTGTCCTGTCACAACAAGCCCTGCCAAAAAGACACTGTCCTTACCTTTCTCATAGGCCCTCTTAAAGTACTGAAAGACTAAAATAAGACCTTCAAAAACCTCTCTTCTTGCCAGGCTGAAGAACCCCAGGTACACTCAGTCTCCCTTCACAGGAGAGGTGTTCAAGTCATCAGATCATTTTTGCAGCTGTCTTCTGGATCCGCTCCAATAGGTTTGTGACTTTCTTGTGTCTCACCAGAGGAGAGTAGAACAGCAGAATCACCTCCCTCAAGGAGGAGATGCTTTTGATATAGGCCAGAATACAGTCAGCCTTCTGGTCTGCAAGTGCACATTGCTGAGTCATGTTCAGCTTTTCATCCCCCAATAACCCCAAGTCCATCTCTGCCCTTATTGCTACAATTTTCCTAGGATACCTGTCACTGCTTCCACTGACTGTGCAGTTTCTTCTTGCCTTTTTAGTTTAATCAGTAGGTCTTCACTCAGCCATGCCATTCTCTTGCCATCATTTCCTAATTTCTTAGGGATTAAGAGATCTTTTGCTATACGGAAAGTGTCTTTAATGATCTACCAGATTTGTTCTACTTCCTTGTTCCTGAGGGCCATTTCCCAGGGTGTTCTACTGACTCTTCGAGTATCTGGACATTTGTTTTCCTGAAATTCATGGTCCTAACTTTACTCCTTGCCTGGCCGATACCCCTCAGGACTGTGAACCTCACCCGTGTGTGATCACTGCAGCCCCGGATGCTCCCTAGTTTGATATAACTGATTAACTCACTTGCATTGGTAACCACTGGGCCCAACATTGCATTCCTTTTGGTAGGGTTGTCTATTATCTGACTGAAGAAATAATTCTTCATGCATTCCAGGAGTCACTTGGATTGCCTACAGCTCTCTGAGCTAGTTTTCTAGCAGATGTCAGGGTGGTTGAAGTCCTCCAGCAGGAAGAACCTGCAGGAGAGGAAAAAGAGAATTCGGTAACAGGCTCTCTTGTAGTAGACACCAGCAAAATTGTTCCCTTTTTGGCCTGAGTCTCACAAGCTATCCTGTTCATGGCTATCCTTCAGAGACTGCTTTTCACACTCTGTTTCCAGACACAGATGGCAACATCTCCACCCCTCCTTCCTCACCTTTGCTTTCTGAATATCCTGTAGCCATCCATCAGTAGCCACACTCTGATCACAGGATTCATCCCAAAAGGTTTCAGTGATGGCAAACAGGTTGTAGCTTTCTGGCAGTACAGTGCATTCCTGCTTTTCTTGTTTGTTGCCCATTCTGCCTGCACTGGCATACTGTTACTTCAGCTGGACTTTCAACTGTGTCACCACCTTAGAGAACACACCTTGAGTCTTTTGAGGTACCTCACCAGTGTTTCTCAAATGGCTTCTTTTACCTCAGGAATCCCTTCATAAGACTTCAAGTGTGCTGCAGTGTACCCAGCATGTCTCAGAGCAACAGGCTAAGTAGACTCACCAGTACTACATCCCACTAATCTTGGCATGTCATCCAACAGCTTGTCACAGGTAAGTCTAGAATTACTCCACTCCCACCTCAAGTCTAGTTCAAAAGCCTGTCAATGAGCCTCACCAGCTCACGAGCAGAGAACCTAATGAACCCAAAATGAAGTTTTCTGTGAGTTTTCTTCACTGCTATGTATTTTGTGTCTTCCTACCTTTCCTTTCTAAAAGAGCTGAGGCACTAGAAGGCCAGATAGTCAGTAAAGTACACTACCTTGCTAGACTGGTGTGATACAGACCTTCAGGCAAAAGTGGGCAGAGACAAAGCTCAGGATTATGGTGTCTGGTTCACTGACAGTGGACTACACACCATGTTTCTGTATGAAAACTAGCGCTCAGTGGGACTGAGATGTCTGAAATGACTTGATAATGCAAGATAAATCTAGCCAAACTGTTTCAGGGCAGAAATACAAATCTGTCCAACACAGCCATGGTGATGAACTGTCATTGCACAAGGTAAAATCCATGGTTTCCATCCTCTTGTAATGGTCAGCTGTCCACATTACAAAAATAACCTCTACTAATTGGCACCTACCTCAGCAGAAAGCCCTATGATTAGAAAGACATGGAAAATGAACTCCAGGCTTGAGGTGATACCTTTAGGTCAGAGATGAGCAAAAACTGGCAAGGCAAGAGAAACAGCCACTTCCTCTACCTGTGCTGTTGATGAATAAAGGACTTTTTATTCCAAAACTGTCAATCTGGCTTTCTTCCCCCCTGCAGCACAAGTTTCCCTAACAAATAGAAATTAAATTTGTTCAAATTTCAACCTGTAGGGAAAGGAGCTTGGCTCAATTTTAATGGCCTTTTTATAAAGGATCAGGAGGAATAATGGATAGTCTCCGTGTTACCTTGTTAACAAGCTTCCATTGTTGATAATGGACACCCTAATACACTGTGGAGAACAAAGAGCATCAGGTCTGCACACACTGGGTAGGGAGAGGTCTGGCAAACTGAAACTTTCCACTTACTTTGCATCTCCTCCTAACTATTTCTGTCTGTATTTCCAAGAAACTTTTTTTTCATGTCAGGAGGTGAAAAACTACACCTTATGTGGGGAGAGATAGGGAGCAGCATCAGACACAAATAAAAGGTGTTGTAACAATAGACTTGGTGAATTCTTGAACAAAAGCAAATACAAGTTTCATGGATCAGGAGAAAACAAAAAAAAAAAGAGAGCCAAAAAAAGGGGAAAACATCTTAATATCTGCTTGCCTTAAACAAAATGAAGCCTTAAAGAAATTATGAAGAGGAACTTTTTAATAATTGCTATGCAGAAACAAGAAAAAGGAAGATGGCATCCAACAACAAAGAGCAGACAGTTTTCTTTCTGTGCCATTTCTACTGCAAGGTGTGCATCTGTAACTCTTGACAGATTGAAATGCACAGCAGCAATGTCACCTCTGGATCCTTTCTGTACTTTTACTGGAAACACATTGAGCACAGCTGTGACTTTACAGGAGTCATAATCATAACCCAACAGAGGAAGAAAATGGGGGAGTTCTGATCCATGGAGGACAAACAAACTGCACAGAAGCCTAAAGAAATATGCCAGAGCAGATGATCCTCATTAATTTCTGGCACTGACAGAGAGAATGGACATCAGTGAGAGGAGTTTTGTAGATGATTAGTAATCAGATGAAAACAAATGTATGTCATAGCAATACTAAGAAGAGACAGAATTGCATCGGATTTAGCACCCAACAAATTTGGCCAGGATTGGTCAGTAGCAATGGTGAGTCTCAGATCATCCACCACTTGAAGACCTTGAATGAAGGCTGATGGCCACATTGTAAGGTGATTTTAGTTATTAAAAATGCAGACTGGTCTATTACAGGTAGTGGTTGAGCACTAGAGTTAAAGGCTTTAGGTATGTAAATTGATTAAGCATTTGTAATTGAAATAACGGGAGTGGGGCCAAAATGCATGCCAAATCTGGATACAATATCAATGAAGACCTAAACGTTATCTACTTCAGTTTCTCCCCTTCTTCTAGGCTCTCAGGAGTAGTGTTTGTCTTGCAGAGATCTCTTCCACAGTTTTTAGCAGTCTTGCATCAGAAAACTGATCAGCTATACTACTGTGTCTATACATGTATCATCTAACTGGATCTGACACTGTTAGATTCTTCAAGAAATTTTTTTAAAAATCAATAGTAAAACAGGCAATCTAAGTAAAACCAATTTGTATACTAAGAATTTCTATACCATTTACAAACTGACAAATCAGATCTCCAATTCTTACAGCTGCAGTGTATAAAGTTACTTAAGAGAATTTAGTTTGCCTACGAGTAAATTTTTTTTCATTCATATCAACAGTTTTTTTTCTCTTGCAACAATCTATGAAAAACTAAAATATAACTTTCCAATAGCATAATGAAAAAAAATCTTTCTCAACTTCTGAAAAAAATAATGATGACATTAAGAAAAAAGAAAGAAAGAAAAATAAGAGGAAGAAGAAGAAAAAAGTGTGATTGAAATGTCATTCTCTGTCAAAAAAAAATCAATAAAAACATTTTGATCAACACAAATTACATTCTGCCTAATTGTTAAATGCTTGATTATGCCATCTGTTTTATTGGGGTGACTCTTGGAGAACCAATTTAGCTGAACAAACAAGAAGGACTGGTACTTACTCAGGAGAGAATTAGAATAAGCTTCAGAGAAACATATTTAGCCATTGTCAAACAGCAGAGTAGTGCTTTGAGGTGCAAAATTATACTCATTGCAGCAGAGTAGGAAGAGAAGTATTCCCCCTGGGTGGATGCAAAGGAGATGCACCTCAATCTTTTAATCTTTGGAAGTAAAGTGCTGCTCAATGTACAAACCAGTAAATGCTATGACACAAGGGAAGCCAGAGTTGGAAAGAGAAGAAAGAAAGAATTTTTTTAAAAAGCTGAACACTAGTCACTTTCCACGGTCCAAGACAAAAGTGAGAGAAATACCAAACAGGTACTGTTCCTCCATCCTGCTGAAGAAGTGTTCAGGTACTCTTGTTTTCTCTCTTCTACATTACTTGGCTGTTGCATCTTCCATTTGCCTGCCCTCTCAGGAAGCTTCACAAAACAGAGATGACTTAGTCTAACCAGCTTGGACACTAAAGTAGTTGCTTTGATTGGTTTAGTATGTTTCATTCCTAATTTTTTTTTTTTTCATGCCTCATATCATGAGGAGGTTTTAGTTAGAAGAGCATGCTTGAAAAGATCAGTAGAGAGCCAGGACATTACGGTTAGCACTCCACAATACAGCAATTCAAATCTTCTCAGTGACAGCAGAAAGAAGGCTTCAATTTTCTGATCTAAACACTCAGACTTTCCAATACTCTAGTAAAAGGAGAGTCTTCACTACCTGTAAGCTTTGAAGAGATATGAACATGAGGAAGAATGGAGATGTCTAAAAATTTTCTCTGCTTATTAACTTAAAATGATCATCTGTGTTGGTGAGACAAAGGCCAGACCCTGCAGGAAATAGGAAAGGAGATCTGTGCTGAAAGCAAAGATGTGATGCCCAGAAATAAAGAGCAGAGGATGTGGTGCATAAACATATTTTAAAATCCTGTTTGTCCATTCGGGGGACAATTTCTGAGCATCACAGCACAGATATAAGTGTTTTGGTCATCTGCAAAGAAAGCCCAGAGGTATTCCCTGCCTCCTCTCACCAGTCTTGTCCACTCAGACTTGGTCTATTGGATTAACATTACAAACTTACTATGGCAAATTTGAGTAAAGCCATTCCACTTTCTGCTAAGCTTCCACCCCTTGAAGCATTTTAATGCTAAGAAAGTAAATTACACCATCATTTTGCAATAATCACTATATTTCCACAGGTAACATCAAATATGCTACATTCTGCTATGAGGACAGGCTGAAGGAGTTGGGGCTTTTCAGTCTGAAGAAGAGAAGGCTTTGAGGAGACCTTATAGTAGCCTTCCAGTATCTGAAGGGGTCTACAGGAAAACTGGGGAGGGAATATTGACAAGGTCTGGTAATGACAGGACGAGGGGGAATGGGTTCAAATTGGTGGAGGGGAGATTCGAACAGGATGGTAGGAGGAAGTTCTTCACAGTAAGGGTGGCAAGGCACTGAAACAGGTTGCCCAGGGAGGTTGTGTCTGCTCCCTCCCCGGATGTGTTCAAGACCAGGCCGGATGAGGTCTTGAGCATCCTGATCTAGTGGGAGGTGTCCCTGCCTATGGCACAGGGGGGTTGGAACTGGATGATCTTTTGAGATCTCTTCCAACCTAAACCATTCTATGATTCTATGATTTGTTAGTAATGCAGTATTTTCACCACATGTAACAGTAAACCTGGGTAGCAGCTCCACTCTCACAAAGGTGATAGAAATCAGCCTAGTTCTACCACACAAACAAATATATTTTTCCAGAACTGTGAACTGATCAGCTATTTTTTACATTAGGATTTTAAGCTGTAATAATGAAATATTTTCCTGTTTACTTTGAGACTTTTATTAGAAACAAACAAGCAAGTCATCAAGTTGGCTGATTTTGTTGAGTTACTGGAGACCAGTTAGCTGAATGAGAGCCACTGGAAACAGTTGAGTAAATATTTAGGAAGATCACATGGAGGAACATTTGGTACAGCACAGCTTGCTGAAAGATTGTAAAGATACCAGCATGTTTCAGGAGAGGCAGGTCATGCCTCAGAAAATGTTTTGAATTCTTTGAATGTGCTGTATTGCCACCAGGACAGACAAGGAAAACAGAAAGGACTTTGGTTTTCAAAGTATTTGACAAAGTTTGTTGCTTGAGGTAAATGACCTAAGAAGCCAAGGCACAGAACAGAAGAAAAGTTGCCGGAGTGAAAATTGACTTCAGGGTAAAAACCACAAGGAAACTGTAAATATAATCTGTGAGGTGGGAAGAAAGTTACTAGTGCATTAAGAGGTGTAAAAATGTAGAGGCCTTGTTGGGCAATTTCTGCAACAAAAGACTATTTTCTTCTTTTCTTCCTTCTCTTAGTCTGAGTAATTATTTAGAAGGCATTGGATTCATAGACCAAAGTCCTCTGCTGTTTTGTTTGGGTCTTTTTTTCAGTTTACCTGACAGTTAGTACCTACATGCCTGCAAACTGAAGTTCCCTCTATGCACTGACCTAGTGTAGGCAGGAGAAGCTCTGAGTAGACTGATTCCCCATGCCCACTCTGCCCTTGACCTCTCTGCTATATACGCTGCCTGAGGTAGCAAATACTAGTGCCTGATTAGCACAGACCTTGGAAGGACTGGCACAGCCTCCATGTTCATTCATGTCCTCCAAGAAATGGAGGTAATGCTTGCAATGTAATGCTTGCAATCTAAAGCTCGAGATCTTTCACTCCATGTCACAAAACAGACAAGAAAGACGTTTGGGCAGACCAGCTCCCTGATGATCTCTTTCACTTAAAATTTTCCCCCCAAAGAATTTAATTTATTGCTAAAAATAGTTGGTTTTGATCATTCTGTACCTCAAATCAAAAAATAGTATGCAATATTTCACCAGTCTTGGTGTGAACAAACATGCAGTTCACAGATGCTCTTCTTCAGGAGAAATGTTGGAGCTACAAAATCGTAAGAAGCAAAAGGAGAAAATTCAGAGGAAAATTTCTGAAAATCCATAGGAGGATGCATTGAATATTAGAGTGCCTGTTTCTAAATAGCTCATAAGTGATGAATGACACATTTTAATGGATTGAAATAGAAAATTACTGGAAATTTAGTTCTCACACAAAGCTACTGAGCCCAACTGTGTGCTTATAAATGTAATTTCCAACACCACTTGCTGATAAAATAATTATACCATTTATAATAGCTTGTTATTTGGACCTGTAACATCGTGTATTAATGATGTTTTAATTAATTGTAATGATATATAAATGAACACTGTCCTTATGCATGACTTGAACAAAGTTGCATTACTCTACTTATCTCTCTTTACTATTCTTTCTATCCTTTGAGACATGTGTCCTGAGTCAGTGGCAAAAACAGGGACATGGAGGATACAGAATAATGTTTGTGGTGCAGAGAGACATCTGTTCCTCCTGACTGACCATGTAGATGATAAACAGAAGGATTTAAAGCACCTGAAGTATTTGCACAGGCAAATTGTAAATGCACCTTACTCTGGGTGCACAGGATTTGAACAGAATAATGCCTCAAAGCAAAGAATAAAAAGCATCAATAATTGCTAAAAAGGCAACAGTAAACTTTATAATGCAGGAAAGAAATTTGGCAGCACTTGAATAAAAAAAAAATCTCTTGAGCCTTGAACCCTACATACAGCACTGTATATCTGTAGTGAACAAAGCAAATGTGATTCTGTGTTATAGTGCCGGAGCACAACATAAATCAAGGAAGGTGGTAGTAGTGTAAATGCTATATTTATAATGGAAATGTTATTGCAGCCCCTAACTTACAGAGGTGCTGGCAGGAGCTGCCATAATATGGTGAATATCATTTAAGCAGTGTTTGCAGAACTGATCATTGTATCTCAGAAGGAACACCCCGTACTTGCTCTTGAAGATGCAAGCTGCTGGCTATGAATCAGCCAGAATGACTAAATACATGCAACACATGCCCAACCTGGAGAGGGAAAAAAAACCCCTTTATTCTGATACTGTGTTTGTTCTTTACATTTCAAAAGCAGGAGGAAGCAATCAAATCAATAGTACTTTCTTCTTCTTCAGTAAGCTATATTAAAAAACTCAGTTGGTTCAGGATTTATTGATCTGAATCGACAGTGAAGTTCACAAATTCATATAAAAGAGTCATCTCATTACAAGCCCATTTAAAGAATGTGTGGTTCAGAATTCACCAAAAAAGTTTTCCATGAAACATCAAAAAAAGAGAGAGAGAAAGAAGAGATAATAACTTTTGAGAATATAGAGAATAAATCATTTTGCTTTGGTATTATATGTGATTTGTCAGAAGCAGTCAGAAAATCGTGCTTTAATTTTTGCAGAAAACACTGCAAGCTTTGTAGATTGGAAAAACCAATAGTCTTGGGAAAACTACTGAGAAGAAATGGTTAGAACAGACTAGTGATGCTGCTGGAGCTAGTTGTGAACAAGTGAGGTATTGCTAAATTCAATGTACTTAAACTGTTAACAGTGACTAAGAACCAGAATCAAAATTAAAGGGACAATATTTTTATTTTTAAATTTAGCATTTCTGTATCCTTGTGAATGAGGTAAGAGTTTTCACATCAAAACTCTGTGCTAAGTGAAGAAATGGTCACCAACATTAAAAGGCAAAGCTCTTGAATGCAAGAAGCATTTAGACGTATTTTCAAGTGCATCAGGGAACATAATTTTATAGAAGGCTTTGAAAACACCCTAAAGTGCATGTCATTTATATGACAGCATCTACCTCTGAAATCATTAAAAGAAAGGCAAGATTATAGCTCAACAGCTCTGAATTCCCTCTGCTTATCACAATGGGGCCCCTTCATCATCAAACAGGTAATATCCAGAGAAGACCTAAAACTTAATGTGGAGAGAAGAACATAAAAACAAAGTGTATTTGTATATGAGGAATATATTCTAGAGTTTGCATATCACAAACTCACAGAAAGAGAAAAGGACTGCACCAGGTCATACCTGTGGTACTCAAACACGTTCATGCTGCCCACTTAGCCCATGCTGCTAGTTCAACCTGAAGGACCATTCAGAGAAACTAATCACCACTTGTATTGGCCACTTCAGTACTGTAGAGTTTTTTTACAGAAAGCTAGAATGTTAGGGTGCAAGAGATGAACCACCCAAAACTCCAGCAGTGCAACTGTCCCTATCTGGGCATAGTAGTCATGACTGTGCATCACATTGAATACACACACAGAAGTATTTCTTTTTCCCAGAAAGTTCCACCTAGTCCAGGATAGCCAGAAGAGTATGGCACTAAAGGATAGTAGTTGAGACAGTCTATCCAGAAGATTTGAACTAAAGCAGCAGAGAAAAAAAGAGGAACAGAGCTCATAAAAACATGGAAGTTATGACAAGCTGTCCCAATGGCATCATTAAAAAAGGCAATTAGAGATTCAGATAAATGAAGATCAGGTTCAAGAACCTGAAGGTGCACAAGTCACTGTGGCTGAATGACATCCATGCATGGGTTCTGAGGGATGAGGTTGCCAGGCTGATATCATTCATATTTGAAAGGTCATGGCAATCTGGTGAAGCTCCTGCTGATAGGAAAAGCATTATTCTCATCTTCAACAAGGGACTGGTGCTGGAACAGGTTGCCCAGGGGAGTGGTTGGGGCCAGGCTGGATGAGGCTCTGCCCAGCCTAATCTAGGGTAGGGTGTCCCTGCCCATAGCAGCTGGGTTGGAACTAGATGATCCTTGTGGTCCCTTGAACCCTGACTGATTCTGTGATTAACATCTCTGTCAGCAATACAGACAGTGAGACTGAGACCACCCTCAGAAAGTTTGTGCATAACACCAGACTGTATGGTCCTGTTGACATGTTGGAGGAACTGGATGCCATCCAGAGGGACCTGCACGAACTTGAGACGTGGGCACATGTCAATCTTGTGTGGTTCAAGAAGGCCAACTTAAAGGTCCTGTACCTAGGCTGGGGCAATTCCAAGCACAAATACAGGCTGGGCAGCAAGTGGATTGAGAGCAGCCCTGCAGAGAGGGACTTGGGAGTGTCTGTTGATAAAAAACTCAGCATAAGCCAGCAGTGTTTCTTGGTTGATGATGAATGGGTTGATGAGGACTGAGTTAGAGAACAGTTAAGCAATCTGAACATTCATAACTCTGTCATTCCTGATGGGATACACCTGCAGGCAGTGAGGAAGCTGGTGGAGGTCATTGTCACACCACTCTCCACCATCTTTTGTGAGTCGTGGAGGACAGGAGAGGTGTCTGGGGACTGGAGCAAGGCAAATGTAACTCCAGTCTAAAAAAAGAGTAAGAAGGAGGACCCAGGTAACTATAGGCCAGTCAGCCTCACCTCTGTCTCTGGAAAGGTAATGCAGCAAGTTGTCAATAGGACAGAGTCTAGTTGGAGGCCTGTAGCTAGTGGAGTCCTTCACAGGTCAGTACTGGGACCAATACTATTCCATATATATATCAATGACCAAGATGAGGGCACAGAGGACACTGTCAGCAAGTTTGCTGATGACACAAAGCTGGGTGCAGTGGCTGACACACTGGAGAGTTGTGCTGGCATTCGTGAGACTTAGACAGGCTGAAGAGCTGGGCAGGGAGAAACTGAATGAAGTTCAACAAGGGCAAGTGCAGGGTTTTGGGACAGAACAAGGGCAAGTCTTGCACCTGGGAAGGAACAGCCCCAAGGATCAGTATAGGTTGGGGACTGACTGTTGGAGAGCAGAGAAGACGATAAGGACCTGGGGGTCCTGGTAGATGCAAGGTTGACCATGAAGGTTGCTCTGGTGGCCAAGAAGGCCAGTGCCATTCTGGGGTATATTAGGGCTGTGGTTAGTAGGTTGAGAGAGTTCTCCTCCCTCTTTACTCTGCCCTGGGGAGGCTGCATCTGGAATATTGTGTCAAGTTCTGGGCCCTTCAGTTCAAGAAGGACCTTAGGAACAGCTTAAGAGAGTCCAGCACAGAGGCACAAAACTTATTAAGGGAGTGGAACATCTTCCTTACAAGGACAGACTGAGAGAGCTGAGGCACTTGAGTTTGGAGAGTAGGAGACTGAGGGGTAACCTCATTCAAGTTTATAAATATTTACAGAGTGAGGGCCAAGAAGATGGAGCCAGGCTCTGCTTGGTGATGCCCAATGACAGGACAAGGAGAAATGGGTGGAATTTGAGGCATAGGAAGTTCCACGTAAAATCAGGAATTTTTTTTTCTCTATGAGGGTGACAAAACACTGGAACAGGCTGCCCAGGGGCATTGTGGAGTCCCCCTCTGTGGATATATTCAAGACCCATCTGGATGCATTCCTGTGTGATCTGGTATAGGTGATTCTGCTCTGCAGGTGTGTTGGACTGGATGATATTTCAAGGCCCCTTCCAGCCCCTAACATTCTGTGATCCTATGATTTTGTGAATGTGCACTTGCAGCCCAGAAAGCCAACCACATTCTGGGCTGCATCAAAACATTGTGTGGTCAGCAGGTCAAGAGAAGTTATTCTGTCTCTCTGTTCTGCTCTTGTGAGACCCCACTTGAAGTACTGCATCCATCTCTGGAAGTCCCAGCACAGGAAAGGGTCCAGAAGTTGGCCACAAAAATCATCAGAGGGCTGGGGCATCTATTCTATGAAGACAGACTGAGGGAGTTGGGTATGGGGAAGATCTTACAGCAGAACCTGAAGGGGGCCTGTAGGGAAGCTGGAGAAGGATTGTTTGCAAGGGCAAGCTTGTAGTGATAGTACAAGGAAGAATGGTTTTAAGCTGGAAGGGAGTAGATTTAGAGTCAGTATTAGGAAGAAATTCTGTACAATGAGGATAGTGAGACATCAGGATGGTTTACACAGGGAAGCTGTAATGCCCCCTCCCTAGTAAAGTTCAAGGAAAGATTGGCCAGTGTTCAGTAAACTGGTCTAGTGGAAAGTGGTCCTGCCCATGGCATTGGGGTTGGAACCAAATGATCTTTAAGGTCTTTTTCAACCCAAACCTTTCTATGATTCTACTAATTTAGGAATAAGCTTTGGAATTTTGCCACTTATATTCCCTTTCTTGACAGACAGGTGTGATCAGATTTCTTTCCAAAACCTCTGTAACAAGCCCGGATGACAACGTAGGGGGAAAAATGCATACACAGCTATTTGTACCAAAAACACTGGGATATCCCCAAGTCTTACAGAAGGTTTGCCATGTCCTCTAATTAAGCATTTAAGCTTGCATAGTTTTATAGCCACCAGGTTTACATTCATGCCTTGAGTTATGCACCTGCTTGTGCATGTCATGAGAGCAAGGCCTGAGGCATTATTCTGAGACAATTCAATGTGTTGAGGATATTGAAGAATATGGGTATCACAGCTCATTTTCCATTAAAATTGATTCATGTCTGTTCTTTTGCACTGAGGGCATTCATGGCACCAGTGACTCATAAGAAAACAAGAGCCATGGAGGTGATCATGCTCATAAAAAAGTAAAATTGGTACTAATAAACAGGGACAGTGATAAATATTGTGCATAAGCAGCATCTGATTTATACTGGGTGAATTAACAAGAAAGAACATCAGAGAGAAATATCTCAGAGTCACTTGATCTGTAACACAACCTCACAACAAATGGAAATGCAGACTTCCCTCCACTATTTTCTGAGATAGTCTTGATCTTCACAAGGAACGGTAGCTCTTGATACAGTGGATTGCAGCTCAGATTTTTGCATAAAAATTCATGAGACAGTATCTATTTCAACTGTCTTATGCAGCAGTAAGAGGAGTTTAGGCCTACATCTGAGACAGAGCTCATTTTAAGTGATGATTGCAAGCCAGCAGTGGAAATTACAGATGCTACTTGGTTCACTATTATTTTTCCGCATCTCCAGTATTCTTCAGTAATCATTTATAACAGCATGTCTGATGACTTTCAAAACATAACTGGAAAGGATACTTCTGTGGAGAGTATGGCTACTCAAATGAGAAATCTATCTTTGCTGCTCATGGAGCCAACTTCATACCACTGTTATCATGAAGTCAGAAACGTCAACACACAGAAACAGGGCCAGGGGTGCTCCAAACAATTTCTTCCCATTGTATTATGTGCAGTGTAGCATGTCACAATGAATTATTCAGCTCCTTTTTCTGCTATTAAAAGATAAATGTAAAAGTGAACAAAGTTTAAATGCCGACCAGACTAATTGGTTGCTAGTGGGGGAAGCAAACAGGCTGCTCATATAGATCTCTGCCATGGAACTTCAGCAAAATACTTGCACCTGTACAAAACCTCATGGGCTTCCACAGGTGAAGAGTCTCTTCACAGTGCCAAACCCAAGGTCAGCTCCTGGAGCCCTTGTCCCTGTCGTCCAATTCCAAATCAGCTACAGCAATGTTATGGAAATACTATCTGACAAGCACCAACACTCTGAGCTCTTCAGGATAAAGACTGTGATTTTGATGTGTTCAAAGCACAGATGCAATGGGGCCTTCATCAGTGATGTGGGCTGCCAGGCAATCATATAATAACAGCAGAGCAACCACAGAAAAAAACTTTATGTTTGGATGCAAACTGTTGGGATGGATTCATTAGCCTCCTTTTCTAAAGGCAAATAAAAGCAGAGCATCACCCTTGGTAGCTAGAAAACAAGGGCAATTATGGTAAATGTTTCACCACTGACAGGAAATATTCTAATGTGTTATGGTGAAATTCCCTGGCAAAACACATTTCAGACAAGTCTTGGTCACCTAGAGTAATAAGAAGGTGGTGGGACCCAACAGTTTCACTACTAACCATAATCAAGTAAGATAGTAAGAAGACCTTTAAATTAGGATATCTTTTAGAAAAATGAATGAATTAATGGTAATAATAACAAAGTCAAATATGGACTTTTTACAGAAAGATGAAGTTCACCCAGTACCTGGCACGGTACTGGTACTTAGACACGTTAGTAAGTAGCTGCAACAACCAAAATAAATCACTGTCTGTTTTGTGGCCTATGCAAATGGGCAGGGTGATCTCTCCTCCCTCTATAGTGGATATATATCAGTGTCGTGTGATCCACCATAACATTCATCTGCCAGCTCAGCCAAGAGGCCCCACTCTGAACAGGAATGTACAACTATCTTCTTATAGTTTAAGGGAAGATTTTAAGCAAATAGTCCTCATTTAAAAAAAAAAAAAAAAAATTAAAAAGCAACAACAGGGGAAGAAGAAGGGTGTTTTAATAAGGTTTATGTGGTGGCTAAGGTAGTCGAGCTTTCATATTGGTTCTGGGAATGTTTCGTTTTTCTTTCACAGCATACATAGCAAAACCATTTTATCATTCACATTTACAGTTACACTACTCTGAAGCCTTTAGGGCAAATGTGACCTGAAGGATTTCCTCTCTGATTCCATACCTGCCACAGTTTTCTTCTGCTATGGCCTACACTGAGCTTCCGCTCCAAGTCAGCATCCACAAGTCATCATCCTTGTTGAGGTTTATGTTTGCTTTGCACCACATGGTTTCTCTAAGCCATAGGCTCTGGACAAGTCTATGTCTTTCTTCTTTTTTTTTTTTTTCTGATTAATAAATACACCATACTGGTCCTAGCCATCACATTCAAGACAAACACATGATGTGCACACATGTATATCTATTTCAAAGAATGTATTAAGAGCAGGCTGAGCTAAATTGCAAAATGATTCTATGCAATTTAATACCAGCAATTAACTGAACACATATTTTCATGTGAGCGAACTGCAGCACAAGTGCTAGCAGTTAGATGCCCTTTCATATGGTGGAGTTTAAAAATACATTTAGGGCACTCTTGTGATGGCAAATACTTGCACAAGGTATTATTAGAGCAGCTATTAGCACAAACCACAAGGAAAAAAATGCACCATGTTAGACAGTGGAGGCATCTGGAAAGTAAAAGGACAGAAGAGACAGAAAACTTTACCAAGACATATGTAAATATTTGTTTGAATTTAGAAAATGTCTAGAGGCATGACACAATTAGGTTTAGCTGTTCAATTTCTTTAAAAATTACATTAAAATATCTTAGGGGAAAACTCATCAAGATTTATTTGCTTTCCCCATCTCATCCTAGATTAATAGCATTGTATGATCAATGTTTCTGTAAGTCCTTCCAAATGTAGAGCATGATTCCTCATCAAGAAAATTAATGTAGAGGGGAATGCACAGGAGCATGTGTGGGACTAATTAACCCTACATGAGATTCTTTGACATTTTTTCTAGGATAAACTGAATAAACTAGACTGCAAATCTGCCATATATTGATGACTAGTATATGGATGCGAAGTACTTTTCACTTTCTTTCACCATGGTAGAGCTTCATCCTGAGTTACCTGGAGCAACCCTGGTCCTACAGGACTGAATCCAGGACAAAAAGTGAAATCATCTAAGATTAATGAATATTTTGAAGCTCTAAAGCCCAAGAGCTCCTGTGGCTCCTCCCAGTACTATGTACTATAGACAAAAGAATTAAATGGAATTGCCAGACGTGAGATTTGATACCAGGAAAGTAGTCACAACCCTAAGGACCATGGCACTGTTGAACAGTGAATGCAGGGACCTGCAAGAAAGGAAAGGCAAAACCATCTCAGTACTACCATGTCCCCTCCTATGATGAGCATTACACTGACCTCAGCAGACTTGCACACCCTGCGGACACAGTGCCCAAAAAGCACTGGTGGAGGATGTAGTGCCCACAAATATCACCGGGCTATCCACACAAGTAAACACTGCTGTCTTCTGCTGGTCCAGTGCAAGAGTGTACTATTACACACTTAAATCACACAGCAGCATTCAAAGGTATATCTGCATATTTCGTACTCAACAGCTGCAGGAAAGGTCAAATGAAAACTATTTATAGTTGCAAGTACTGCATAGTGACTAATTGTGATGAATTGTGTTTAAGAATGCAGATGGATAAAGCAATCATTTTCTGGTATTAGATGTTTGCTTTAATCATTCTGCTCATTGATTTCTTTCTTGCATTTTCTGTTTCTGAAAATTTTGCTGTCACCTAAATAGCTACAGATGCTGAAACTCAGTTTCTCACCAGGGTACAGAATTTCAAAACTCCCCAGTACATAAAATGGAGTCCTTGCTCTGCAATTAAATCTGTATGTCAATGAAAAACACAAGGCTTCCAAAACAGAGGTAGGCATTTTTTTTCCTGAATGTGTTACCATGGCCAAGAGGAGAGATTTTGAGATCAGCTATTTTCAAAATATATCTGTGCTCTAGCAATAGCCTCCTTCTACAGAAGGCTCCTGGAAGTAGCACATCCTTTCATCAGAAGGACAACAGCTTTAATATTAAATAGCTATCCAATAACATATCCATGCAAGTCAATAAAATTTGGAAATAAAGCAAATTTTACACACAAAAAATGTTTACGTGCTTTGTCAGAGTCATACTTTTCATCATGAATCTCATGGAACTCAACATTTTATTCAAGACCCAGCTCAAGAAAGAATAAAAGTTTTCATTTTTCAATAGAAAATCTTTCTGGCTTTGTCATCGTGATGAAAAAAACCAAAACCACAAAGAAAATACTATTACAGACTCAAGAATTAAGAAACCAAATTAAAAGAATGCTGTTCCATTATGTAAAAAATAAGGAAATGTAGTGCAACTTACCTTCTACAGTGAATTTGTGATTTTTGAGATTCAATGCATGACTTTTACGTCCTCTCCTGTCATCATTCTATTAGTTGGGAAAAGAAACATCTAGTCCTAGCAGCATTTGTAGCCCAGCTCTTACACCTTTTCAAGTGATTGGTCACGACTTTCAACTTTATAAAAAATGTTACTGTTATAGTCTGTCTATCTCATGTTCCTACAAGTGACTTCTTGCACTATTTAATCTCCACAGTTGTGCATTAAACTTACTCAGCATCAAAGTCCACAGAGTCTTCTCATGTTTCCTGAAAACAGCCTAGAGAGCACAAACACTGCCAAGCTGTTGATGCACTCCTAGATATCCTTTAATGATATTCTGACACATTGTAGTCTTCTACCTCCTGATGCATCCTCTCCTGCTTACATTTTGAATATGGAGGAAAATGTCACAGTCAAGTTACCACTGCTTAAGGAGTGTGCACACCAATTGTGTGCACACTTTTTCAAAGTGGAACCTGCAAAAAAAAAGTGTTAGATTAAACCAATTTAGCCGTCAGGTGAAACTGCACCACAAATTCTTACAGCTGTAACCCATAACCTTCAGCAGAAAACTTTAGGTCACTGCTGACCTCTGTTGCATGAGTAAAACTTATTTCCACTCCTGACTAATACTTTCTCATGTATCTGTAATACCACAGTAACAACTCTCTGCACATGGGCACCTTCTCTGAAACCTGAACCACCTTCTTGAAGAATATTCAGAAATATAAAAGTACTCAAGGCCATGGCCTTAAAATTAATGGGCTACCTGACAGTGATAGAATGG
>VWZI01006763.1:327908-341969 GCA_013396835.1 Psilopogon haemacephalus
AGAATAAATTCAGAATGTCATAGGCCATGTTGTACATTGAAAATTTCATTCCAGCCTTCTGTGTTTTCCTCATTGGTCTTACTATTGTTCAGACTGTAATTATTCACACAGTTTGAAGCGTACTGTAGATACTCACTGCACCTTGTATTAATATATTAGGAATGAGAGACACAAAAAAAAGTAATCTCAATATTCATAGATGAGCGCTGCAAGTGAATTGTTGACAGAATGTTTCCTGGGGTGGAAAAAATGGAGAAGTTTTTGTTTTATAGGTTGCCAGAGGGAACAGCTTCTAATGCACAACTCATGCATTAAAGGAAAATTAACACAGTCCCCAAAACAACACCCTTATCTCAAGGTTTTCTGTTACAGAATTACTGCTTTTATTTTATATACAATGCAAAAAATGCTTATTATTATGATTCAGTATTCTCTAAGAAGATGGAGGCTGTTAACAAAATAGGTAGAGAGACAGATGGGGGACTCATTACGATATTTAGAGCACATAATTTCTGTGGGTTTCAGATAGGCTAAGAATGATGTTCCTTTGACATGAACAAGCACTTAGGCATTTCTTGTAGCTGATAAGAGGGACAATATCTGACCTTCCTCTTCTACTGTTTCCTGGTTTTTCTTAAGACCTGTGGATGTTTTCTATCTTTTTATAGTGATTTTGAAACATCTGAAGAACATTTTGAACACTTAATGTAGTCTCAAACTAAAATGCTCACACACAAAAATTAATCAAGCTCTGCAGCCAATGTACACAGCAGCTTTACCTTGCCAGATATCACCCATCAAGCACACCTTCTGGGCAGGGTCACATCTGAATCAATAGTCCCACTGGATGTTAGAGGGCTGCTTGAGACAAAGTCTTTCAGATAAGGCAGAAAACAAAAGTCCACCACTACTTCTCATCATCTCACTAATTTTTTCATGGGTGCACATTAGTTGATGCTGTCTCAATTAACCTAACTCAGATTTGCCCAAATTCATTGTTAAGTCCCATTAAACAACCTTTCACATAATCCTAATGTTCCCAGTGGGACAGATGGCACTCCAGCAATTGCCAGGTCAGGCCAGGAGGAAGCTTCACTGCACTTTATCTGTGAGCAGAAGCCGTGCTGCCTCCAGCTCCTTAGGATCATAAATACTACTTGAACATAAGGTCCTACAGTAAACTAGAAAATCTGCCTTGTTGTGTAGCCTAACTTTTCTCCTTTGGCCTGGCTTTTATGGCCAGTGACACACATGCTGCACCTAGTATTAAGTGTCAGTAGCTCCATGTCACAGGTCCAGTCAAACAAAGATCCTTTTCCTAGGGAAAAAGATGAGCACGTTCAGTCTAGGCAGCAGCATGCTAGCTGAAGGCCAGTGTGTGGATGATGCAAAAATCTGCCTAAAGGCAGCTCCCTCACCACACTAGTAGCACAAGATCTATCTGAAGCAGTAGGCACAGACCAGCACTATTTCCTGACTCTGATGTCCCTATTCCTCGAGGACATGAGGCCCTAGTCTTACGAGATGGCCAGGAGCTTTTCCTTACAAATTGCTCCTCTCCTGGAGCACACTTGGCATGTCCATGAACATGTGCATGTGTATGCGCATGCATGTGTGCTGCAGCTTTCCCTTCCCCAAATTTCTTTTGAGTTTGGCTGTTCCCGCAGCTGAGTTCAAACCAATTCCCCATCCTTGCTTCCTCCCCCGCCCTAGACCCTCTACTGCTTCCGTCCTTCTGTATCTTACCACCAAGGCTGCTTTCGGGCTGTTAAGTCCTAACACCAACACCTGGTTTCTTTGTTCTGCTGCTGAGAAAATTCCTGCGTTCCTGTGAGGCACTTGGAGAAAAAAAGTGGCTTTTCCCTAGGCTTCCGCCACCCATTGTTCTGCCTGGATCTCGCCCATTCACTGCCTAATAGTCCTTAACAAATACCCCTTTCAACGAGAGAGCCGAAGGCACCGCTCCCCTACTTCTTAGCACAAGAAGGATGGGCAGTACACAGACAAAGATAGTGATTAGACCTAAACCCAGACAGTTCATAAAGCTACAGAGAATTTCACATGCAGTATGCAAGCGCATTCTCCCGAAGTGTCAAAATTATTATCTTTATTTCACGTTTTAATTGTTTCACCTTTTCATTCATCAGAGACAGGCATTTGAGTAACCATGCACGACTGGACACGGCTGAGTGAGATTAGTTCTTCTCTAAAGCTAAGCATGATAGCATGAGAGAATGCAGACTGAATCAGAAATGGAAACGTTAGGCAGGGGGTTCATGAACTGACTGAGGACATGGGCTATCTGGCTTCGAGTTCCCTGTTATGACCTTAGCCATTCAATATCTAGAGGTTTGACCTCACTAGAGATAGCACCCAGCAAAGGAGAAGGATAACCCAAAAGAAAAGGAGGAGAAAGGGGTGACCTCAGACCCAGCGGTGGCACATGGACATAGATCAACAGAACATATAATGGAAGGACTCAAGAAATTATTAAAAAAAACCCAAAAGTCCAGTTTACACATAGTCATTTTGCCTGACAGTTCAAATTCATACAGGTGCTGTTTCTCCTTTATGAAGTGAAAGAATTACCTGTGGAACTGTTTGTGTGAGACGGTTCATGCTGGGTAGAGTGGTTGTGCTGCCATTCAGTGAGACTTTGACAGGCTGGAGAGCTGGACAGGAAACTGAATGAAATTCAACAAGGGCAAGTATAGAGTCTTGCATCTGGGAAAGAACAACCCCAAGGATCAGTATAGGTTTGGGAAGGCAGCGCTGGGGAAGGTACCTGGGGGTCTCAGTGGATGGACGGATGACCATGAGCCAGCAATGTGACCTTGCAGATAAGAAGGCCAATGGCATCCTGGGGTGTAATAGAAGGACTGTGGTTAGTAGGTCAACAGAGGTTCTCCATTTCCTCTACTCTGCCCTGGTGAGGCAGCATCTGGAATACTGCATCTGGTTCTGGGCCTCTTCAGTTCAAGAACCTTAAGGAACAGCTTGAAATAGTCCAGCCAGAGCCACAAAGATGTTTAAGGGAGTTGAATATCTCCCTTATGAGGAAAGGCTGACTGCTCTGGCAGTGGGGGGTTGGACTAGATGATCTTCTGAGGTCACTTCCAAACCCTAACATTCTGTGATTCTTATTCAGTTGGTATTTTCACCTGCCTCCAGCTGATTCAGAAATCATGAGGAAGTACTCTGTCCATTACTGTAACTAAGTCACTCCACCAGCTTGAAAGAGCAAATGTGGCCCCATGGATGAGACTCTGTATCAAAAGCAATTCCAATGAGAAATTCTGTCATTTCCTTATGCTCAGGATGATCTAGGACAAGTGAAGATGCAGCCCCAGCCACACATTGCCAGAAGAGACCTCCACTTTACCAATTTAGAACAGGAAGCTGCACACTCATTCCAAACTATGAAAAGACATGAGACACAAGCTGTTGTTTGTCCTTATTTAGGCTGATGTGAAGCCTAAATAAGGATTAGACTTCCTTATGGAGGTTCAGATAAAATAATAGATGATAGAGTCAACTCACAGTTCTTCACCCCTGTTAGGCTGCCAGACAACTTCGTGATGGCTCCTCTGTGTGCTGATTTAAGGCCAATCGGAATAACTTAATGAGAGAAATTACATCATTGGTTGTAAGAAGAAAATAATGATAAAGCCTATATTGTTCATTGGTTTGCTGAAAGGGATAAAAAGCCAAAATGTAAATAATTTGCTGACTTTGTTCTGGGAAACTGCTTCCTTTCGCTTCTCCTTCATTCTTTTCTAGTATCTCTCCACTAACCTCGGCTAACAGAAAACATTGTAAGCTTTGCTGGTTATTTGGTTTGTCTAGGAAGGAGAAGGGGGAGAGAGAGGGTAGCTTTGAGCCCCTTTTTGTCAGTTTCTTTGCCCAGGAGGGAGTTTGGATTTCCGTATTATTTCTAATTTGTATATAGTTGTAAATACTTGTAAATGTTTTATATATATATATGCTTGTAAATTTTGCTTTGCTGTAAATATACCTTCATCTTACTTCCAAGTCATCCAAGCTGGTCAGGTAAATTTTGACAGTGTGTAGCAGGAAAAGTTCCTAACCCACCACATTCTTTATTTGATGCTTTATGTGCAGCCAGCTCAATTGATTTATTGATAATTAAACTCAGAAGCTAAGATGAAGCTATTACGGGTCATCTGACATTTCATTTACCCAGCAACATTATGGTCATTTTATATATGGATTATTTTGGATTTTTATCAGAAAATTGGCTGGGTTTTGATAAATATGATATGAAAAAGACTGAAATCCATGTTTGAAAAGTTTAGCAATTACTGTTTTGGTTGGGTGTGCTATAATTCTACTGCTTATAAGAATGCTACTGTGAGTATATTTGGTGGGCTGATATGTGGCAAGACATAGATGATCATCTTAAGAGAATTCCAGTGAATGTGGGACACATAGAGTCACACAGGCCTAAGAGCAAAGCTACTGAGGGACACCAGTACAACCATCAGGTAGATCTAGCTGCTAAAACATCTCAAGTAGACACAAACTGTGATCTTCACCTTGATTGGAAACACTGAGGAGAACTGTTCTTAGCTCGGTGGGCCTATGATTCATCTGGATATCAAGGTAGAGATGCAAACTACTGGTGGTTGCATAATAGATCCATTGACATATCCATGGAGGCTATCACGCAAGTCATACATAACTGTGACATTTGTGCTGCTATTAAGCAGGCTAAGAAAATTGATATGGTATGGTGAGTGATGGTCAGAGTACAAGTATGGTGAAGAGTGGCAGATCAATTACATCACTCTACCTCATTCTCTACAGTACAAAAGCACAAACCCTAGTTTTATTTTATTTCCAAGCTGTTTGAGCTGGTCTGGTAAATTTCAGTAGCGCAGCGGTGGCAGGGGGGCAAATTTCCTAATTCACCACAGTATGCCAAGGTCTTGCCACATGTGAAGGCACTGCAGAAGTCAGGGCACCCAAGCAATCTGTATTCCCTTCTTTGGGATGAAACGAGCCACTGAGGCTTGCAGTCAGAGGCTGCCGTACACTTAGTCTACACCCATCCTGCAGGACAGTTACTGCCACCACTTTCCTATCACCTATCCACAGAAGACCCAGCTTTTGCAGGTGTCCAGTGGCTCTTGATTGTGAGTCAACAGGCCAGAATGTGGCCACATCTGGAGTGGTCCTGGACTTGGGAGAGATAGGATTATGCTTCTGGCCTGTTTTTCTCCTGTGGCATCAGGATAATCTTGTGCCATTTTTGTACCTCTACTCCACTGTAAACTGATGGTAGTGTGAGCACTTCCTCATCTGACAGGGGAAGAGGACATGAGGGGACACCTTCTGTGTAAGGAAAGCCTGTATCTACCATGGCATATAAATACCTAATACACTGTTTCTTAAAATAATTTTGCAATCAATAGCATCTTTAGCCGTTTTATGAGGTTGTAGAAATTTTTTAAAAAACAAGAAGCACCATATATTAACTATAACACAACATCTACAATACATTTCAGATCTAGGAAATGCAAGGAAATATTTCCTTTTGAAAATATTAATTCATTTAGTATGTCCATGCTAAATTGGCACCGGCATTTGTGTTAACGACACCTGAACGCCCCAGCTGAGGCCAGGTACCTATGGTGCTAGGAAATGAACACACACGTGGAAGTTAGAAATTGCATTAGCTCCTCCTTTAGATGTTTTCAAAGAAAACAAGCAGAAGAAGCACATATTCTTGTTTTACAGTTGGGCAACCGAGGCAGAAATAAATTAAATAATAATAATTGACTGAAAGTGGTATGACTAAACTGCATATCAGTGTTTCTCAGTCTTGTACTTAAATAGCAAGTCTTTTTTTTCTCTCTTTTTTTTTTTTTTTTCCAGAGAGAGAGACCTTAGGTTTTGCTTATTAAATGCAAGTAACAGTGACACATGTTTTTCCTTGTAATAAAAGGATTCACTCATCAGCTGTAGGGACATCTATATGTTTTTCCCAATCAGTTGTCTTCTCAGTTTGTGATCTCTTAGTAATGTTTGTGCCTGTATAACATGTATACACTGATGAGGAACTAAAGCCATTACTTTTGTCATTTGACTGGTCACAATTTTTTTTTCCCCTCCTCCCCAAAGAAAAATAACCACTTATTTACAGAACCTGGCAAATAATTTTCTGTTTGCATAAAGATTTCTACACTACTGAACAGTGGGTTTCCCTCACCAAGAACCTGTATGTGTTCCTGGCCAAGACCATGGCAGACAGAAGATAAATTAATACCTTGCCTGTAAGAATTCTGCAGTAAGTGGGAACCTGTTGCAGACTGCTCCTAACAGCAGAGTAATATCTAAGCACCTATTTGTATATATTTCAGTGGAAACTAGGAACTCTGTCCAAGCCAACAGAGAGGAAAATACAACTGAGTACAGTGCCGAATGTCTAATTTCAAGATATTCTACAGATTCCAAGAAAAGCAAAGCATAAGTAGCATGTCTTTCCAGTGGCCATGAGGGAACATGAGAGGATGGCAAAAGCAGAGAAGCTACAGATATGAACAAAAACTATTTGAAAGAAGAAATCCCCAGTGACTTTCACGGTTGTTTGATAAAGTCTCCAGAGAGCAGATGATCAGCAAAGACAACACTGTAGAAAAAGTACAGAATTTCCTTTCTGTCTGTGTTACATATTTGGCAATGTAGCATAAAGACTGCAGAGGACAGAATTATTCCTTGATTATACAGTATCATATATCTATTCAAACTTTCCTGTGGAAGACAATCTTAATACATTACAAAATTATTTATTTTTCTATTATGTTCAATCCTTTTCTCCAATCTCTTTTAGTTCATGGGTTTCACATGAACTTCAGATTTCATCGAGAGGTACTCACTAGAGCCGAAAAATAGCAAGATGAAAAGTTTGGCCAAGCAACCAGTAAAAGAATGTTCAGATCTGTGTCTGGAATTTACTTTCTTATAAAATTAAATCCTTCTCTTTATTTTTAAAGTGTTTCTTACTCTTCAACTTATAAAGAAAATACTTATCATTGCTTTGCTATTAATCAACATGCTAACTAGGTTTTAAGAGCATGATGCATAACCTGCTTTTTAATTTTCAGGGCACAGCTCCAAGACACGTGTGGAAGTTTTTGTCTTTCAGACACTTCCTTTTCCTAAAGTTTCCTTTTGGCCTTTGTATCAACCTGGTGACCAAAAAAATGTAGGGAAAAAACTCAAAGCAGTTCTCGACTGACCCAGCAGAGGAACAGACCTCCTGGCACTTTTCCATCAGCTCTAACATTGAGGTTATTACGGAAATCCAATCACATGCTTTACAATTAGAACTTGGGTTATCAGAATTACTGGCTTGTTTTTCAGTACCACAAGGGTGAAAGGTGACATAAAACAGAGAACAAATAGAGAGCCACTAAATACAATTGGCAAGCATATGGGGCAAGGCACAACAATTGAAAAACAGCCATTGGGATTAGGTTCCTCAGCCCTATATTAGACCTCTGACAATGGAGTTGAAGTATGAGTGACAGAGGATGACTGCACTACCTGGATCTTCGATCCCATAAAGCCCCTCACCAGAGCCCTGACACAGAAGAAATTAAACAAATCAGACAGGAAAATGACATGTCCTTCACATTTGGGGCGAGACACAGCTCATCGTTCCACAGCACATATGCAACAGTGGGAAACGATATATTTAAGGTAACTTAATTCTAGCCAACATTATAAAGCTCTAATTTTAGTGACAATTCTTCAGGCACATGCTAGAAAGAGTTAAAATTTCCCAGTAATTCCCTGTCTTGTCTGTCCACCTCCCAGTTCTGTCATCCGCTGCCATTCAGAGACTCTAAACTTAAATTACTTAATGACATCTTGTCTGTTTATTGACATTACACAGCAAACCAGCAAGCTACTGAGCATTCATGTGGTGTCAGCACAGAATGAGACCAGTATGCACTCCTAGAGGCTGCTCTCTGAGACCAAGCCCTTATAGGAGGGCTAGAGAAGGATGACAGTCACATGCAGTCACTCAGCGAGGCAATATAAAACAACGGGCAAATATGTGCAAGGGTTGTAAGCAATCTGAAGAGGAAAAGGAGGGTGTGATCTTCTAAGTCTATTTTTAGTTTTGTTTATCACCAACGACTAACCCTGCTCTAATTTACACCTTCTTAACTATATCCAGGTCACAATCCATTTGTGTGAGGAACAACATAGTATTCAGGATCCAAGACTGGTTTTCATTCCTTTAAGTAACAGCTGACATAAACCCTTACTCCAGATTGTCTTTTGACATTCTATGAAAGGATCATGCATTCTGGGCAGCAAACCAGCATCAACACTCCTGTGTGGAGGCTGCTGGTGTGAGGAGGAGACATGGAGGTATTAATATATCACCAAAACAAAACAGCAGAGTTTTCTGGCTTCTCCCCAGTCTCTGCATTTTTCTGTCTTCTGCACAGGTGGAAATCCCACCAAGCAGGATTCTTTGAAATCTCAGATTCTTGCAGATGTCTGTCCTGATTTATTCTGAGTACTGCAGAAAAGGATACTTGCCTTGGTCAGGCAGGAATGGGTATTTTTAATCACAAAACTGAGGTAGTAGATACACCCAGGGAATATGCCACTTTATGAAGTAAAGAAGCTACTGGCAGCAGCAAGTTAATCTATTCACACTAACTATCTGAGAATAACAAATACTATCTGAGAAGAAATAATGTCTCTCTTTGTGCAGAATATCATAACACAGTTGAGACAAGTTCTTAAGTAAATAGCTATTAAAAATAAAGCTGTTACAAGAACTCAGTGGTTGGACATTGAGGTTAATGCATTTGCCAGGGTTTCTAAAGCAACACAGTGAATTCATTTTCAATCATGATGAAACAGTCTTCTATTTTAACTATGTACAGGAAGTACATATATGTGTCTTCTACCCTCAATCTCTCTCCTTGGCTCTTCTCAGGGGAGGAAAAAAAGACAATGAAGAAGGTGCAAGGCTTCATTCAGCTTGCAATGTAGGTGCTGAAGTGGACATGTATGGACTGCCTACTTCACTGCATTTGGAACACAGCTGTTATCTTCTAGAGGGGAATTAGCTACAGCACAATAAGCTTGAGAGATGCTGAGCACTCCAGAAACCTGCTGGCTTCAGAAGGAACTCCAATATCTTCAACACCCTTCTTCCACTCCACGATCAAGTTCTCTAAAGACCAGGTCAAAAAATACCTCTATCTGCAAAAAATTACTTTATAACACTAGGCCTTTTGGCGCCCTTTTAGGATTAAGGGAATCAAAATTATTTCTTGGCATATCAAGTATCTCTTTTAAATATAAACCCACATAAACATATTTAAAATAGAGTGATTACCACATCAGCACAGTGTTTCTGAGATCTGCTGAGCTAATCCCCAAACTGTAACTGAACAGGCTTTACAATATTCCCTGTGTCTGGCACACAGTCTAACAACAGTTACAGGCTTCTCACAAAACCAAAGAGCATAACAGTACATCTTCTAGAACAGGGCCCTAGTCTATCACTCTTCCTCACCGCCACATGCTGACATATCCAGTCTCTGACAAACCTGCTTCCACCCACATGCTGTCCCACCAGAATAACTACAAGTTTCTCTACATGCTTTCCATCAAGCAATGCAAAGGATATCCTTCACTCTCTGCTCGCATACATTACGTAGAACAGACACCATAGGTTGTATTAATGGTAGCTCACTCACCCAAGCACATGCACACAAACTCTCAGATAAATCCCTCTCTCTATTAAAATAAATATATAGTAAAAAATTACATGCGCTGAACGGACTCAGCAGCAAAACAGCAGCTGTTACATAGTTGGAGGGGTTTTCATTTTTAACTTATTAAGATGCTGATCAGATCCTTGTCATCAGAAACAAAGGACATTAATTTCATGAAGCACATAAACTGTATTTTATCTGGAAAAAAAAAAAAAACATAAAAGAAAAAGAGAAGGGAGGTAGGGAGGGGGAAGTATTAGCAAAGCTGTAGCTTCATTCCTTTCTTTTCTTTATTTCAGGAGGTGAGAACAAGTGGAGTTGAAAGTAACTGCAGGTCATCACCACAAGCCCAGAGCAGTAAAAAGGAGATGAAGAGAAAACAGACAGCTTTTCACCTTTTGGCCTACGGTTTAACTCTTGTCCTGATCCACAAACTGAGAGCAGTTCTTAGTCACAGTTCATGTGAGTGGAGTTGGTGGATGCCTCTATGCATTCTCCAAAGAGTCAGGCTTATGCAAGGCATCTCTTGTAAACAGAGACAATCAGATTTAGACCAGCATCTATTAAAGTGAATGGGACCCTCTTCAATGACAAGTAAGTGTTGTATAATACCATTACACAAGGAGAAGACAGTCTGGCCTTCTCACTTGCATCCATGGAAAATTATGTGCAAAAGTTGTCAGGGAAAGAAGCAACAACAGGGCCTGCTAATTGTCAGGCAAGAGATCGATGTTTGAACATCAATGGTGAAGAGACAGTGATATCAAATATGAGACATTTTAAACAGACCTGATAGGAAAGAGGTAGCTATTTGGTGCATTCTTAAAATCATAACTTTTGTACAGCAGACTGAACAAGACAGAAAACTTGATATGTCTATGTGTTTACTCAATCACCATATTTAGTCAATCTTCAATTCAGGAGAAAAGAAAAGAAAAAAAATAACCCAGTGAAATAAAAACAAGGGAGAGCTGCATTTTAAAATTAAACTCAACAAATATTTGCACTTTATTGAACTAAAGGACAGAGTTTTTCTGTTGTTTTAATGGATTAATCAATATCCTTCTTCAGATTCATTAAAAATAGGAATAAGCATTTCAAAAATATGTATAGGGCTATAGCAGTATAGATACATGAGTCTGATCAGTCAGGATGTTTTCTAGTGGTGAAATACAATTAAAATTAATTGGGTCTTCTTGGGCTTGTCATACATGTCTTCTGAGGGAGCAGGACTCTGGTCATCTCCATTACAGTCAATCAAGAGATGCATTCACAATGATGATTATTTCAGATCTGGTTTAGACTGCCCCAACAGGATTTGTCATCTAATCTTCCATGAATAGATCCAGTCATATGAAGTTAAATCTTGTGAGGCCAACCCAGTGATACAAACAAAAACAATATAACCTTCACAGAGGCTTGGAGTCAACCAGATAGTTATGACCAAACTGACGGACACTGAGTTGATGAAGCTAACAACAAAAACTTTTGCCTTTATTTCTCAAAAACATCAGTCAGGTTTTTTTTTAACTGTGGCTTTTTTGTTTGTTTCCAGGTCTCATATGCCATAAATTACTTGCAGCTATGTTTTAGATATCAAATGCATAGCTTATCCTCTGAAAACTGGATATAAATTTCAGGTCCCCACATAAGATAAGAACCAGAAACCATTAATTCTCTCTTTTTGCTTGCTTTTTTGGTAGAGCATCTATAGCACTGGATTAAGCCCAAACACATGCTCAACATCACAACAGACAAACTTAGAAAGGTTTGTATTTGTCAGAAGATAGATGAACTTATCGGATAAAATAATCACCCTGTACAACCCTTGTGTCCACAGAATCATAGAATCATAGAATGGTTTAGGTTGGAAGAGACCTCAAAGATCATCCAGTTCCAACCCCCCTGTGCCATAGGCAGGGACACCTCCCACTAGATCAGGTCGCTCAAGGCCTTGTCCAGCCCGGCCTTGAAGACCTCCAGGGAGAGAGCAGCCACAACCTCCCTGGGCAACCTGTTCCAGTGTCTCACCACCCTCACTGTGAAGAACTTCCTCCTAACATCCCATTTAAATCTCCCCTCCACCAATTTGAACCCATTCCCCCTCGTCCTGTCATTACAAGACCTTGTAAATAGTTCCTTCCCAGCCCTACTGTAGGCCCCCCTCAGATACTGGAAGGCTACTACAAGGTCTTCTCGAAGCCTTCTCTTTTCCAGGCTGCAGAGCCCCAACTCTCTCAGCCTGTCCTCATAGCAGAGGTGCTCCAGCCCTCTGATCATCTTCGTGTCCTCTGGACTTGCTCCAATAGTTCCACGTCCTTCTTTTGGTGGGGGTTCCAGAACTGCACACAGTGCTCCAGGTGGGGTCTGACGAGAGCAGAGTAAAAGGGGAGAATCCCCTCCCTTGCCCTGCTGGCCACACTGCTTTCGATGCAGCCAGCACACAATTGCTGTCTGGGCTGTGCACACACAGTGCCAACTCATGTTGAGCTTTTCATCAACCCAGACCCCCAGGTCCTTCTCCTCAGGGCTGCTCTCAGCCATTCACCACCCAGCCTGGATTTGTGCTTGGGATTGCACCAACTCAGGTGCAGGACCTTACACTTGGCTTTGTTGTATTTCATGAGGTTGGTCTGGACCCACCTCTCCAGCCTGTCCAGGTCCCCCTGGACAGATCCCTGCACTCTAGGAAGTCAACTGCGCCACACAGCTTGGTGTCATCTGCAAACTTGCTGAGGGTGCACTTGATTCCTCTGTCCATGTCGCTGATAAAGATGTTAAAGAACACTGGTCCCAGCACTGACCCCTTGCCTCCAGCTGGACACTGTGCCATTGATCACCATTCTCTACATGCGGCCATCCAGCCAATTCCTTATCCAGTGAGTGGTCCACCCATCAAGTCCATGTTTTTTTTCCAGTTTGGTGACCAGGATGTCATGTGGGACATGTTCTGCCTCTTTCCACAGGAACATGGTAGCTGTCAGAGGTAGGATAATGGATTATGCTCCACTTTCATATGATCTGCCTTCCTTATGTTCTGTCATGTGTGGATACAAATTGTGACTCTTGGTGTAGCTGAGAGAGAAGCTTAACAGAAGGTAGAACCAGTGCCCCTGAGGACAGCTAAAGATGTAGAGGTAGCCTTGGGTTGTACTACAGGCAACTAGACACAACAATGTCTGTAGTCAAATAACAGTTCAAGTAACAGACTTAAACCTTCATTTGCTGTAGCATGACTGTAGCACTGTCCCCACTCTGTGCCCTACTGCACCCTGATATTTTTATTTGAATCTCAGCTACAGCCATACAAAGAGAGTAGCTAAAGCAGTAAGATGAAGTGAAAAACTTGAGCAGAAAAGGGTGTTTGTGCACTTTCATAGAAGCTATTTTACACATGATAACCTTGCCAGACAGGTTATTTATTTGTGATGGCCACTGAAATGAAAATCAGATGACACCTACCAGCTATGTTTGCACATTTACTATTACTGTTCTTATTTACACAATGCTGGTGAATATGGTAGAGAATAACAGCAATATTGACCTTAGAAAGTAAATGTTCTCATTTCTTGAATCTCTAAACCCTTGGGAAAACCCAGGTAGATCAGCAAATAAAGACACTCAGAGGACAGTAACAGGGATTTAGCCTCAAACCTTGGGCTGCGACATACTGATGAGCTTCAGAGTGCCTGTGTGAGATATGATAACAAATGAGTCATTGCAGTTATCTGCAGGTATTTGCTGATCCGCAAGATCTAATATTTGACAACACACACAGATGCTGAAGCATTACTCAAAAAAATTGCAACCTGAAAAAATCCAGTGCCTACTGATAGGACAGTCAGTTCGTTGACCCACCAAACAATCTGACAGGTGTTGCTGATGACCTGTGGAAAACAACACATTTGCATAGCCACAGGAAGAAATCACATTTCCCTTTCCTTGACGAGCAGGATAAATAGCAGTTTGCAAGCCTTAATTGCATTAGAGTGTTCTCTGTATGTCATGAGTGAGGAGCTCACCTTCAAGTTCACCAAAGACCAAAATGAAGAAATCAAACATTTAATATAATCTCCCTATTAGTACTGTGTCAGGAGACCAAAGGACTTTTAAACTTTTAAAAGTAAACTGGACAAAGATCCTTTCTCTCAGATCCTTCTGAAGCAGCAGAAGTTAACATGCTATCTGGATGTCCCTGAGGTGCCAAAAAAAGGATACCAATAGGTGCTCTTATCAGTCTTCTGCATCAAAAAGGCAAAATGCAGGTGCCAAACTCAATTTTTTTTTT
>VWZI01006763.1:341975-397189 GCA_013396835.1 Psilopogon haemacephalus
TTTTCTTTTCACAACCAGTAATCTAATTTCTCTCATTAAAATATTCCAATTAGCCTCAAATCAGCACAGTGTAGAAGTGATATTTTTTGTTTTGATTTTTTTTTTTGTTCCCATATAAAGATATTCTGGTTGTAAGCAAATGCAGTCACACAGAAGTATTTGGAAGTGAGATAAAACAAGAAAAGGAAGATCAAGGAAAAGGTGGGTCCACTACAGAACAATGTAGGAGATATGGCAACTGAAGATGCAGAGATGCCAAAGCTGCTGAATGCCTTCTTTGCCTCAGTATTTACTGCTAAGACCAGCCCTCAGGAAGCTCAGCTTCTGGAAGCAAGGGAACAGAACTGGAGAGAAGGGGACACTCCACTGCTCAGTCAGGACTGGGTTAGAGTGCCAAGTGAAAACACACAAATCCATGGGCCCCCATGGGTTGCACCTGTGAGTGCTGAGAGAACTGGCATATACTGTTGCTGAGCCTCTCTTCATAGTTTTTGAAAAGTTGTGGAGAACAGGAGAGCTGCCTGATGGCTGGAAGAAAGCCAATGTTACCCCAGTCTTAAAAAGAGGCAAGAAGGAAGACACAGGCAACTACAGAGCAGTCAGCCTCACCTCCATCCTTGGAAAGCTGGTGGAACAGCTCATTCTGGAGGCCATCTCTAACCACATGGAAGAAAAGAAGTTTATCAAGAGTAGTCAGCAGGGATTTACCAAAGGAAGAACTTGCTTAACTAACCAGACGGCCTTCTATGATACTATGACCAAATGGTTAGACAAAGGAAGGGCTGTGGATGTCATAAACTTTTTGACTTCAGAAGGTATATTTGATACTGTCTCATAGATAAGCTCAGGAGATGTGGCACAGATGGCTGATCCGTGAGGTGGATTGAAAACTGGTGCCACAACAGAGTTCAGGGAGCTGTCATCAATGGCACAGAATCAAGGTGGAGGTCTGTAGCCATTGGTGTTCCCCAGGGGTCAGTACTGGGTCCAGTTCTGTTCAATATCTTTATCAACAACCTGGATAAGGGCATTGAGTGTACCCTCAGCAAGTTTGATGATGATGCAAAACTGAAGGGGTGGCTGACAGCCTGTCAGGCTGTGCTGCCATCCATCAAGATCTGGGCAGGCTGGAGAGACAGGTGAAGGCAAACCTTATGAAGTTCAATAAGGACAAGTGATGAGTCCTCCACCTGGGGAGGAATAACAACAGGAACCAGTGCAGGTTGGAGGCTGCCCTGCTGGAAAGCAGATCTGTGGAAAAAGACCTTGGAGTCCTGGTTGACAGCAGGGCAGTCCTGTGTGGGCCAGCAATGTGCCCTTGTGGCCAAGACAGTCAAGGGCATCCTGGGGTGCATCAGGAAAAGTGTGTCCAGCAGGTCTAGGGAGGTTCTTCTCCCCCTCTTCTCTGCCCTAGTGAGACCACACCCAGAATACTGTGTCAAATTTTGGGCTCTCCCATTCAAGAGAGACAGCGACCTGCTGGGAAGAGTCCAGTGGAGAGCCACGAAGATGACTGGGGGACTTGAGCATCTCCCCTGTGAAGACAGACTGAGAAACCTGGGGCTGTTTAGCCTGGAGAAGAGAATACTGAGAGGAGATCTTACCTGTATGTACAAATATCTGAGTGGTTGATGGAACCAACCTCTTTTCACTGGACAGCAGCAATAAGATAAGTAGCAATGGCTACAAATTGGAATATTCTCCTCAACATGAGGAGAAACTTCTTTACAGAGAGGTTGGTGGAGCACTGGAACAGGCTGCCCAGAGAGTTTGTGGAGTCTCCTTCTCTGGAGACTTTCAAAACCCACCTGGATGCATTCCTGTGAGAACTACCCTAGGTGCCTTCCAGCCTCTAAATGTCTTTGATTATATGATCCTGTAAACCTAACTTGCTGGGTCATAAGTTTTTAGTTGACAAGTATTGCCAAAGACAATATGAAAATGCAAAGGAATGATCATACCAATGGTGCCCAAAGCTGTCTCCAAGCTTATGTAAGGCATTATGCCTGTGTCTATCACACCATTGTGGATTAACTTGTCTAAGTGCAGATTCACAATTACATCAAGCAGTAGCAGCTGTAGAGCTACACTGTCAGAAATGCTTAGGAGGAGGTGGAGTGTGAGCTTGTTCCATGAAGACTTTGAGAAAGGAAGTTGTCCCACTGTTTGAAAAAGAGTGTTACTGTGGGCATATCTGATGGGGACATCTAAAATAAAGACATCAGTACCAGAAGCACTAATGTGGTCTCCCTTAACAGGCGTTTGTAACACACAGAACAACTCATCCTAAGATAGGCATCTCAAGTAGGTCACTGGATTGTGCCCTAGAAAGACTGATTCATTTCCATTGTCTATAAAAAGCAACGTAGGTGTTTAGGTCCAGTTTAGACATCTAGAATAAAGTGAGCTAGGATGCTTCTATCATACAAATATAGTTATTTAAGCATGGAATAAAAATATTATGCTTGCAGTTTCTGATTTCTAAACAACTATAGTGTTATCATGCAAAAAGATAGCTTTCTTAGGCAGAGGTTGGACCTGAATAACAATTACTTCAACACAGCATTCATTCATCAAAGTATATCATGCCTCAGTGAAGCCTACAAGATAAAGTAAGGCTAAAAGCATTGGTAGAATATACTACATAAGTCACATCAAAAGCTAAGAAAATTTGCATCCTGGATTGCATCAAAAGATGCACTACCACCAGATCCAGACAGATGATTCCATCACTTTGCCCTTCTGAGACCACACCTGTAGTACTGCATCCAGGTCTGGAGCCCTCAATATAGGGAGGACATGGACCTGATGGAACAGGTCCAGAGGAGGGCCATGAAAATGATCAAGGGGTTGGAGCGCTTCTGCAACAAAGACAACCTGAGGGACCTGGAGTTGTTCAGCCCAGAGAAGAGAAAGCTCCAGGGACACCTGATAATATATTTGGAGTATCTGAAGGGGGGGCTACAAAAAGGGCGGAGAGAGGCTGTTTACAAAGGCCTGCAGTGGCAGGATGAGGGGCAATGGCTTCAAGCTAGAGAAGAGCAGATTTAGATCAGATGTTAAGAATAATTTTTTTTACCACGAGGATAGCAGAACACTGGAACAGGTTGCCCACAGAAGTAGTTGAGGCCCCATCCTTGGACATACTTGTGGTGAGGCTCAACAGGGCTCTGGGCAACCTGAGCGACTTGAGGATGTGCTCTGCAGTAGGAAGGTGCTGGACTAGATAACTATTGGTGGTTCCTTCCAACTCAGACCTTTCTATGTTTCTACAATTCTGTGATTCTGGAATTTTAGTTTCATTGGCTTTGGAAGATTAAAGTATCTGAGTTGGAAAAATCATGCAAGTATTGTAATATCAGTTCTCTGGCTGTTGTAATTTGGTGCATCTCCATTGACTCCAACATATCTCTGATAAATTCTCTCAAATGATTCTGCCACTTTCCATGAAACTGAAACTCTCAGCTAGTTATCAGACCATTCATCCTCACTTGCACTATGAGTGTAACAGGTTGGTCTTCTGTAGAAACTCCTGTACAGTCCTGGCAGCAATACAAGCAGTTCTATTTGCAAATATTCACTCATTTCTGTAATTATTATATGGGGAAAAAACAACCAGCCAACCAAAACAAACAAATAAACAAAAATCCCCAACCCCACAACAACAAAAAACCCAAAACCAGAACCCCTGTCATTGGAATGGGTATTTAATTTGCAGTATTGTATAACGAACAGTAGAGGATGCACAAAGTATACATGGCTTGAGGAGTACCAAACATCTTACACCATGCAGAGCTTTATGCAAAGCCAGTGTTTCCCAAACCTTGCACAACAAAAACACAGAGAGGTTACAGTTACTGCTCCAGTTTATAGACTCTCCAGTGAGATGGACAGAAGTCATATACATAGCAGTCTCCTGCCATAATAATTTGAATAGTTTATACAATTCCCCCATTTTACTATGCTCCTTACCATCCATACAAACACCTGAACACAGGAAAATTTTCTGACACAAAAATCTGTCTCGTGCAAAAGTTAACTCACCCTATTCCCTTTTAATTTCTATCAGTATTTGAAGTAGGCATTAAGATGAATCATATCAGTCAGACATTTGTCATATTCCTGGTTGCTGACTGAAATATTTAAATCAGGATTTTCACCAAGAGAAAAAAACATAAATGGCTGAAACATCATAATCACTTTGTTCAGCCTCATGCTACTGAACCTCCAAAGAAGCTGTCCAAAGTGACAGCTTAGTGAACCTGAAAACAAGAGATATAAAGACTGTCCAACAACACTAAAAACTGCCAGTTAAATAATCTAACAGGGAAAAAAATACTTATATAATCAGAATTCTGGCCATGCCTAGGAAAGTGCCTATGTTAATGTGCAATTAATTTGTTTCCTTTGTCTGGTAGCAAGAACGAGGCTATCAAGGGTGTCCAAAAGAACATTGTACCATGAAGCAGCAAGATGACAGTTGCAGCTTGCTGCTTCTTCACAATTTGATAATGACCAACCTACAACCTGAGAATCAGAAAACTTTTCCTCTTTTTACTTCAAATGTTATTTCTACCTTAGCATATGTGTAATCTGGAAATCCATCAGGCATATAGACAGATGTCTAAATGCCTTTAAATCAAGTAACTAGAAAAATGCTACATATTAGTGGGATGAATTCATGTGCCGAGATTCCTCTGATAATGATTCTTTCAAATTATCAAGTAAGAAAATAGAATAATCTGGAATATGAGTTAATAATTAAACCAGAGCATCTGCCATTGCAAGTGTGTTATGAAATGCCGTGAAAAAGCATGTAGAAAGGGTTTTAACTGGCAAAACTGTCAGAACTTCACAGCACAGAGGATTTCAAAATCGCACCCCGTCACCGAAAACAATGACTGAACAATCTTTCTGACACAACTGGAGTTTCTTCTGGCACAAAAGATTCAGATTTGAGTTGTGGAACAAAAGAAATAGAACCTCCAGAATAAACAGGGCAAATATCTAACCACATGCAGGAGACATACAGAGAGAAACCTCTTGGAATTTTCTTCTGATGAGTTTGCTGGCAAACTTGAGGGTAAAAATATGTTCTTAGAAACACTGATCAGCTTACAAGTCAGTTGTGAATAGAAAAGCAGTGAGTTTTGTTTTGCCTTTTATTTTGGGGGGGGAGGGGTGTTGGTTCTTTGGCAGTGAGTAGGTTTTCTATTTCTGATGTAGGTCAATGCCTTTAATTGAATAATGGACACTGGGTTTTAATGCCTTTTTTTCTTTTCGTTCAAACAAAACACAGTCAGACAAAAATGCTACCATATAGCAGAGAAATAAAACAGAAAAGTTTAATTGTTCTGATATGAAATGGTAATTAACCCAAAATATGAATTATATTTCCTCTAAATGCATCACAGCTGTTAATATTTTGGGTTTTGAACAGATACTTCTGCATCACTGATTGTTCTGAAAGAGCTAAAATAGTCTAACCTTTTCCCTTCCTTCCTAATAAGGAGTATGAATACTTCACTTTTTTTAATTAAATGTGGAAAATAAATGAGATCATTGAGATTTATAGAGACAGATTAGTCAGCCTTTTCTTATTTCCTTGGACATGAGGTATATTTTTGTATGTCTGTCAGAGTAAATATGTAAATCACTTTTTATTTTAGTAAGTCTTTTTTGTTAGACATGGATCAGACACTTTTAATGTCAGTGCAACTACTCTCTGGCCACTTAAAGCTATGTAAATTAGGAATAGCTTCACTGAAGTCATCAGAGTCACAGTGATGTAAAAACTGCAAGAGGACAATACTGTACAGAGTGTTGGAAACAACTAAGGCATATGAGTAAAATTATTCCTGTCAGACAACAAGTGCAGATTGGCCCTCTGAGTTACACTGGAATTGGATTTTACTCCTGCATCCTTGTAATGTTTTTTCATTGGTAGTAAGTTTCACCCACTTAATTTGTTCCTTTATAAATGCAGCCTATCACTGACGACTGTCAATGGGCCCGCATCACAAAGCTGAGATCCAGATCCAAACTCAGGTAATATTTCATCCTGCCCCGAACAAGACTTCTGGCTTGGCCGACTGCATAATTGAGAGTAAAATGCAACATGTGGATTTGGCCACATGTCCAGCCTCAACTGACCCAGAGTTTAGGATTCTTTTGATCCAGGGTTTTGGTTCCAGGCTGCTTGTAATTTGTGCTATTTAATATCTCTTACGACGCTGGAGAGGGAGGGAGGGAGGGAGGGAGGAGGAGAGGTGGCAAGGGTTGGGGGAAGATGTTACTTTGTCTCTCATTTCAGACTTCAGAAACTTATTAACAAACAAACAAACAAAATAAAACCCAAACAAACAAAAAAATCCCAGGGAGTCAAACACATTGTTGCATATTTATCAGCAGACTCTTGTAGGAAGATGACAGATTTTAAAAGTGGGTGGGAAACAGTCACAGAGTAACATTAAATACGCAGAGTCAAACAAAAGCAGTCAGACACCGTCAGGAAAAGCAGGTTTCCATCCTTAGGATGGCAGAGTGCTTCCTGAAATCATGCGGGACAAAAGCATATTCTGAGGGACAGTGCCGGGTCTGCTCGCAGCCTCTCTGACCTGCACAAGTGTTGAAGAGACATGGAGACAACAGGCACCTCCAGCAAGGGCCAGGAAGCAAAAAGCAATCCTGCTGCCTGCAGGCTGCAGCCACAGTCACGCCTTCCTGACAAAGATGAGGACCGGAGCCGGTCACAAAGGATTTCCTACTGTTTGCCTACAAGCGAGTCTTTGTGTTCTTTGTGAGGTGCGCTGCTTTTGACATCTCCAGGGCTGTCCTCTCTGCATATGTCTCCCACTGGAAGCAGCCCTTCTCCAACCACAAATTCACACACCACGACCCAAAATCCATCCGTGGGGCTGGTAGCAAAACAGAGATGAATCAGAGAAGAACCGTCAAAACAATTAAAGCATCATTAAATGTGACTGATAGTTTAAATAAACCAAGTCTTTCTCTGTGAAAACCATGCTAAGGGGAGGAATTAATTAGAGATTATATCCACCTATGAGGAATAAAAACTTGATAATCAACGAGGCTGGAGATAAAGGCACATCATGGTATAAACATCTACTGAATCTGCAGGTAAAACAATATAGTGTAGAAAAAAAGGCAGGACAAACATACCAGATTTAAATTTAAAGATTTGCACTCTGTTTCCTCCATGAATACTGGTTTGGGTTTTTTTTCTCCCTGCAGTTAAAGCCTGCAGTTTAAGCAGGAGTTAATTTCAGGAGATTCAACCGCATGTGTTGCAAAAGGAATCAGAATAAAAGATCAAAACAGGTCCTCCTAGCTTTGTAAATAAGGAGTCTAATAACAAGCAGCTAAGCTCACATTCCATGCTCCTGAGGACACATTGCAAGCAGGAACGTGACACGACTTTCCAAAGGCTGCATGACAAATCCATGCCCAGACCTGAAAAGAGACCCCAGGATTCCCGACAGGAATGCTCTTTGTCACTGCTATATTTCCATCCCCCATTTCCTTCTTTAAAAGCTCTCATCCCCTTCCTGTCTTGCTCACTTCATGCTTTCATCTGTGTTTGTTTGGTCTGTCTCTTCTCTACATCTTCTCCTCCTTCTCTCTCTTTTCTGTGGAGTCTCTCAAGTACCACACTGCAGGATGGTGCTGGTGCATATACTAACCAGAGCACAGTGCTGTTGGCTACATTTTCCAGGAAACACCCATGGCTGGTAAAGATCAAGTAAATGCGACACAAGCAATAGGACGCCTTCTCCTGGCCTGAGGATCAAAAATTGGGACCAAATGGCTGTACTGAAGAGGCTGAGAACTGCAGTTATTGCCCTGTACCTCCCCTCCACCGCTTCATCCAGCAGATGTTCCCAAGGGCAGTACTCAGCCAGTAACAAGAGCATTAACAGCAAAACAGAACTTCCACTCCAGACAAGTGACACAGGGAACTATGCCTGCCATGAATAATAATTTAAAAGCTTGGCCATCTACCTAGCTCTCTCCATGACCAGCTGAGAGGTCATCCCACCACTGACACCAACTCAGTAATTTTGCTGTAATCCTACAACAGGGAGTTGCCTGACCGAGCATATGGGGATGAGGACAAATCTAGTAGAAGCTTCAGAATTGGCCCATGTAACTTTCCTGGTTTCTGTGATATGCATCCAAAATCTCCATTTTGTCTATTGCTTTAAACAGTCACTTTTTCTCTATTTCCAAACCCTCAGATCAGTTTTGTTCAAAAGAAGAACGTATTAATAGCAACCTCTATATTCCCTCTAGGATGCTCTCAAGTCTTACTGTGTTTTTAATCTTTGCAGAGCCCAAAAAACCAGCAACATCAGATGATGTGAATACCAGAGTTTTTTCCACTTTTTGTGGTTGTGACTAGTTAAGAGTTCTGCAAAGATTAAAAACCCCATTCAATAAAATGATGAATTTTGAAAAGGTGCATCATGATGTGATTTATAGAGGATTCAAAAGAGAAGATAAAAGGAATTTTCCTGACATCCATAGAGCAGTAGAAATCTGCAGGATAAGTGGAGCAGCATTGACCTACTCTCTAATAACAGTGAGAGATAAAACAACCTCATCAAAACTCGGAAGGCCTCAGAAGCAGAAAGATTATGCTGAGATTTCTGGATTTCCAGATTATAAAGATAAAGAGTCTGTTTAGCTGGTCTGACACCACAGAATAAGTAAAGCTGTTAAAAATGGAAACCAGAACAACTTGGTTTCAATCTCTAATGTTCTGTAGAAGACTGTAGACTAATGTGCACAGTAAGAGGGGTGGAGTTGAACGAGTTTCTCATGTAAACTGGGGGAATGAGAAAGGCCTACAGCATATGACATTTAGAATTGCATTTTGTAAGATAGAGCCATGACTGGTGTATCACTTATAATCTCTAACTTAAGTTTTCTGACTTTGCATTAAGCATACGTTCAAAACTCTTTCTGAGTTTGGCTTTCATCTTGCTTCTCAAGTATGCTTTTGCCTTCCAGCACATAGTAATCTTTCTGGTTTGTTATATAACAAAATACTCTTCTCTGGGAAAATATATTTTATTCTTCTTGTTTGTAACTTTGCACTCTTTTCTGAAAAGTTAACTTCCTTTTTGGGAAAAACGCAATGAAACTGAAAATGACAGGCAGGAGAGGTGCTTGTTATTGCACCTTCTGACTAAGTCATAAGACAGTATTACAGTCTTGATCTGTCACCACAGAAAGTATCTTGACCATTTGCTGTGACTTTTTGTAGGCTGACACATTATGAGAAAATAAGGCTTATCACTGGGCCATAATTCTGTTCCATGGCAACTTCCTGTGTTTCAAATTGCTTTTCTTCTGCACTGGGGTACAAGGAGAATGCTTCATGTAAGCCTGTAAATGTCTGCTTTCAGGCATTTCTGTTAGCGGGTGACTAGAGTTCTCACCTGGGATCTTCTTTTTCTTTTTCCCATTTCAGATCACTCAAAGTGAAGTGTTTATTTTCCCTCTCTGGAGTCAAGATATAATCCTTTTCTCCTTATAATTTCACCCCAGTTTCTGACCTGAGTGAATGCAGTGTAAATAACAGCTAGCAGTAACTTCCATCAGACTCCAAAACAGAGAACAAAACCCCAGTACTGCTTTACTGCAGCTACATGGTTTACCCTCACTTACAACAACACACAAGAGTTTTGTACAAGCATAATCCCACAAAGTTTGTTGAAGTAACTGCCAACCTAAAGCTGTGCAAAAGAAACAACATCAGCCCTCTTAACCTACCAGTTGATGAATAAATCCACCATGAAGATAATACGGACTGAGCACCAAGTTGCAGTATGAGGCTGTTGCTTGTCTTCAAATTCAGAATGGGGTCTTTCAGACAGAAGATGCATTTGTGGTGAGTGGGATTGCTGATTCTCCAATATGAACAGGAGACTCCAACATTCTTAGACACCTTATGTACACAGCACATTCCACAGACCTTGTGTAGCCTCTCATCCTATGCACCTCTTACCATCATCACTTGTTAGCATACTCTTTGTGAATTCAGCACCTTTAAGGATTCAAATTTCAATCATCACTAGCTTTGTTGCAGTATGTGACTTCACCACAACCTTTATGACACACTTAGCAAAGGAATATTGCATAAACAGCAGGGTAAATTTATCTTTAACAGGTGATGAGTGCTTAGTTTTGTATCAGACCTATTTTAATTGTAGGAGGAGACAGTTACCGTATTCTTGACATAGTGCTTTTCCCTGTACTGCCATATCTTATTAATAAAACAGGGAGAAATGAAAGCTTACAGCTTTCTCCATGTGGTTACACAGTACCACACTTGATTGTCCCAGTCAGATTTTTTCTTTTCCAACTCTCTGAGGCTCTTGCAGTTGAATCACACAATGTTTTCTTGAGCAGCATCTGTGTAGCAGAAATCTTCAGCCTCCAGAAGGCTTGGGAAGGCAGACTGCTTCCTTACACGTGGTTGCTTTTGTCAGAACATAAATCAGCCCCTGAGAGGCCTCAGTGAAGTGGTGTTGATCCAAGGGGAACTGCCTTGAACAGAGAAGAGAGGCCAAACACTCCTTAAGTCTGTTAAAAAAAAAAAAAAAAGGGAGCTGGAAAAAGACCAGGAGCCAAGAACTTTATAGTTTTATAATTTTCAGGGTGCTTTTTGTGATAATGTAACTTCCTCAACAGAAAATTTCACAGGAAATTGCAGAACACTTAGAGGGTATATTAGCTAGCTGCAAAAGATGGGTATCATCATTGCAGGACTTTGTAGGTGTAGCAGAAGAATCCCACAGGAAGAATCCGTAAGGAAGAATCTTGCAGTATCAGGCAGATGATGATCTCATGGGATTTGAAAGGACTTTTGTTACTACCTATATTGTGGCAGCAAAATGGTTATTTTCCCAGCTCCCCAGGTGTGTGGGCAGAAAATATTTTTAATTCTTCGAAGCATCCAAGGATTCTATTCCATACCTCAAGCATGGATCAAACCAATGAGAGAGTAGCTCTAGGCAAATTCACTTGGGGAATCAAAAGCAAAACAAAACAAATCCCAAAAACCAATGAACCCCAAAAAACAAAATTACCATTTGCGGCAGCAAATACATGCCTGATGAAGCACTGTAGGTCAATCTGCCCTCACAACACCCATGTGAAATTTTAGCTGTCCCTGCTCTCAAGAGCAGTTGCTTCACTAAAAGCCTGGATAGCTTAGCAGGAATGCCTGTTTTCCATCAAGTGTGACAGAGGAAACTCTTGGCACATAGCAGAGAAACTTCCTCTCTCACATACAGCAGAAACAATCTCTAATCTTCACATATTCCAATCATTTGGAGCTGCTTTTAAAACTTCCTTGATTGCTGTTTCTCCACATTAATCAAAGAATCTGAGTCTCTATCAAATAAGTCATAGACATTTTGAGGGTCTCTGGCACACACAGAACTGACTTCAGTGTTTTCTTTTTCAGCCTGTAGTTTCTCAGCATGCTGCTCTGGCAATACCTTCAAGTGGATCAGCCTCAACTGCTGTCAACTTAGAGCATCCCAGTTTGCATGCCCTACTTAATTGCTTGAAATTCAGAGGTATTGAGCACTTGGGACTCTGGTGGAATTTAATGAGAGCTGTGGCTGCTTCCTCACCTCTGAAAAGAGAGGCCCAGAGGACTTCTTTTGAAGATGTCACTTGCTATCCTCTACCTTAAATTCTCATATTATTTCCAAACAAGCATCTATCACTCTCTATACTGGTAGGTTTAGCTTTTGAATGCTAAGTGTACTGGTCAAAGGCATCAATTTTAGTCCAACTTTCTCTGTCTTAAAAAGGACAAGGATTATATTACTTCCTAATTCCCTCTTAACTTTATTCTACTCTCTATCAAATATGAATTATTGACAGAATCACCCCAATCTGTCAAATTTGATGAGACACACATACCATGAGATACATTAAATGGAGAATATAAGCCTAGAAGCATATGCTAGTGAATTTGAGTGAGAATTAATTGCTAATTCAGTGTATGAAACAAACAACAATGAAGAACATTATGAAGCTTTGTGACCTAACAGTAGAAGTAAGAATGCAAGGTTTCAGTGAAGTCTAACTAGAGTACCTCTGGGGGGGAGGAGGGGGAAACAAAAAAAAACCCCAAAAAAACCACAAACCCCAGGCACACTGACAAATACACAGATAGATTTCTGTTAGCAAACATGATTTAAGGACCAGATTTTAAGGCTTTTAGTCATGTCAAATGATACCTTCCCACCCATTAGTGCCATGGTTTAGTTAATTAGAAGGGTTAGGTGATAGGTTGGACTCAATGATCTGAGAGATCTTTTCTGACCTGGTTAATTCTGTGTACTGAACAACTCCACTGAACCAATGGGACGGTTTGTGGATCGAAGTACTATTTAACTCATGAGTAAACCAAAAGGAATCAGAATCCAGCCCAAAGTTAAAGGCAAACAGGAAATGCTAGCAGCATATCTCACAGCAGTCAACAGGAAAAGAGCCAGAATTCTCCATGCTAACATAGTGCATCCATGCCCAAAACAGAAAATAACTGCAATATCCCATACCACTGTAGGCAAATCATCTCCAACACATATTTGCATCTAAGTGTTGATTAGAGAACTCAACAGAAAAGAGACTACCGTGCACAAGTACTAGACAGAGCCTGCTCCAAGGAGTTTATGATGCAGTAGCATAGCTAGACAAGCGTGTATACAGAATGAGTGGCTATGCAAGACGGTCATGCACAGGTTAGTAGGGGAGCTAGAAACAAAATCTTTGGAGCAGATGCAGTGTGTAACTCTTACCTGTCGCTGCCATTTCCTTCTTGTGACAACCACCACTACAGCGCTTCACAGGCATTGTACACCTTGCCAGACGATCAGTGGGGAATCAGCTGGCTCATTAGGTATCCCTCAGGCCTTGGCATTGCAAGTTTTAGTTTAAAGACACTTTACATGTAGTAGTGTTTCACAGTCATTGCCTGATGGATGAGTAGATCTGACTGCTACGTGGCTGCCTAGCTGCTGGGCTTTGCAGTGCCAGGTCTATGTTCAAGGGCACAATATATATGAAATTATTAGGTCAAGCAATACTAAGAAAGAGATCAATGGCATAAGAGATAGAGAGACAGTTTATAGGCAAGAAAGAGAACATATGAAGGCATGATACCATGAATTAGACCAAACTACAGGGGACTAACCTACAGGATCAAGTGCCCTCTCCAGTCAGTTACTCACTGTAAAATAACAGTATTAGCTCAATGTCTAACACAAACACACACACACATCTTCTTGGAGTAACTTAAATGGAATGGGACATCTTCTTCATAAAGTTACAAGGGATTTCAATATTGTGACAAAACCGGCAGAGAAGTAGAAAATATTGGAAAAAAATACTATTTGTGTACAACTGCTACTGAAATCTTAAAATGCATATTAATTCCAAACTTGTGTGGACAATTTGTCTTGCACACGTTAAGCAGAGAAAAAGAAAACACTGAAACTGGAAGTCTCTCTGAGCTACTGAACTTACTTCTGTTTGCAGAGTACATCAAACTGACTGTAATTAACTAAGCAGCAATTAAAAGCTTCTGAGAGAAGGTTGCACTGCAGTTGTGGAGAAGAAAAGCTTATTAACAATGAAATAGCAGTATCTTCACACCAGGAAAAATCAGTTTAAGCAAACTAACTGCTAAAAGGGACCAACAGAAGATGAGGAAAATAAGATCAGTGAGACAGAATATCTGAGATACAGAGAAATGGCACTCCATTCATGGTTAGGAAGAAACACAATAATAAAGACTAATTCCATAAATAAAATTAATTTTATTCCCATTTTTACTGGTAACTCCTCAATAGAAGGAAAAATAAACAATTTACCTATTTGATCATGAACAGTGGTAATGTCACTCACCACCAAACTTGTCTCAACACAAATACTCATTAATGATGTAAAAGATGTTGCTGAGGTCCCACTAAAGGGATTTCCTGTAGCTGGGTTGTTTTGTACATGATGGGCTTTAAAAGCAGTTGAAACACCTTTGTGTAAAATAAGATTCAGACAATGAATCTCAGATATAGTATATATCTAAGACATAGTGCCTTCCTACGTTGCATGATATAGTATATATCTAAGACATAGTGCCTTCCTATGTTGCATGACAGCCAGTATGCCACGGACAGAAACAGAGGTGTCCAATTGTTCCTGGGTTTTGTAGGCTTCTGTGTGTAGCTCAGTGGCAATACCACACAGCATGCAGAGCGTCAGACTGTGCCCACAACAGAGCATCCTCTTCCTACCAATACCTCTCCAGTTTTAGATGCTCTCTTCCTAAGAAAATATCAGTGTACCATTCCAGATTTTCAGCTTTATTAGAGGGCTTTCCTTCAGGAATGTCAGGCTTTCCTGGTGATAGTGGTATAATGGGAATCCTGATTTTCCTTCTGACCAGAACAGGAACTAGGAGGTTCAGACGTACCAGAGCAAATGGACTGTGAACACTCCCTTATTTTCTACAGGAACAATATATACCATAGCCTTTCAGACTTGCCCCCTTGCAAGGGGCTGCCCACAGCTATTTCTGGTTCCTCTTTCTATTCTTTAGCTATTTTCATCTCATCCCAAGGCTGAAGAAACATTATTCCCTGCCTTCACAAACACGGCCCACCATAGCTTTTTAAATTTCAAATATTTAAATGTTTTACTTTCTGTTGTGTGACTGGCTACATTTCAACAATCACCATCACTGACTTCACAACTCAATCTCTTCTTACCTTCACTGCACTTTTAAAAAAAATAAAATTCACTTGAAATGCTAAGCTAAGTGAAAGACTTCTGTGCCAGCCTGATTTACCAAAACACTACTCAGACAACAATTTGTCATGCTGCTGAAGACACCTTTAAAGTTTCATCTAAACAGTTACCACCATCACTGCTGCTTCTTTTTCATACTAACAGAGCCATTGAAACGTATTAGCAGTACCATGTGCTGCCCTCTGCTAGCTTGGCTTCCTCATTTGGAAGTTCTATACCTTTTCTGAAGAGAGCTTAAAAATTCTTTCCAATCCTGGACAGACTATTTCAATGAGAATGGGGGATAAAATATAAAACAGCACAGCAACAATGACCCCTCCCCTTTATTCAAGTTTCTTAGCTCTTACAGTTTTAGAAAAGTTGATAACCTTTCTAAACTAGCTTTGCCTTCTTTTCCCATGCAACAAAAATTACCTAAAGAACCCTTACCTCAGGGCTAGCTAAATTTGCACCCATTCATGAGTTCTGTAAAGTATATGCATCAGAAGCCCTGTTTTCCAATCAAGATAATGACTACATCTTCTTTCTGTGACTCTTCTCGACACCCTTTTAATTGTGCAATATTACAAATTATAGAGACATGAATTTCTGTTTCTCAACTGAGTAAGAATCACAAGAATCTGAACTAAATGTTCACAGGCAGTTACATATCAAATAATGAGTTCTATTAACATAAGAAACTCACCAACACAAACTTTTTAAAACTGTGTTTGCACCAGAATTTTGAGCATTATTGTGCCCATACTAAATACCAAGGCAGGGATGGATTCGGTGATTTCTGGAGGTCTCTTCCAACTTTATCATTCTTTCCTTCTATGATTCCAGGCACACACCATGTTGAAACAATGTACTGATTGCCAGATATCTTCTGATTGCAATGCTCTTCATTCAAAATTTGTCTTAGACCAATTTACTAAAAAAAAAAATATTGGAAAACACTTGAATACCCCTCCTTGTAACACATCGCCAATAATTCTGTACAGTAGATTCATGGAAAGACTGCCTATTTGTTTACTCCAGGCCCTAAACATACCTTTAAAAATTCCTTGCTGATATAAGGTTCAGGCTTTAAAATGCTGAGTATCAAATAATTCATTCTGCAAGCTTTTACTTTCTTCAGTGCATGATATCCAGTCCAAAATAATGTAGGGGAGGATGCTATCATTATCACTGCTTGGTAACATCCATAAAGAGTAAAAAGGGAAGAAGGCACAAAGCATGTCACATGGTGGTCTTTCTGCAATGAATTTACTCCAGAAAAAAAGTGGTCCTGAATCTATAGCAAAGGAAAACAAACAGCAGTAAGGCGGCCTTGAGATGTCCTTAAGAAGGCAGAAGACGTGCATCATCTAGAGATCTATTTCAAGGTGAACCTTGGGAATTAGATGAGAAAGGTTCACTTATTCATAGCTCTTCCCAAAGGGTGCCATAAAAGAGGTCTTTAGAGTCAGCTTCAATCAACTGCTGCAAACAGTGGTTATCCCTGCAAAAAGCCTGGTTCCCACATTTTCACAACACATTCTGTAACCTGAACCCATATTTAATTCATTTTTCCCTTCAGACTACAGGGTATTTAGCCATCTGTGATATGGTTACGCCAGCTACCAGATTCCCTTTGCTGCTATGAATGCTGACAATTCAATAAAGTCTAATTGACAACCTTTTCAAAAGGGCCCAGATTAAGAATAATTAGCACACAAATGGGTAATGCTCAAGATTCCAGTGAGGTAGTGATTCCAGTGATGTACTGAGCAGCAGTATAAAAAAATGATCAGATTTATTGCAAGAAAAACACAAAAGAGAGATTTTATATTTAGATGTTTACAGTCTTTATTAAAAGAAGATTAGCTTCAGAAGAAAAAAGGTACTGTAAGGACATTGAAAAATCCTTTAAATAATCATGATTTAGAAAGTAAAGAAAACATTCATGTAGGTAAGTGTGAAGGTAGAAAAGAGTGATACAATACTAAGGGGAAGAGCCAAGTAATGGGTAATACAGTGTATATGGAGGAACCCTGCACTTGGCAAGAGATACTTACCAAGAGTCCCCTTCATAGGCATCTGTCTGTGCACACACTCAGGCACACATTTACCATTAATCAGACATACCTATGGAGAGATCTAGGTACTGAAGCAGTAACGGAGGCTGCCCACACATTAAGAACTAGAAAGGAACATGGACCACCAATGAGTCCGTGCTGACCTTCTTTCTTAGAGGTGATGCAGGCAGAAGTCACAGAGAAACAAGAGAGAAAGTCTAGTACAACCTGATAATAATTTAACAAGTAAAGTGAAACCTTTCCAACCTGGTGGATGTTTGCTTTGACACCAGGTGAGAAGTGTACACAACAGAGGTGGTGTGCAGCCACAGCAAGCTTGCCTTCTTGTACTCCTGCAGGAAGTACCCTGTGCTTTACATCGACAGAAATGGAACATTTCCCCCATAGAGCTGGAAACACTGTCAGCATGATACAAATCTCTTTCCAGGTACCTAACCAGAGGTCTTGGACCCTGTGCCCTGTAGCACAAGGAAGCCATAGCTTGCTCTTCCCCTTCTAAGGCTGCATGCCGGCAAAAAGGGAGCATTGTGACACTCCCACAGAACACGTGGGAGCACAAGCAGAATCCAGCACGTACCAAAACAAGGATAGAGCACAGAAGTATCACATAACAATGAGCTGTCAGCCTGCTGGCCCCAAAATAGAAGTGCTACCTGAAGTGTTAATACAGACCTCACTGTCAGATATCCCAGCATTTCTCTTCAGTGTCAGGGGACTACATTTTTGTGACATCCCAGTGGAGAAGGGAGTATTAAACCTCATTTTACAGAAGAATGATACACTAGGCAGATTCAGAGATTTGTCTAAGGTGGGAGTGTCAGCCAACTAAACTGTTAACTTCACCTTACATCTCAGCTTTGCCACACTCATTATTTGGTCTTATACTGAAATCCATCCACGTTATTAATGTAATGTATTTCAAACAACACCAGCTGGTCATGATCAAGTCCTCATTAAAATATATCACCCTGATAGTGTGTCTGTGTGTGTCTGTGTGTGTATGAATGTGTATATATATATGTATGTATGTATATATCACAAGTGGGTAGTACCTCTGAACAAACTCTGTTTTTACTGATACAATCACTTCGGTGGATTTACTTAAATCAGTGGCAAGCAAGCCACAAACTGGGGCTGCTGCATGCATGCTGGTGTTGCCTTTCTTTCATGTACACCTTTGAACTATCTGGATTAGTGTCTCCTGTTGTCATTAGTGTTGCAGTAATTTGGTCCACCATGGAAACCCCAGAAATCCACTGGAAATACCATCTGTTCCATCAGGGCTTTGGGAAGGAGATGGGAAAGGCACTGAAAATGGGCAGAACAACATCATGTCCCAGCTGCAGAGTGACTGGGCTCATCCAGGCTCCCTTTTGCATATGTGCTTCCTTTTGCATAACAGAACTCAGCTTGCAGTCAAGGAGTGAGGAAAGATAGATAGAAAAGTCAAATAAAGATTCAATCTCAGTGAGATAAGTTCAGACTTCAGAAATGAGCTTAAATTCTCCTGTTCAGTGCTGGATAAAAGAAGACATCTTTGATCTTAGCCAACATCATCCTTTCAATATAAGATATCTCTGGTGGGGGATCTCTACGCTAGATCTCTTCTGTGAGGAGATCCTGACCAGATGATTTCCTGGAGGTGACTCCTGAGTTATTAGCTATAATGCTACAAAATATAGGAATTTTTTCAGGAACTGAGTTTACCTTTGATTGTTTGTTGAGGGTTTTCACCCCATCTTTCATAACTTCCATGGTTGGCATTTTTAGCCTTGGACAGGCTCTAGATGTGTCTCAGATAGGGGCAAAGTCTTCCAATGAGATGTATTTAGTTGACTGAAAGCAAGGGTTACCTTGTCTCATAGAGGGGGAAAAACACACATTAATTTTGGGCACCATTTCAGGCAAAAGATGTTTTATTTAGTTAGAGGTTTTTTCCCCTTCCATAAAGTTCACTCAGCATTGTCTTCATTACCAAGCAAGCATGCTTACTGAAATCTGCCGATTTAGTCCAGCCTATATTTAGATCCAGGAAGTTTTATTTTACTTTATCTTTAATAATACCTTTTGCAAGTGATAAGAAGAACATTCTTGGTTCCATACTACCACAAATCTTTCATTTGTGGTAGCTAATGAAATTTTAAAACCTATTAGATTATAGAAAGCAGGGCTAAATGTGGCTCTAAATATCACCCTACCTCCTCACTGGCAAGTTAATGACAGTATTACCAGTGACCTCCCAAAACCTTCTACCTCAAAATTCTCTCTTTAAACTTATGTACTGTAGACCTCATTATATGCATGAGTAGTGGTATATCTTCCCATCAGCCCAAGTATGTTACATGGAGCTAGTCACCAATTGCCAAGTTTATTTTTCTACATAGAATCAATAAATCAAAATGGTAATCACAGAATGTTAGAGGCAGGAAAGGGCCTCTAGAGATCATCTAGTCCAAACCCCCTTGCCAAAGCAGATTTGCTTAGGGCAGGCCCCACAGGGACACATCCAGGTGTGTTTTGAAAGTCTCCAGAGAAGAAGACAACACAGCTTCTCTGGGCAACCTGTTCCAGTGCTCTGCCACACTCACAGTAAACAACTTTCCGTTTGTGTTGAGGTGGAACCTCCTGTGTTCCACTCTGCATCTGTTGCTCCTTATTCTGCCACTGGCCACCAGTGAAATGAGACTGGCCCCATTTTATTAATACCCACCCTTAAGATATTTGTAAACATCAATCAGATCCCCCTCTCATTACCTCTTCTCCAGGCTAAACAACCCCAGCTCCCTCAGCCACTCCTCACAGGGCTTGTTTACCAGGTCTCTCCCCAGCCTTGTTGTCCTTCTCTGGACATGTTCAAGAATCCCAACATCTTTCTTAAATTGAGGGCCCCAGAATTGGACACAGTACTCAAGGTGTGGCCTAACCTAATTTTGACAAACTCTCAATTGCAAATGATGATAGAACATTGTTAACACTCAGGTAAATTAAAATATGTATGCTAAAACTGTAACTGAATAAGAACAGAGTGAGAGGAAAGCAGAGAAAAGGGAGGTCAGTAATAATGTTAAACTTGGCGTATAGGCACACAGCACCACATTAATATAGCCTAAGCACCATGAGTAAACTTGGCTGAAGTAACACGAGTGTCTTTGGATTGACAGGAACATTTACCCCACCACCTGGACTAACCAGTTCCCATGAACTCTAGAGCTGTCCTTATTCAAACAGAATTACCTACCAGCCAGCTTACCTGGGAAATATTCCTTTTCCATATACAAAATGGGAGAAAGTCCAGTTCCCAAGCCTAGAAGTAAATACAGTCATCCCAAAACCAACTTTGCAAAACATAACATCCTTGGAACCTGTAGTAGAAAGGGTTTCAAAAAGATGGAAAAGAGAAAATTCCAGTTTCACACCAAGACAAGAAATTATTTACTTGCAATCATAGTCTCACAGCCTTCTGAAAAACAGTTTCTTGGATTTGTTTTATGCAAGTATAATCACATAAGCAAGCACATCAATGAAGAGAAGGCCTTCTGCTCTTCAAGTGTCACTTTGAGACAGCACCCCTTGCAATGCAGTGTGATCAGTCATTTAAAACAGTACTTTTTCATATCATAGTCTTCATAAATATCAGCACTTGATGACTAAGGTTTCTGGCTTTACAGCCCTAAAAGAATCTCCCACTTCCCACTATGTATTTCAAGACTACATTTTGAGATGCATGTGGCTCACACAGAAAACAACCAGAAGATACTGAGAATTTGCTGCATTATGTCTATTATGGTTCTATAAATAACAAACCAGTTCAAAATCACGCCAATAAAATCTCATAAAAGTACCATCTAGTTTGTCCCACGTTCATCTTTAAAAGGAAACAGTCATATTTATGACATTTTGTTCTCAGACTGTATCACTTCATCAAAAATACAAAAATAAAAATATCAAGGCAGCTTACCGTAGATGCTTTCAAAAAGACTGTTTTATGACTTTGGGGCTTGCTTTTGCATAGTTGTAGGGCCCACCTCCAAAAAAACCCACAACATGCTGGATTTTGTTTGGAAGGCACAGCCCTATGTAGCTCCATAAACTTTTATGTAGATATTAAATGAGTAGTCACTCTTCCCTCTGTTTCAATGCAAAGACAGAAGAGTAGAAGATGACATGAGAAATGTACATAGATTTTACTGTGGGTTTTCAGGGCAAAGGTAGGAGTTTGGGGGGTAAATGCAAGACTGTATGTGCATGCATGCAATTCTTGTTTATCTTGGTCATGTGAGTTTTTCTCATGACTGAGGTATACAAATTACTGTAGAAATGCAGTAGTAGAAGTGCTCCCAGTAGGATATCTGTTTCACATCACTGGCAAATTTCTATCTAACCCATTTACAGGATTTGGGGGAAAAAAAGGATTCCTGAATATTCTTAGAAAATCTTTTCCAGTGCTGTACCATCCCCATAGCCAGAGCAACTATCTGAACTCTCTCTACTTTGAGTATTTCTTGCTTTAGCTTACTCCCTCAGTTTCTTTTTACACCATTTTTAGGCAGGGATATATTTTAACAGCATTTTTTGCATACTTTACGTGCATTATGACTCTTTTCTTTTCTAGAAAAAAAGAACTCAGTTAATTCACCTTTCCTTTAGAAGATGTTTTCTAAGTTTTGATCTCTCTCCTTTCCAAATTAGAATTATTTTCATAATATCTCTATATGAAAATATGCCATCACTATTGGATACAAACTCAGTATTCCTAGGAAAGACTCCACTACCCAGAGAAGAACTAAGCAGTGACTTTCCAGTTATTCATTATGTTACCATTCATCATATCCTGGAATTTACTCTTCACACATCTTCATGTTTGCAGATTTCATTTTCTTTGTGCTCTGCGTTAAGCCTTTCTTCTGAAAACTGCTCCTGAACTAGTTGATTCTCATTTAATATTTGTGCATGTTATTTTTTTCTTTCCTCAAAAAATATTTTGTGCTTGATTTTTATTGAATTTAACCCTACCCCCTCAAATTTTCAAGCTCAGTTTGCATTCAAATCCTGGCCCATAAATTTCCATCCCCTCCTAGTTCAGTATCACATGCAATCATTTAAAGTTTTCTACATATTCTATAATTGATGATGAAAATATTGAATAATACTGGGTGCAAGATAGGCCTCTGTGGTATCTTATTTGATATGTTTTCTCATTTTTACAACAAACCATTGATAACTACTGTACTGATAAGCCAATTTTTTCAGATTTGTGCCCATCATATAATAACTTCATCTAAACCATATTTCTCCTGTTTACTTACGAAAATGTCATGTGGATGTGTGTCAGAAGCCTCACTAAACTCGAGATCTATCACATCTGCTGCTTCCTCCTTATCCACTGGGCCAGTTACCCTGTCAAAGAAGGAAATGAGATTGCTTTGATGTGATTTGTTCTTGACAAACCCATGCTACCTGTTTCTTATCACCTTATTTTCCTCTAGGTGTTTACAAATTGATTGTTCAATAATTTGCTCCTGTATTTTCACAGTATCAGAGTCAAGATGACTCACCTATAATTCCCTAGCTCTTCCTATTTTCTCTTTTTTTTTTTTTTTAAGATAGGTACTGTGTTTGCTTTTCTCCCACCCTCAGGGACCTCACCCATTCTCAATGAGCTTTCAGAGATAACTCCTAATAGTTCAGAGATCAGTTCAGCTAGTTCCTGAAGTACTCTAGTTCGAATTTCATAAGGACCCGTTAACTTATCCAAATCTTCTTTAATGTGTTCTTTTTGCTGTATATTAAACAACTATTCTTAACATGGTAGTTTTAATGTATTTTTGACTGATGAAACAGTTACTCTTCAGTCAACAACTTTAAAAAGTAATTCACCTAAAGGAGAGTGCAATGAAACTTTTTGATTTCCTCACTTGTCAATTACCTGTCAATTACCAGGGTGCACCCTGAACACTGGAATGGCCTTTCTGGTAAGGAGGAATACATCTTTCAAACTATCCACAGGGTACAAAATTATCCAAACCTTGATCCCACAGTGAACTTTGTGGTAGTCAAGGCTCTTCTCACTTGCTCCCTGTGATAGAACAAGGAGCAATGGATGCAAGCTGCAGCACAGGAAGTTCCACCTCAACACAAAGAGGAACTTCTTTACTGTAAGGGTCACAGAGCACTGGCACAGGCTCCCCAGATAGGTTTTAGAGACTCCTTCTCCAGACACTTTCAAGGTCTATCTGGATGCATTCCTCTGTGACTTGAGCTACATTGTATGGTCCTGTTCTGGCAGGGCAGTTGGACTTGATGATCTCTTTGGGTCCCTTCCAAGCCCTGACATGCTGTGTGATCTTGGGTGAATAGTGTATTTGAGTACACATGGTTCAGTGAAACTAAGCAGACATTTAACCACTTCAGTCTTTCCAATCCCTAAAATGATGCCACAGGAAGCACTGACAGAAACAAGCTTTTGCAAGGCACGAGCAGTTCAGGGAACTGCTTGAAAGAATTCAGTTCAGAGTTGCAAAGATGATTAAGGGACTGGAACACTTCCCTTATGAGGAAAGGCTGATGGAATTGGGTCTCTTTTGCTTGGAGGAGACTGAGGGGTGACCTCATTAATGTTTATAAATACGTGAAGAGTGAGTGTCGGGAGGACAGAGCCAGTGACGTCAAATGATAGGACAAGGGGCAACGGGTGCAAGCTGGAGCAGAGTAGATTCTAAGTGAACATAAGGAGGAGCTTTTTCACTGTGAGGGAGACAGAACACTGGACAGGATGCCCATACAGGTTGTGGAGTCTCCTACTCTGGAGACATTCAAAACCCACCTGGATGCGCTACAGTATTACCTACTCTAGGTGATCCTGCTCTGCCAGAGGTGGTTGGACCAGATGATCTTTCAAAGGCCCTTCCAACCCCAAATATTCTGTGATTCTTTGAATCTTGGCATGGACAAAACAACTTTAATGGTGTTGCATTTTTTTTTCTCATTCCCACAATGATCAGTCTAGGACTGTTTTTTACAACTAAGAAAGCCTGGAGAAGCACTCTCTAAGAAGTAATAGTGCTGCTTTTCTAGGGTGCCATCACAAACAAGATGTTGAGGGAATTTCTAAAAATGCTGTCTGAACTAGTGTGGGACAGTGGAGAACTGAAAGCACCAAATTATGTCTGCAAAATGCAACTCTGCACTTGTGCACTCAGCTGTTCTAAGGACATGTACTCAGCTGTTCTTATTAAGGACATGAAAGGGGCATGCCATGTTTGCATATGCTTTAAACATACTTCTGGCATGTAAACACTCCTTTAATGAACTACAGACAGAAAAGGGAAACAAAATTAGAAAACGATTAGAAGTATTTTTCATGTCTTTCCTCTCAGACCCCCTCCTGTTTCTCAGCCAAATACATTGTTCACTCCAAGATGGTCTGTGCACACAGAAGCAGGGACAGGCAGAGATACAGATGTATGTAGGCCTTCAGAACCCATTGCATTTTTCATGTGCACTGTCAACACCTGTATCTTGCTCTGACTCCAGCTCAGGTAGTTATATCCTGCCCTGCTAATCACTTGCCTTGCTAATGATGCTAGTTTGCTTTCTTACCTAAATAGTCTCTCTTCCTTTGATGCAAAGCCTGTAGCTACAACTGCTATTTGAGCACTGCCAACACAAAGTTCAGCTTGTGTGTCCTTTGTCTTTTTAACACTTTCCTGTGCCATTACCCCTTTGAGGGAATTTCTGGCTGAAGTGACTTACTTGTTGTAGTGGGTTTGCACTATCTATCAAAGATAGATCTCCACATTCACATCAGCTTTAAGTATAAAGTCCTCCATTTTTACATCTGGTATCTCAATTTCTTCATCACGTAAGCAAAGTCTGTTCTTCTCAGAACTGTTCTGTGGGGATGAATTCACCCTTTGATGATCAGATTGAGACATAACAAAATGTATTTTAACTCAAAGTATGCTTTTCTTCTGAAGACAGCCTCATATGCTGCTCTCTTCCACTACCACTGTCTCTAACCAGGTGTGGCACAATTTGCACATCAGAGTTGCTAAACAAAGAGGAAAGTGTTTGGCTACTCCATCATTTCCATGGCCCTGGGGTTCCTGTCATTATAAGGTCAGCTTATGGCGAATAGATTGGCCACATTCTCTTCTGTGGCTTAAAAGCACAGCAAATGTAACTTGCTTTCATGCCATGCCTTGGAACGATCCCAAGTTTGAAGGATTTCACATGACCTTCCAAAGGTAAATCTCATTCTATTTACTTAAAAGCATACAGTGATTGGTAGAAAGCTCTTCTGTGGCAAAGAGAAACATTTCTGGGGAAAAAAAGGTTATTCTTTTTACCTTTGATCGCTGTCACTAGGTTCTATAACTCACTACCACAGGGTGAAGACAAATGGAGGCTCTGAGCACAGGTTCCTGGAGGCTAGTCTCTTGCCTGTATCATGCAGAAAGACAGGCAAAATTAGTCTTGCAATCTGTGATGTTATTCTGCATTACATTTTAACCCAGATCTCTCTTTCATGACTTATCTTGGAAGAAAATAAAAAAAGCAAGCTACAAGTGGCAAATGACAAATGACAGATCACCCATTCAAGAGTTCTTTAAAGAAGAATCAGATAAAAAGATGGAAATGAGCCTTTTATTTTATGGAAGATGAAGACACATCTTCAAGCCAAAAAGGTAAAAAGAATTAAAGGTAATGTTTGTAATGACACCCATGGGCACCACTTGTGGAGGTCACCATCACATTTCTAGATTTTCTGCAACAACAATGCCTTTATGGCTACAAACAACACTCTTGGCTACATTAACAAGAAAAAGCAGAATGAATTTTGTTCAAAACTTCACATTTGAGGAAAATTTTGTCAAATTCTCTTTTGAAGGATATGGGAAAGGAGAGAAAATTATTACTTCTTCTTTTTTTTNATTCACTGTGTATATGGACAGTTCATATGGATTAGGAAGAAAACTTTCTGTCTTGTGCCACAGCTTGATCCAACTGTCTAATTGCATTTTGCAGATTTTTCCCTCTACTTTCATTTGCAGTTGGACTCCATCAAAATCAACATGAAAATAACCAGTGGTCTGATCCCATAGATCTTCAGTGTTCTTGCAAATTTTCATAAGATAGTTGGGCCTGCAGGGACTTCAAAACTCACTCCAAGAATCAGTTCCCTTCCTAAGCACTGAGAAACCACCAAATAACAAAGAAATCTTCTTTAAGCATCCTGACCAGCTTGGTAAGAAACATTATGAATTCAGGCTGAGGGAACGAAATGCAGACTGTTCCTGCAGAGACAACTAAGACACATTTACTCCTGTACAAAGTAGACTTCCTCTGATAGAAACAAATTGTGTCATCCTTTTTTTGTTGTTTTTTTTCTTTTTTCCCTTTCTTTGCCTTGTGACACAGACTGCTGGAAGAGGCAAGGGTGCTGTACAGTCACCAACCATTTAAGTGAAGAGGCAAAACCTGGCACTTCTAGGTATACAGGTATTTAAATATCATAGTTAAATGCTTTTATATCACTCCAAAATCATTGAACCTTCTTCAAAGTGGTCCCACAGGAAATGAGTTTGTCCTCTGACAAACTTGTTCCTAGTTCTGTTTCCACAGAGGGACAACTAATCACTTCAGGATGGGAGGGATTATGATCTAGGCACCAATGACAGTTCTCTGTATTTTTGCCATTAATGCTGCCTGATTCATTAGTCTCCCTAGAGAAAGAGGTGTAATACATGAAATCTTTGAAGTGTTGCATTAATACAAACAAACACAATCATACTACACTCTGGTTATCTTGTGAAATGTTACTATTCATCTCTGAAACGAGGATTGCAGGACTGGAATATCTCTCCTACAAAGAGAGACTGAGAGACCTGGGGCTGTATAGTCTTGAGAAGGGAAGACTGAGAGAAGATCTTACTAAGGTCTATAAATAATCTGAAGATTAAGGTGCCAGTATCTTTTCAGTGATGTCCAGTGATAGGACAAGGAACAAGCTAGAAGACAGGAGGTTCCACCTCAATGTGAGGAGAAATGTCTTTGAGGGTGTGGGTGAGGGTGACAGAGCACTGGAACAGACTGTCCAGACACATTGTGAAACATCCTTCTCTGGAGACTTTCAAAACCAACCTGGATGCATTCCTGTTCAGCCTGCACCAGTTGATCTTGCTTTGATGGGGAGGTTGGACTCAACTATCTCTAGAGGTCACTTCCAACCCCTAGCATTCCGCAATTTTGTGCTTCCATGGTGAACCTGATCAAACTGTCATTCCAGGCTACTGGATCCCAGACCCATGAGACTCAGGTGAAAATTTTTCAACAGCACATAGTAATTGCTGCTTAGATTTCAACCTTCCAGTTGTTGCAGTCAATGCACTATTCAAAGATGGAGAGACAGGAATACATCTGTCTCAAGATAAGGAAAAAAATGACAACATCCTTCAGTTACTGTTTTAAACCAGCGCTCGGAAGTTCTCAGTCACTGGTCTCTCAGTAGGAGGAAAGCACCCAATCAGTGAGGACATGCATCGTGTTAGGAATGCAAAGCACTTAATAAAAGAAAGACTAGCATCTCTGAAGTGTAAAAAGACACTAGTATTTTATTACCTGGGAAGACACTCCAGGGAGAAATTCATGACCACAGAAAATAGTTTCCAAATTAAATATGGTGCATGCATTCAAAGATAGATGCAAACTGTAAAATGTATTTTTCTTAAACACCATCAAATGGTGAATTTAGTGATAGCTTGCAACAGGGTCTGACTACGCTTTGCTTGGAATTTGCTTCAGCTGTGTGCACCCAAGAAAACACAAGTGTAAACTGCCATTGCTAGGAGCAGGATTGGCTTTTTTTCTGCTTTTCATTGCTGAAAATTGTGGTATGAGATGCCAAAGAATAAGTTGTACACAAAAGAGAAAAAGCCCACCCATTCTAATCTTTNCTGTAGACAGCAAGACATATAGTTTTACAGCAACGCTACTATCTTGCTAGGTAAGTCCTTCAAATTGCAGCATTGTTCCTCCTGACTCAACAGCAAGAGGCTGAGATTACTATCAGAGAGAAGAGGTACACAAATAATCACAGACATTATTCAAGGCATCAGACATTGAGACCTTGAACTGAAAGCCCACTAAACTCACCAGGAGCCTTCCTATTGTTTCCAGTGGGATTTGGATCTGCCACTAATCCAGTAAATTTTAGGGTGGGATTTCCTCTCTCCAGATATGCACTTAGCACATACCTTTTTCATTTTATCACCAAGTAACAGATGAAAAACAGCTTTCAGTTATGCTGAGGACACGGGGATAGAAGATGTGTCTTTAAATTATTTAAATATTACCATTCCTCACATTTCTTTATTCCAAGAGTTATTTCTCCAGACTGCAAATTAACACTTGCCAAATTGAAGAGAGCAAGAAGGGAGGAAGTTCGTTGAGCAGTTGCCTGTATAATCTGACAGCATTACTGATGGTCTCTACTGCAAAGCCTTAGTGGAGCCAAGCATTATCCAAGAGTCATTTTGCCTTGTCCTGTAAAGAAAGAAAGGAGAAATATAATCTGATCTTCACTGTTAGATTAAGCTAATAAATATGAGTGTTAGACCATGTTAGTCCTGAGGTAGGTGCAAGCAGAGAGACCCTAAATCACCTTCTTGATGGAAGAATAGTTTTCTCTTTGCTTTATAAATGTCTTACCTGTTGGATTCCTGCTCTGCTCACTCCACACTCATTTATCCATTATCTTGTTGGTGTGCTGCAAAACTGCTATGCAGATACAGTGCAGGGATATCTTCTTTACCTTCCTTGCATAGCCCCACCGGACTAACCTGACATTTCCAGATGACTATCTGACCCTATTTCATGGAATGAGGAGTCCTAGCTCACACACAGGACACGATATCACTAACATGAGGCATACAATGAGCAATCTCTGTCAATGAAATACAAACAAGCCACATTTGCACATGCATCCCAATATGTTTGTGTATATCAGAAAAATACCTGCTCTGACTGTATGCTGTTTTTTTCTTTCCTGCTGTCTAGCCCAGAAGAAATTATTATGAGGCAAAATACAAATAAGTTTAAAACTTTTCACAAGCTGGCAACATTTTAGAGCTTTAGGAAATGCTTTAAACATGCTTTCTAGTGTTAGTGTTACACATACCTTCTGGAGTGAGTTAATCCACTATCAAAGCAAATGGACTCCTGCCCATTCATTTCCACAAATCTAATTTAGGCCTCATGTGTGTCATCGACATTATCTCTAATGCCATCATCTGACATGTACTTGCACACCCAAAAGGAAAAGTCAAACAGGTGAAAATATCATCAATCTCACATTTTCAACCCAGCTCTATAAGCAGGCCCTGGTGGACAGGAATTTGCATGGACTGAGTGATATCATTGCTTCTGCAGCTGCAGAAGGACACAGTGCTCTGTCTCTTAAGGCATCAGTCCCCACACAGGTTGCTATAACATGGGCAGTCTACCTAAAGGTGAATTCAACAGAGGCTCCCCTCTGGAGATGTGCAAGGAGGGATTGTATACTATGTGTGTGCACACACACAAGGCCAGCTGAACGACACAGTGGGGTTAGCATGGAAAAAACAACAGAGGACAACAGAGAAAAAACAGAGGAGAAGCCAGAAGGCAAGACTCTCTATCCAATGTACAAGCTACTTTATCGTACTGAATATCTTAGCCAGACATCCCACCATGTCAGTAGTATGGGCTGACACCAACCATTGCATTATAAGCAGAACATAGCATATTTGGCACCATTTAATGCTTTCCACTGCCATTTAAAGCAGCTTGTCCAGGAAAAGCCTATCAATTTAATCCTGCCTACAGATCACCAAGGCTGTCATTTACCAACTATGCTACAGAACTACTAATGTATATTCATGAACAGAGTGGTCTTATTACTAAGAATATACCTAATGCGTATTTCAGTTTAACAGGAGACAAGTCACAACAGCCCTATTAAAGGAAATTGCAGAGATCACAGGATCATTCAATTTAAAGACAGTCACACTTACAATTGATTGCACAACTAGAGACAAGTTTGTTATGTAACTCATCTTTTATGAATGCTCATTTTTGCTAGTTTAAAACGTAAGGAAAAAGCCAGCCAGGTTTTGGCAAAGGAATAGGGAGCAATATCTAATGATAAACAAGGCATACTTATAAGCGTAAACAGATCTGCAAGAGGAAGATTTAGATATAATAAACATCCAATTATGTGGGGCAAATACTGTGAGACTTGAAAGCAAGAAATGCCCAACAACTTATAACACCAAAACTAAAATCACAGGCAAATGAAATATGAACAACCTATGCATAAGAAAGGAATAAGCACATTATAAACTTTGATCATTGCTACAGAATGACACTTTTACAGCAGAATGATATAAAATTGGTTGTATAACTATTTGCAGATACCAAAATTTTGAGAGCAAGCATGATTTAGCTAGCTCATACTAAGGAAGCTGTTCTACCTCGTGGCTAAATTGATAATTTTGAAAAAAATGAGGCTAAGCATCAGGAAACATGCAACAACAACACTGACTTGTTAGCAGTGAACTAGGGCCACAAGTTTAGATGGCACAATACTTTTAGATTTTTTTTTTTTTTTAGTAGATAAAGAAAGTCAAAGAAACATCCTTGAAGGGGGAAATGGGTTATGAATTCAAAAGCTTTTTATATAAGGCAGCTATGTGTCTTTTGTAGAAACAAAACAAACAAACAAACAAAAATGAAGGAAAAAAAAAGAAAGAAAGAAGACCAGGAGACATAATACAAAAGGAACACAGACTGGAGCATGTTAATGCCAGCAGTAGAGACAGTCTGGGAAACTATTTTAGGAGATGAAGAGGAAAAATATTTAGGAAAGCATGAGTTGATTGAGAACAGGCAATGCAAATTTATAGAAAAGGAGACCAAGTCTTCTTTGTTGGAATTCACCAGGAATGATGCCTCTCAGGTCCAACAGCATTGCACTTTTACAACAGCAGTAAGCTCTGCTGTCAGCTCTACAGAAACTTATACAAACCCTGGATGCATTTACGTTTTTCTGTATCCTGCACAGAACTCATGACTTCTCAGCTCCTGCAGGAAGGAAATCACACGTAAAAGGCTTGACTCTGTGGCTAGAAAATCCTCTCTGAATTAAACCCAGGGCACAAGAGGAATCTGCTTCAGAATGCCTTAATTTTCTTTGATGCACAGCCAAAGATCATTCTCTTCTTCATATTTCCAGCACCTTTATTCATAGTCTGCTCAGTTATGCATTTTTCACATTGTCAATGAAAGAAGAGATGTGACTATTCCTATTCAGACTAGAGTAACACAACTGCAGGAGCAGCATACCTGGCACATAAGGTAAGGAAGTGTATGCTTCATTCACCTGCCAGCAGATAGGCAAGTAGCTGATAGGTAAAAATAAGGCCATCTCATCCTTCCCGGTTGAGAGTGGGCCATGAAAATCAATAATGCTCCATTTATTTCAGTTCCATCATGCTCAGCCAGGGAGGAAACACATGGCATGCTACTTGCACAGGTAGACTGGAATAACTGAACATGCTAACAACCCTTTGGGTCTGGTGATAAGACTAGCATAATGCTGCCTGAGTAATTTAAAATCTCAGATCCTTTACCATCCAAGTGCACAAGACAACTTGGGGATCACTTCAAGATCTTATTTCTGAGCATGTTCTTCTGCTGAAAGAGACAGAGGGCAGTGTGACTGGAGCAGACTTCAGTGTTGACAGCCAGAAGCTTTTAAGGAATGATAAGAAAAGCAATTCAGGAAAGTTTGTCATTTTGATGAACAGGAGGCTGGCACAGGAGAAGTGTTTCTCTTTGTCCATTTATAGAAACAGTAAGAAGGAAAGATCACCACAGTCTAGATACCCCTTCCTGGTATCTCTTTTCCACTTCTTACATGTGGGTCATAATATACATCCTACAGTAGTGATCATGTCAGGACAAATAAGACAGCACAAGAGGAACGGAATGGACAGAATCAGCCAGTCACTGGCTAATGAGAGATGCATCAATGATGCACCTTAGCAAAGAGCCCCCTGCAGCACACTTGTGTTCAGCTGCCTCTGGAGCACAGGTACAGAGAATTCAGATCCATGGGTCCATATGTACTCTTGCCTTCTCCAGAACTTTGTCACGTTAGAAGGAAGCACAACACTACACCCAGGAACCTCCAGCCTTTCCTTTCAAATACCCTGTTTAGACTCAGCAGATGCTGCACTGCTCCAGGAATCTTCTTTAAGCCACTCACTACCTTGTAACCCTCTGCTCTGTGCTCTTCTTATCTCCTCTTTTCTCAGGTGGTCAGTCCGGACTTTTGAAACACCTGTTCCACTGATGGCCTTTCTTAAGTCCTTCAACATGAATGCATCCAACCCCCAGTAGCTGGAATATGTTTGCATTTGACAGGGACTTTGCAGCCCACCGGAGTCAAGCGAGAATGGTGCACACTACTTGGAAATGAAAAGGATTAGGAAACAGAAGGCCTCATACTGATGTGACTCAGTGAGCCCCTTGTATACAGAAGAAGGGGGAGGATACACAGTGCTCTCATGGAGAACAAGGACAGGTGGGGTCCCTAAACCAGTGCTGGCATCTCAGATGCCTGTGGAGAAGAAACAATAAATACTAGATAAAGTGCTTTAAGGGTTAAGAACTTCAAGGAAATAGCCTGCACAGTCTCAAAGAAGAGATAATAAAGAGCCTGTAACACTAGATCCAGTCTCTATGTAAAGATAATCTACTTGATGGGGGCTTAATCCTAGCAAGGGCTCTATAAAGTCTGGGAAAAAAAAGAGTGTATAGAGTGAACCCTGAATAGTCTAATTGATCCCTTTTTATATGTAAATATCTAGTCTCTCTTCAACCTGTTGATCATTCAGGGTCTAATCAAGGAGTTTCCAAAAAGACATCTGCTGTCAGTAGGAAAAAGCTATCCCCTTGTTTAAAGCGCTTCTCTTTCACCCAAGGTTTGAAGCTGTGATTTCCTTCATGCCACTTCTGTCTCAAAAGCTTATTCTGCTTACACAGACTTCATCTCATTGGGTTTCAGGACAGACAAGAGGATCTTTGCTCATCACTCCATGGACCATTGCAGACATAAGGGCTAGAGAGGCAAAAATGAAGAGCACAAGTGAACTCATGGAATTGCTTCATGGAGACAGTTACTTTTGAGCACTTCTGCCTAAAGAGAGATGTCAGTGTGGGAGCAGCCATTTTAAATGAAGGTATCATATTCTTGCTTTGGCAGCTAGCCATTTCCATTGTAGGACCAAGAAAAATTACAGGCAAGCTTCTCTGGTGCCAGAAAACAGCATCATTAATTTTACTGTCTTCACAACTTTGGTATGCCAGAAAATGCAAGAAGTGTCAGAAAAGGATGCCGGTGGAGAAGAGCAAATCCTGAGTTGATAAGAACTTAGACAATCCTCATCTAACAAGTGATGAGCCACTAGGCTCATCTTACCTCAGAATGAACCACAATCATCAAACATCATCATGGCTAATGTTGATGTTGCTGCATCTCCAGTCTGCCTCACTGGCTAGGAAATATGACCAGCCAGGTCACAGGATACACAGACAGACAAATGGTACCTATAACTTCTCTGCTAAAGTAACCTCTTGACATGGAAAGGAGTAGAGATGTGGTTATCTCTCTAACCCTAAACCCACAGATGCCAGTAAGCGTGGACTAAGAATTCTTGAGTCCTACTAGTTAAGCTCCCCTACTAAGACACCACTGTCTTAAACTTGCTGATGGCCACAAAGACTTGGTCCTGCTGAGGAACCAGGAGGTCTGAAGACAGCTTCTGCCTTCAAAGTGCCAGGAAGGACAGTAAAAATGAGACAGGATGAGAAATATTCATTTCCACATGGGAACCTTTTCAGTGGTTTCTCCCTGTCTTTTGCTCACTTGTCAGATGGTTTTGATTCTTTCTTTTTGCTGAAACTACAAGTAAGGTTGGGGAAATGAGAAGCTCCAGAGATATATCTGGAAACCAGAGTGAGAGCCAATTCCCTCCTGGCTCACTGTCTGCATAGCAGAAGATAACAAAATCAGCAGAGGTAAAGTTAGTACATTCTGCAAACTCCAGTCTTATCTAAAGCTCAGTGATGATCACCGACATTAATTAGACTCTTGCCTTGCTTCCTCCCAACAGCTTAGATGGCAAAGCAAATAAAGGCCGTCTAGAAAAGAGATTGACTTTAACCATTCTGTGAAAACAGAACAAAAACAGCAGATGTGACTGACCAACTGGCCTCTGCTAGTGCTGTGGATATCTGACAATGTATTCTTGTTACTTGCATTCTAGATACATAAAGCTTTTCTTACAAATTGCATTATTGCTGTATATTTTCTTGTCTGAAAAATTTCCTTCACTTGGATGAAAATAAAACCAATGGTAGCTTGGAATGATGTGGCCCCAACACACAAACAGACACATCTGTTGTCAGAACTTTTCTGCCTTTCTTTTTCTTTCTTTTAATACAAGTCTAGAATCCACTGAGTGTTCTTCAAGTCTAAGCTCCAAACATTTCAAACAGCACAAAAGGTATGACAAGATGAAAGAAAATGTCCACAAATAGACAGCTAGACAACTAGTTAGCAGCTGTCTGCTTTTCTTCACGGTTTTTGTTTGGTTGTTTTTTTGTTTGGGTTTATTGTTTTGGGGGTTTTTTTCTGGTGCGTCTCATTTTGTTGGTTTGTTGTGGGGGTTTTTGTTGGTTTGGTTTGTTGTTTTGTCGGGGTCTTTTTGTTGGGTTTGTGTGTGTGTGCAGGAAATAAAAAAAAAGAAAAAAAAGAAAAAAAATTAAAACTTTATTTTTCGATCTTGAAGGGGCTGGCTGCAGATTCATTTGTGCTGGCAAAAATCCATCTCTGTTTAGCACTGGAAGTGGGGGGAGGAGGTGAACTCCTTACCGTGCCATGTGTAACTTTGAACATGAGAAGGAATTGTCTAACGTAGTATGTGTAAAGTTGAAACAGTTTAAACAGCATTGCTCATTTTCCATCTTTTGAATTGTACTGATGGTAGTTTAATGAGGTTTTGGTGTTCTATCAAGTCAAGGTGTTTTGTAGAAAGAAGTACCAGAAAGAACAGGTTTTGATTAAAAACGTGTATGAGCTTTTGGGACCTGGTTTAAATATTTCAGATTCTGAACAAGCATGGAGCCTGCAGTTGAAGCTATTTATCTTCTCCCCAGGCAAATCTGGCTAGGGGGAGGGGTGGTAATGCTTAAGAACTTGATTTTAATTACTTTTGTTGTTCGCAAGTATTTTTCTTCTGTCAATTCTGTTCTCCCTCTCCCCCTAAACAGATGATCAGCAGACAACATAGACTTCTGTCTAACTTGCAGATTTAATTTGGAAACCTGAGCATCCAACACAAACATGAAACACAAGCTGCAGTTGGATTCTCCTCCAAATCTTTACTGCTCACTCAGAGAATTCACTTACTCCCTTTGTGAGGCTTAGTGTGAGGGTGAAAAACTTACCCTTCTCACCTCCTTCTGTGTCTCTTTGTGTGTATATAAATGAATGCGAGTGTGTGTGTACGCATGCACAAGAGTCAGCATGCCAGACAGCATTCCACAGCAGATGATAATTCCTCCTTCCTCCCTTCATTTGCACATTCAGCATGAGTTACATTCCTCCAGTACCTGCTTAAAGGGTGATGATACTATCCGAGACTGGGCCACTGAAGATGGGTAGAAGGAACCTCCTTTGTCTGGATAGATCATATAAACCCAGACACAGCAGAATTTCTCTGCCCTAGTGAAATAAACCTTTGTTCAGCTTTTTCTATTGATAGCTTCCAAATAATTTTGCTTCTTTTTCTTTTCCTACCCATTATCTTCCTTATGCCTTTAGATTGTAAGTTCTCCAAGACAGAGAACTTTATTATTGTGTTCCCACAACACCTGTTACAATGAGATTAGTAAAATGGGACACTGGTCTCAATTAGCATCTAGGTCAGCTTTCATACAAATAATTAATAGATAAATAGCTCATGTTAACACGAGATTTGAGTGGACTGACATAAGTGTTCCAGGTTGAGCCGTATCCAAATGGTGTGTGGGGCAGCACTGGCAGAGAGGCCATATGGTCTTACATCTCAGGTGAACTAGGGGCATGCTGTCCCCAGTACAGACAACCTTGAATCTGAAACTCAGACTGCAGGATGCAGTATGCATTTATACCACAGACTGTGCTTCATCCTAGCTGGGCAACAGCTGCCATACTTAGCAATGAAGCTGCCTAAAATGTAAGCAACAGCTTTTATTTGTTTGGCTGCAAATCTTGAGTTAAACTGTTTCACCTTCTCTCAGTCAAAAAGCTGAGGTTTATACAGTGGCCCTGTATAAACTTCATCATTCCTAACAACTAGTGACATCTCTCTCTCTCTGGTGAAAAGGTAATGTTCAGGTTTGGCTTATGGCTGCTATTTGCAAGACTGAACCATCTAGAAAACTCAAATGGGAAACTTCTTAAAGGTGGTAAATTCCTGTAAGGTTAAAGGGAACTGCAAAGGCAATGCCTTGCCACCTCAACCATCTTAGAAATACAAAACCCCTGCACTTATTGTGTCAGTGAGGACTGTCTGAAGCAGAGACAGCAACAAAGCACCCAACTTTCATTAGGCAGGAGCCCCATTTGTTCTTGTCAAGACACCTCTGCAAATATCCACCAGCCTGGACGGCTCCTGAGGTTTGTGCTCACAGCCCTCAAGGGATGCAAAGGAGGCATACCAAGAGAAGCTGAAGGGCCACTTTTCTCTTGCTTGTTGTAGTTCCTGAATTAGGGGTCATAAAGACAAAGACGTCATTGTATTTTGAAGGGAAGCCATGAGCTCAAGGCAAAGTCTGTTATAGAAGTGAAGCTGAAAGGCACAAACAGGGAAATAGAAGGGATCATCAACAAAAACGTGGATTAGTCTGTTGCCTTTTCACCAGTGTGAGAAGTATGGCCTGGTGGAACATTACTCCAGCATCTTCCTAGTACTGATTAAGCATCTGCTGTGGAGGACTGAGGAATCAGGCCATGAGCTAGCAGAAGGTTAAAAAGACTGTGGAAATAAAAAAGCTCTTTCAGAACACAGGACATCACAGTTCAAGGCCAAAAGCTTCCCTCTGTTGTTCTGGAACTAATTTCAAACATGAACCAGAGGCCTAACATGGAGAGGTTACTGTCAATAACCCCTTCCTGAGAGCGTCTTGTTTAATGGGATGTTTAACTGGATGATATGAGAATGAATTTATAAGCCAATAAGGGAAAAGTTCCATTTCTTTATTTTTTCTCAACAAGGATGGAACAAAGAAAGAGACTGAACAGATACCAAAGAAGAATAGAAACAGATGGACAATAAGCAAACGAGAAATAAATGTGAACTTGCACACAATAAAAAGCACTTTACCCAAACCAGTAGCTCACCATAAAGAGGCAGATCATGTACTGCTAATAGTGGAGATTCTTGGTGTGTAAGGGTGTGGGTTTAGGACCCTAGCACTGTGGGCAATTGCAAGCCTTGGAAAACCACTCTCTCCACTGTATTTCAGAGAGACAGCAGCCAGACTTCAGTAGGGAGGACTGGGACCATTGTAATTCACACAGTATAAGAAGATCCAGATCTGTACCATTTTTAAGCCTTCAGAGCAGAACAAAATCTCAGCAGTTTCAGGGCACCAAAATGTTTCTTCGCAGTAGTCCCTTTTCAATCCTGTCATCATCAACACATGGTAAACTAGAGATTCAGAATCTTAGCCTTGGATTTGTAACAGATGTTTGCTCTCCATTTCCTGTGTAGCCACATAGCTACCACTGACGTTAAGGAGTGGGGAGCTCAAATACCTCTATGGAACTGAGCTTTGGAGTGCAAGACAAATACATGTGCAGGAAAAAGGCACAAAGAGAGCTTCTTTGCAGCCTCCAGGCAGCTCTAAATTAGATGAAGGCACTAGCCCAAATTTGAGCCAGGCATCTGGGGATGCTACAGCAGGCCACATCTGTGCCACAGAGATTCTCTCTGAATGTCCACAAAGAGATGCTTAAAAAAATGTTCAAGCAGAATGCACATTGTTGCAGAGTGTCAGGACTCAGGTGTGAAATTTCCCCATGTTTTTTTTCTGTCTGGGATGTTCACAGAGCCATTATAAAGAGGCCAGATAGGCATGGAAGGCTCACTGCTTTGCTGGATGATGGAGGAAATGGGACACTTCAGATATTTCTTTTAAGAGTCTATCATGCATCTGGACAGCCGATAGTGCCAAAACTAACTGCATTAGTGGAAGAGGTATGAAAGCAGGAGACACAAAATACAGGGAGAAGTAAAAGTGAAGCAGCTTGGAATGACAAGCAAAAAACGTATCTCTACAGAGAATAGGGGTTTCCATGTGTTGCACATTCTGCAACCTTTTAAAAAGCATGCTATGGTTCCTGAAACCTTTTAAGCAACATAATGTGACTCAAAGGCTTAAAAGTATGGCACCACATCTCCAATGTATTACTCTGATGGAGTCAGATACTGCATGCTGCTCTTCCAAATTGAGAGGAAGTGAATTAAATTTAAAGAGGAAACAAAATGCTCATTTTAATTACACATAATCTTTGAGGAGTTTTCCTATCCCATTTGTATAGTAATGTAGAGTAACAGGTAATTGCTCTATCCCCCAGCTGGTAGTTAAGAGTGCCCAGGATTATAAACTCCCTGTTTTCTCTGACCTCTTTCACAGATGCATCTTTATATACAGTGGCAATCACAACAGTGCCATTACCTTCATACAGAATGGGCTGCAAAGGAAAAACACTGGTAGCCCGAAAGCAACATTAACAGCTTTTCACACTAGTTACAGAATCTGTGGGGTTCATCTCTAGAAGAATTACAGACCTGGATAGGGCTGACTAATAGGAGTGCAGAAAAGACATGAATATGAGGAATTTGCTTCAGGATGAGGCACTATAGCATTATCTGAACCATAGTGCACTCAGAAACCATGCTTCCCTGCTATTTGTTGTACTTCAAAAAGTGAATCCCACCCACAAGGCATTTAATGGACTTTCGCAAGGGGCTTCATTAACAGAGATTTCAAGATATCTAAACTACTTAGTGCAGGTGCAGGTAAGTGAAGGGATAAAATCATACTTTACTTTGCTAAGCTATCTTTTTCGTAAGTATTCCCAAGCAAACTATCTTTTATCTAAGCTATCTTTTTACCCAGGTATAAATTGCAATTGGTACAAACTGCAAACTCTATTGGTTCGGTAGGAAGGGGGGAAAAAATAAAAAAATAAAAAAAGAAAAAGAGGTAATCATGACAAATTATACTTTTTTCAAGTTATCATCATCTTGATCTCTCTCTGTCAAATTGTTCCTCAAACACAGCAGTCTGCAAAGCCACCTGATTCTTCTTCTTAGTTTCTGTGGTTTGTTAGTTTGTGTTTTTTCCTTCCTCTCTTTGTACTATTTATACTTCTTGGATAAAATGTGCAGTTTTGCATATCTCAGCCATTTCAAGGGCTGAGATGATGAACTGCATTGTTTAGTCCTTTCCATCACAGTGTCACAAGTGGTCATGTCCCTGATTATCTCTAAGGACAATGCATTCAATAATCGGTTCAATCCAAATCTGTCTATAATTATGATCAAGGATGATATACTAAGTTATATATGTGAGAGAATGGTTCATTTTTCAAGCCTACATGTTGCTTTCTAAATTCTTTGTAGCTGCAGCATAACCTTGGTCTGCAACTTCACCAAAGAGTGAATGAGACTTTTCACTAAACTGATTTCAGCTCTCTGAAGAAGAAAAAAAAAAAAAAAGGAAGAAGAAGGAAAAAAGGTCCATACACAGGGACACGCTTTAATTTTAATCCACTTTTATAATTTCAGGTCTGTTGGCTTTCTCCCGGGCTTCATACAAAACAAATCCTGTTCCTTGTAATGCTCACCTACTATCTGGTGTGGACTTAAGGGTAGTGAAAGAAAAAGAAAACTCTGAAAAGAAAAGCTCCACTCTGTAAGCTAATTCAGTGCTCAGGACTCCTTCAGTGCTTTAGGAAGGCAGGTAGAGCTCTGTTACTGCCTGCTGGGACCTTTAAAATTTCTCTTCTGCTCCTTGCCTCTGCTGGGAGCAATTTCACTGCAATTACTGAAACGAAGCCCCTGAATTCCACTCTGTAGCTATTCACATGACCCTCAGTGTTTTGGACTTGATTTTTCTCCAGTTTTCTCCACAACAGGAACATTTGTGAGGAAATTTTCCTCAGTCAGTGGCTTCAGGTTTCTATTAAAACCTTTTTGCGACTTGCAACTCTTCTAAAAACCTTTAAAAAACAAACCTTGCATCGGAATTATTCAGTCAAAAGGTATTAAAAGCAGAGATTATGCTTTAGAAACTACTTACAAAGAAGGTTTTTGCAGATCAGTGAGGATGCTAGTCAGGAGGGGCCCCTGATATGAATGGAAACATTTGTTTCAATCCTCATTTATCTCAAGGCCCGGGTGCTTTCTGGACAGTGAAACATTCTTCTCCCCCCAGCATTTGGAAACGTGAAGATCAAGTTGCAAGAGAGTGCCCTTGAATGTGTGGCCTCCTCAGCCAACACAGCTCCATGTTAACAGTGGCTTCTTAATTCCTTTTTGCCCTCAGCAGGATTATCCACCCTTTCTTATCGCAAGGCATCACCACCAGGCAAGTCTCCATGGCTGTACCCAGACAAAAAAATCATGAGCACTTCTCATGTTAAAATGTTTGCCATTTCTCCATCACTCTGAAATTTTAACCAAGCCTTGACACAGATACAAAGTACCATTTTGTGAAGGTCCTAGTGTTCCAGTGCTGCTCAGGGACTGCAGTTAACTGCGTGTATACAGTGCTGCCCCATGCTGCTCTGCCTGCCTAGGTTCCATGCCTCTCTGCAATGTAAGCGCCAATTAAAGAATAACTACTTAATACTATCACTGAGGCCAGCAACAGTGCTCATCTGGAGTCTACCTATATTTAAGGGAAATGTAGGAAAACATTGAAATGTTTGGGGTTTCTTATAAAGAAGCAATAGATGGGTTAAATCTACTTTTGCCTAAGTAATATATTCAGTGCAAACATGGAGTCCCACTGGATCCCTTATGAAATCAGCAGTGAAGCTCTTTAACAGAAGCAGAATTCAGCCTTTGGTGAGACAGTGGCCTGTACAACTGTATCGGAAACCAAATTTTTAGCCCTAGTCTCAAACCCCACTTTCATTGATGGCAGTGGAAGTTCAGCCAGAGTGAAGACTGCAGTGTTTGTTCTGTAACTTGCACAGCTAACCTCAAGCATTTCTCCTTCCTGCCATCCAAAGCTTCTTGGGATTAGTCAGGACCGATACTGATGTATGAACATCTTAAAAGGACTGTACATAGCTCCCAGGCTGAAGACTAAACATTGCTTCATAAAACAGAATTTGGCAGTGATTCTATAGGATGAATCTAATCAGAGAAGACAGATTACAATACATGGCAAAAACATGAACTTGGAAAGAAAAAAAGGACTTGCTCTGTAGTATTGCATAATATATTCTAGAGAACCCAGAAAAGTTTCCAGAAATGAACTACTTGTTTCCACATGAAATAAAAGAAGGAAATGATCCAATTTGTCTCCAAACCAGGACAGGAATGATGGTGAGAAAAGTCATTACAGACTGCATCAAGGTTTTCACATTGTCCATTTCCTAACAGTAGCTGTGTTTGAAATGCAAGGAACCTCACTGCACAGACACACATCACCTCATCCCCTCTTCAGTTCTGGTGAGCCACAGAACTCCACAAAGGAATACAGCCTTTGACAGACTGGTTTGGATGCCTGCAGTTTAGCACCAGATACTAGAGCTGCTCTATTTTGAGTCCTGGTATACCATCTGATAAAGGAAAAACACTGAGCAACACAGTATTTCTCCCAATCACCTGCATTGCTTTGTATGTGGCCACCTGCAATGAGCTTCCCAGAGAAGGAGCTTCTCCAGTTGCAAAGAACTGCAATTCAGAAGGACAGAACTTTGTATGGTGTTGACTGTGAAATATTCANGAGCTTTTTTTTTTCCCCCTCTCTTTCTTTCTTCCCTAAAGCTTGTTGGATCTTGTTTACAGATAACAACCAACTCAATAAAAAAAAGAATGTACAAAACTCACTCCTGGTAGCTGCTTGACCACAGTGCAAGTTCTCCACATCACCACCCTATTTTTACAGTTTTAAAAAGATGCTTTGATTTACATTTAAAAAAAAAAAAAAAGTTAACTTGAAACTGAGAGCATGAAGTGAAACCAAGTAACCATCTTGTCCAGACTTGTTGCTTTTGTAGTGGACATCTCATTTTCCTGTTTTAACTCAGACAGAAATGCCAGCACTCCTCCTTCCAGGTAAAACTCAAGATTCTTGTTTAAGTGATATGACCATGAGTCAGTCTATAACTGTGATCACCTTGCCTTCCTGTGGACATCTTACTGAGTATGTAGGAGACAAACTGTCCATTCTTTAAAATAGTCTTATATTCACAGCCAGTGAATTAATGCAGAAGCACAATATTAAAATCTGACCCATACATTCTGGTTTGTATTTCTTCAGTTCATTTCTCAGTGCAGACCAAAGGAAGTTCCCAAGATAAACAGCTAAACCACTGGGCATCCCCAGAGGGACACATCTGAAGCACCTGTAACTCACTGCATGCAATCATATCACCAAACATCTCTTACAGACAGACAGATACAGCTCAATCTTAGCGTTTCCTTGACACATTCCCACCTGTTGCAAAGCTGTTCAAGAGTATCCTTCAAATGATTAAAGACCTTCATCTAATTGCCAGGGAAAAAAAAATCTCTGCAGAGAGCATGTACCATTTTTTTTCCTTATTGGAGTTCCGCTCTTTACTAAAAAATTTCTCCTGCAACTCTGCCCCTTAGAATCCAATGGTGATGTTCCCTTTGTTTATCATCCTGTTAAATTGAGCAGATTTAGATTCTTACATTTCTGTTTCTGAAAGAAATTTCATGTCTGGAGCTGTGCACAGGTTTATATAGATGTGGTCTCACCAGTACCTGGTTCTGTACCACTAAGCTACTGAAAACATATCTTCTCAAGAGCCCTAAAACACACCTAAGGGATCTCTTTAGTCCTTGGTTATACTGTGGCTGTTTGCTGAACTGGGAATTGTACTTCCCAGGTTCCTATGCCAAGATGAAGGAAGAAGGTGAACATGTTCCAGTGGCTGGAAAACTCAGACACCTCTTGGCTTTGCTTTTTTAGTCTGAGCACTGTTCTGCTTGCCTACGTTCCTATATTGTCCCTTATTTCACAAGGAAATCAACTGGAGTTCAGGCAGTTAAGAAAGAACAATCAGAAGAGCGTTTCAAGTTGCAGTGACTTCCTGAGTGAGACAGGACAGGCATGGGAAATAATAAATCTCCTCCAATATCAAGGCTGAGGACATTTCTATTTCCAATTTAAATGTAATTTTAAGAACTCTTTGTAGCAGCAAGGGTTCACTTCAAGAACCTGGAGGCTTAGTACACAAACTGTGCAGTCCACAGACAGTTTCCTATCAAATTCAGAGTGGCATACCTTATGAATGTTTGCTCTTATGCTCTAATCAGGAACGAGGTAAAAATGCTCGTGCTCTGCAATATTCATAGGGTCTTTCTTCTTGCATCATTCAGTTCTTGTACTTGGCAGCTCAGTCAGTCCCAAGAATGGCTCATCTACTGTTTGTGATCCTTGGTTTCTTTCAGGGAAAGCAAAGGAGAAACTGGTAGGTAGTCCTTAGAAACATGAGAAGAAGCAGAAATCTGTATTGCTGGGGTTAAACAGTCTTAAGCTGATTCACAACAAGTAAATAAAAGGTTAATGGTTGAGTACTAAAGTAACAGACTTCCTACACATGCAACACACTAAGACCTGACCTACCATAATTCCTGTGGTACTCAGAAGGTAAATATGTACTCATCACACTTCCCCACATAATGTTTACAAATCCTCACTGGTGTTTTTCACAGTGATTAATTAGATTGAAGAATCAGATGGACTAAAAAGGAAAGTATTTTTATTCTGGAAGCACAGATCTTTGGCCAGAAAAGAAGGAGAAAATTAAATGCTCTGCAGGCTTTTCAGCTTCAAGTATCAACAAAGTTTTTCTAAGCAAATTCAGCAGTAGAAAATCCAGGCAGTTCTGAAAAATGCTCACTCTAAAAAGTGCTTGAAAGGAATCCAGTCTAGAAAGTGAAATCTCCAAACCTTCAGGTAGTAAATTATGACTCAGGTCATGTCCTAGTTTTGCCCATGCACAGAAGAATCTGCTCAATTTCCATAAAATATCAAGAAGAAGCTAAAGCAACATTCACAGCACATACCTCCAAACTGCTTAGAGTGCAGCAGGATTTCTGAACTGTAAATCTAATAGATATGAACTCTAAAAGTAGATATGGCATTCCTCCACTGTATCAATGCTCTGGGTAATCCAGGACTGCAACCAGCAAATGTTAAGAAAATATGTACAAATAGGAAATGCCATATCTGTTTTTACTCTTGACATTAGAGCTGCAAAATCCAGATATGTGGAAACGGAACATGAGGCTGTGTTTCAGTGTCTTTGCAGCTGTATGAAAAACTTGGTTTTCTCAAAGAGCCACCCAAGGGGATAACTTACATTTTCTTCAAACATTTTTCTGTGTTTTTATTACTAAAGAAGAAGTGCTGCAGGACTTATTTAGGGAGTGATAGTGGATGACAGATTAAATATGAGCTCACAGTGAGACTGTAGCACAAAGAGGCAAATACCATATTGGGATGTGGAGCAGAATTATTTGCAAGACTACAGAGGTAATAATTCGTCTGTAAACAGCCCTGGTGAGGCCCCTCTTGGAAAACTGTGATGAGTTTTGGGCAGCACAATATAAAGAGGATGGCAATAAAATAGAGTGAATACAATGAACAGTGATAAAGATAAGTGAGTTGGAAGGTATGATGTACGAGTAAAAGGTAAGGGAACCTAACTTGCTAAACATAGCTGAAAGATGAAGGAAAGGAGAGGGCAAGGGGAGAAGGACATGACAATGCCACAGTATTCCTAGGTGGGTGGGAAATCTGTCTGCATCTGTAGAGAAAGTGAAAAAAAAGTGGCATTTTTCATGGAAATTTTCAAAATCAGTGTGGAGCATTTCCTTGCTCTTCCCCATCTTACGGATGTATTTTGGTTGTGGGAAGGAGGAAATTGATCTGCTGAGGGGAAAAAAAAAAAAAAAAAGGTTAAAAGAAAATGGAAATTTTCTCAAGGAAAAAAAACCAAACCAGATCACATATATATGTCCTCCTACACACACACATTTTCAAACACATGCATATTTTCTGCCTAATGTGCTAGCCAGCTCTAATCCAAGTCTGATGTTCAAACTTTGGTCTATTCTTTAAAAATCAGATTTTCACAAGTAACTTGGACATCTTCTGATTCACCGTTCATGCTATCACTCCCTTCCTCAGCAGAAAAAAACCCATCTATCAGCATAAAAGGGCAGTAACATTCTTGCAAAGGCTTCCTTATAGATGATCTCTATCTGGAAGGGTGGTCAGAGAAAAGCTCTGAAATAAGAATACCTTTTAGATTTCAAACTGCTGAAGGCTAGACTTGCTTGGGTATCTGCAAGCACACAGGCAAACCTAGTTAGCAACAACATGGCTGAGTCATGCTGGGGTAGATATATCAACTGAAGCCAGAGTAGATGAACGCTGTCAAAGTCAGTACTCTACAGTTCAGACTGGGGCTCTGAGGGCAATAAAAACACCTCTGGGATTATTCATTCCCACTCACAGCTTTCCATTATCTCAGCTGCACACCTGTAATTAATGCACAAAACTCTTCTGGAAACAGTCTGGTTTATGATGTTCTTTGCATAATTCTTTCATCAGCCTGCATGTTTCTTGGCATTTTGTGACTTTCCTTCAACTTTGTCATAATATTCCTGGGGGGGGGAAGGCGGAGAAGGGAGAGCAGTGGCAGGGAGGGGGAATACAAGCACCAAAACAAACAAACATACAAAAAAGCCACAGCACACACACAAGAAGACAAAGCAACACAAACCAAACCACACAGAGAGAAACACCAAAGCCAAATAACCTGTTTAACCAATTTCTTCTGTTCTCTCTCTCCCACACTTTTTTTTTTCAGGATAACTAACAAAGCAGAAGCTTCTCACTTCAATTTAACAATATCTTTCTTCTTCCAACTACTCTGCTTTTGACTGGCAGCATGTCCTGCTTATAAATCTTCCACAAAAGTAAGTGTTTAGGTTTCAAACCTTCAACTTCAAATGCAAGCCAGCCTTTGAATTCACCAGACTGCATTTATTTTTACTGCATATTCTTATAAATTATCCTGGTCAACTTCCCAATTCCTCTTCATTGTCTTTTGCTCATGAAGGCAGATTTGTTGCTGTTGTTAAACACAGGTTCATCTCCAAAACAAATAACTCTCCTCATTCACTTTCTTCCCTCATTTCATGTCTTGTAGAAGTTGTGCTTGAATCATTGGCATTTGGTTCATTATTTTACGGTGGGAAAGATGGCAAAAGACAGGCACTGTCATCTTTTTTAAATTAACTGCTTGGTACTGGTCAAGTCAATAAGATGCATTCACTGTATGGTGAGCTATGATTAACCAGAAACCTGACATGTATGAACTATACAAGCACTGGGAACCCTGGAGCAAAATCTCATGCTGTTACAGCATTCTGAGCCATGTGCCAATATCCCAGCATCAGCTGTCATCTGCAACACAAGTGCCCTGACTTTCACAGGGGCTATTCAGCAGTTTAAGAATTGTAGGCACCTTACCACTGCTGAGAGAAATTGAGCAATGGTTTCACAGCAGGATGAGTCCCAGAGTGTTCCTTGTGAAATTACATGCTTTAAACATGAAAAAAATATATAATTTAGAGGTGATTTTTTTTTCTTCTGAAACAGTTAGTTTGGCTTTTGTTTACACAAAAGGAGCAAGGATGAAAAAACATTGTCACCCATAAGCATTGTGGAAGAGAACTGCAGCCACTTCACTAGCAGGACAGAAGCTCCTAGTAGGCTACCTGTCATTTCCACTGGGATTCTCATTCATCTTTAGACTGTTGTCTAATTAAAAGGGGAGCAACTAATGCTGAGTTAAAAAGCAAAGAGACAAAAGAAAATTTGTCTGCATCCACACAGGACGAGAAACACTGAAACACTTCCATTTGCACACACACACAAAATTCATATCAGTGCTCTTAGCAATGTCAAGATGTTCCAGGTCAGGAAGAAGAAGGAAAAAAAAAAAAAGCTATATCCTAGAGATTTGAGTCTCTATGTAAACTCTGAAACCAGTTGTAATGTCTTCTACAGTGTGTTTTATTCTCACTCAGATATCAATTGCTGATGTGTGGACATCCACCAAATTGCATCTGTTTTGGGTCCACACTTGCTGCTAAATGAGGCTTTTTTTGCATTAAAATTTGATCATTCACCCACTGCAATTCCACAAAGCTGAATTTTGTCAAAAGGAAAGCTAGAGAAGGATTTGAGTCTGATGTGAATTCAACTGAGAATGTCCATCTCAGCTAATGCTGGATGCAACCCGTATCAAAAGCCACAATAAATAATTCAGATATTATCAAGCAATGTATACCACTACCTGATCAAGCAGCATTTCCCTGTTTCAACCCCTAATGGTAACCAACTACTTACATTACTGAGAGCTTCTCACCTTAAAAATCTTTCATATTGATTCACTTTCGACAGAACAAACAATTAAATTCTGCAATACTGTCAACAGTGAGTCTGACAATGTGAAGTAAGAACTTTTTTTGGAGAGACTAGCTCCCATTTGCCCACTAGTATGGATGCAAAGTTTAAATATTTACTAAATATCTGTTTGGTTTGCATATTTATTTCAGGTACATATGGAGACATATTTATTTCAGGTACATCATGGAGACTCAGAACTGTCATGACACATTCCTGGAAGTCCAGCAGTGGTGTTGATGCTGTGTACAAAAATCTGACATATAGCTTAATACCAACATCCTTTCAGATATCATAAACTTCCTTGCCATTCAAAACTATGACTTAGCAGAAAACACTCTGAGTCAGATGTTCTGAGAATAGCATATATACTTAAATATACTCTCATAGATGCATTCAGCCACTGGGAGGGGAAAAAAATCTCCAGTAACCACAGTAATCACCTAGAAAGAAACACATGGAGTGAACATAGAACGTTTTGAAGTCACCAGCCCATTAGCATTCAGGTCAGGATGAGAGTTATTAAGCAGAGCTCCAGCCTGGGTAGCATTATGGAGGCTGGGTGCCTTGGGGGATATCTGCATAATGAGCTGCCCTGGCAATGGAGGGAATGTGCACCTGCTACTTTGAGCCATGTGATGGGCTTAAGTAGAAGTGGCAGAAAGGAGCTATTTCACAGATTCACCTGGTTGGAAAAGACCTTCAGATCATTGAATCTAACCATAGCCTACCATAGCTTAACATGTCTCTGTACACAACTATTACATCATGTCCCTAAGCACCTCATCTAAATATCTTTTAAACACCTCCAAGGATGATGAGTTCATCACTTCACTGGGTATCCTGTTTCAGTGCTTGATTACCCTCTCAGTAAAGAAATTTTTGCTACTATAAAAACTAAACCTCTCCTGGTGAAACTTGAGGCCATTTCCTCTCATCCTATCACTTGTAACCTGGAAGAAGGCAGGACCCCCAACTCACTACAATCTCCTTTCACATAGTTGTAGAGAGCAATGAGGTCTCCCCTGAGGAGCCTCCTCTTCTCCAGTATGAACAACCTCAGCTCCCTCAGACACTCCTCACAGGATCACAGGATGTCAGGGCTTGGAAGGGACCCAAAGAGATAATCAAGTCCAACCCTATTGCCAGAATAGGACCATAATCACATCACAGAGGAACACATCCAGACAGGCCTTGAAAGTCTCCAGAGAAGGAGACTCCACAACCTTCCTGGGGAGCCTTACAGTAAAAAAGTTCCCCCTTGTGTTGAGGTGGAACCTCCTGTATTGCAGTTTACATCCATTGCTCTTTGTCCTATCACAGGGAGCAAGTGAGAAGAGCCTGTCCTCCCCCTCCTCACCCCCACCCCTCAGATATTTATAAACACTTATTAAATCCCCTCTAAGTCTTCTCTTCTCCAGACTAAAAAGCCCCAGGTCCCTCAGCCTCTCCTCATCAGGCAGTGCTCCAGTCCCCAAATCACCCTCGTAGCCTTCCACTGGACCTTCTCCATCAGATCCCTGTCCCTCTTACAATGGAGAGCCCAAAACTGAACGCAGTACTCAAGATGGGGTCTCACCAGGGCAGAGTAGAGGGAATGGAGAACCTCCCTTCATCTGATGGACACACATTTCTTAATAGACCCCAAGATCCCATTGGTCTTCTTGGCCACAAGGGCACATTGCTGTCCCATGTGTTGTTATCCACCAGCACTCCCAGGTCACTCTCCACAGGGCTGCAGATCACCTCCCAGCCTGTACTGGTGCAGTTTATTATTCCTCCCCAGGCACAGGACTCTGCACTTGTCCTTGTTGAACCTCATTTGGTTCCTCTGTGCCCAGCTCTCCAGTCTGTCCAGGTGTCGCTGGATGGCAACACAGCCTTCAGCCTGATCAGCCAAGCCTCCCTGTTTGGTGTCATTAGCAGATTTGCTGAGCAGACTCTGTCTGTCTGTCCCCTCATCAATGTCATTGATGAAGATGTTGAACAGCACTGGACCCAGCACTGATACCTGGGGGACTCCATTGGTTACGGCTCTCCAGCTGGGCCTGGCACCATTCATCACCACTCTTTGAACTCTCTCTTGTAACCACTTCCTAATCTACCTCACTGTCTGCTCTTCCGTCTCATACTTCCTGAGCTTGCTCACTGGGATGTCATGGGAGACGATGTCAAAGGCCTTGCTAAGGTCAAGGTAGACTACACCCACCGCTCTCCCTGAATCTGCCCATTCAGTTATGGCACCATAGAATGCTATCAGGTTAGTCAAACATGATCTCCCCTATGTAAATCCATGCTGATAACCTCCTTCTCTTCTAAATGCTTTGAGATGCCCTCCAGAAAGAGCCTCTCCATCACTTTTCCTCCTTTCTTCCTCTTTTTCATTTTTCCACCCCTTTTTTTTCCTTTATTTTTAAAGACTTGTGCCAAAACCAAATCACCAGCATCATTGTTCTTCTCTGGACACACTCCAGCACCTCTACGTCCATCATGTAGTGAGGGGCCTAAAACTGAACACCATATTGGAGGTGCAGCTTCACAACAGTGCCAAGTACTGGGGCATGCTCACTTCCCTGGTCCTGCTGGTCACACTGTTTCTGATACAACCCAGGAGTCCTTCTTAGCCACTTGAGCACATTACTGGCTTATGTTCAGGTGGATGCCAACCAGCATCCCTAGGTCTTTCTCTACCAGGCAGCTTTCCAGATGCTCTTCCCCAAGACTGTAGTGGTTTTGTGACTTGCAGGACCTAGGACTTGGCCTTATTGAATGCCATGTCTTCATTTTCTGCCTCTTCTTCCAAAGCCCATAGACTTTCCTCTTTTTCCAAAATTCTCTGTTCAGCAAGGCTGAACATGGTCTACTGACTCATCTTCTGGCACTTGGAGCTGGCCTATTCTTGTGCCTCCTTTCTTCGTGAAGGTGGTCCAACCTTCCTAGGCTCCTTTGCCCTCTAGGCCTGCCTGCCAAGGGAGTCTGCCAACTAACTCTCTACTTAGGTGAAAGAAGTCCAAGGTGGCAGTCCTGCTGACCTCTCTCCTTACTTCTTCAAGAATGATGAACTCTACCATTTAATTATCCTTGTGCCCCAGATGTCCTCCAAACATCACATTACCCACAGTCCTTCTCTGTTCACAAATGGCAGGTCCACTAGGGTACCTTCCCTAGTTGGCTCACTCACCAGTGTTGTCAGGAAGTAATTTCCCACACATTCTAGGAACATCCTCAACCGTTTCCTCTCTGCTGTGCTGTATTTCCAGCAGACCTTTAAGAAGATGAAGGTCCCCATGAGAACAAGGGCTAGTGATAATGAGATTTCTTGCAGTTGCTCATAGAATAATTCACCTGTTTCTCCATCCTAGTTGGGCATCCTGTAACAGACTCCGACCATGCTATCTGCCTTGTCGGCCTTCCCTTGATTTTAACCCATAAGCACTCAGCTGCAAAACACATTCTAAGACACAGGGCCACTCCACCGCCTCTCCTTCCTTGCATATCTCACCTGAAGCACCTGTAGCCATCCATGGCAGCACTCCAGTTATGTGAGCTGTCCCCACCACCATTTCTGTGATGGCAACTACATCACAATTTTCCTGCTGCAAAACAGCTTCCAGCTCTTGTTTGTTGCCATATCATGTGCATAGTTGTACATTTCTTATCATCCTCTAGAGGATGCAGACTATACCCAAAATGTAGGCAAGAGACGGGCAGTCTGTTTTAACTTACACGTGGGCAAGGGTAATGACAGACATTTTTTCTCCCTTCTTCTTTGGTATGCATCTGCAAGGAAACGGACAAACACATTGCTGAGTTTGTGGATTTTGATATGCACTGGAGGATCAACAGGCAAGGGATCCCTAAAAACCTCCACAAGAGACATAAACACTCCTAGTACAGCAACGCCAGACAGCTGTCAACTGGGTGAAGCTTGGCAACACTGCTGATTTAATTTGTAGAAGATCACAATGGACTGGCTGAGGAAAGCTTAGTACGGAAGTTCCAGCTGTGCCCACAAGGAATCACAGAATCACAGGATGTTAGGGGTCTGAGATTATCTAGTCCAACTCCTGTGACAAATCAGGCTCAGCTATGGCAGGCCACACAGGAATGCAGTCAGTTGGATTTTGAAAGTCTCCAGAGAAGGAGACTCCACCACCTCTCTGGGTATCCTTCTCTGGGATATTTATAGATCCCCTCTCAGCCTTTTTCTTCTCATGAATAAACAGCCCCAGTTCTCTCATTGTTTTTTTCATAGGAGACATGTTCAAGTCCCTCAATGATCCTCTTAGCTCTCCATTTGGACTCTCTCTAGCACATCCCTGTCTTTCTCAAATGGGGGAGCCCAAAACTGGATACAGCATTCCAGGTGTGATTTTATCAGGGCAGTGTAGAAGCAAAAGCATGAAGCAAAAGTATTTGTCCCATGAATACCTGTATAGAGACCACAATGACAAATGAAAAAAGGACATGGTGTCTGGGAACTATTTATACCCTTTGATACAAAACAAGATCAGATAAATCTGTTTACTAATACATCCTGTAAGAGCATCCAGCAAACAGATGTGGATAATGAACACTGTCCTTTCTCCTCTGCCATGTAGCTCAATGAGTAAAAGATAGAAACTCATGTAGTAAAACAAAGTGGGGACTCAGCACTGCCTGTGCTACTTAAGGTTAAGGATCTGTGCTGTAAGGAAGCACAATCCTAATGTGGCTGCTCTTTACTCTAGAAACCCTGTCTTGGTAGGGCTGCCCAAAGAAGACACAGGTTTTGTAGAAGTTTCAGTTCATCCTAGTTAAATGGGTTTTTTTGTTTTTGGTTTTGGGTTTTTTTTAATGGCTACATGCACCAGAAACTCAATTCTTTCACGTTCACAGTCTGAGGACTTATTCTGTACAGTTTACACAAATGTTCCACACTCCCTCTCTCCTGCTTAAAAAGGCTTGGGGCTATTCACTTCCCAAGCAAATCATTAGTCAACAGACCTGTAATATGTCCTACAATTAACAAAACCAGATCACACCAATTCATCTCCAAGCTAGTAAAATGGAAACTACTTCAGACTTGGAATGACAGCCAAAGCTGAAACATCTTGTCTGCAAGATTTTCCAGGCATCGCTCAAACACCAGACATCATACTAAACTTGCCACTTTTCTTGAAGAGGGCTTGTTTCTACAAAAGCAGCAAAAGAGACCTGTGAATTGAAGAAGGAGATCCCAAATTTAACCCTCTGGAGGAACAGTATTACTTGACCATTAGCCCAGTCTGACTTCCCTGAGAAATTATAATGCAAATTTCTTCATCAGTGAAATTACAATTTTTTGATGAGAAATGGTTCACCATTCCTTTTGCTGAAGTCGCCAGACACTGTCATTGCCTTAAATGAGCAAAGAAGCATCACAGTAGCCTAAAAAGACCCTTTGCAACTCAGAATCACCTCCCTACCCCTTAAAACTAGTCTGAGGATGCTAAAAACCCCTTTCCTTAGAAACAGGTCATCCCTTACCAATCTACTTCATAACATCCTAAATATTAGAACTTCTTGTAGCAGTGTCAAGATGTCACACTACGTGGTTCAGCTCTGTCTGGCCTGCTTCTAATTATTTCCTGTGTGCTGCTGGTTTGTATCTAAAGAACAACTACATTTAGCTGTTTTTAGAATGTTTGGATCTGTCTACTGTGTCCAGCTTGCATAGAGAGTGAAGTGGAAAGGTGGAGGTGGCATGACCATGCTGACATTTAACTCAGAGGTACATTTTAGCTGTGGACAACCTATACAGGGTCATTCAGAGACTATGGGAGAACCAACAAAGACAATTCAGGTAGTCTCCACTTCCATGCAGTGACCTAAACACCAGACCAATTGTATTTCCTCTACAGGTACTGATAAAACATTGTGTTATTTTTAATGCTTATAAGTACATTATTTAATCTGGGGAGGTCATCATTGCCCATAGCTTTCCACTGTGTTGTTATTCAAGCTCCAGGTTGAGCTTATTTATTTATTTCTGAATGCATAGATTTGAAAGAAAATTGTAGGTGGGGAACATAATACTTTCAATTGAACTGCACTAGCAAGCACACACTACAGTAGTTTAGAGATTAAAAATAGGATCATTCGGATGTGTGGATTTGAATATGATTTATGGATCACTTCCAGAGACATTATTGTTGCTTATCATTCAGACGACTGTGAAAGTGAAGACTGTGGGAAATCATGCAAGAGATACATAGAATGGGGAAAAACATTAAATCTTAAAGCGGCTGATGCAGCAATTAATATTGCAACCTTCACTGCCTTCAATGCACAGAAGAAAAGAGTAAGATTGCCTAGATGTCTGCTTCCCATAAATAACTGATTTCAAGACTTAAAGAGAGAGACAGACTTAAACACACATTACATACTAAAGCTCCTTTCAGATTTGCTTTGGTGGAAACGCTTAAAATAATAGTCACTAATGAATCAGGATTTTTTTATTTAAGTGTGGTACTCTGAATTCCTGGGCTGTACCAGTTGCACCTACAGGTCTAACAGAGTTAAAAATATCAGGGCACCCACACCTTCAGTAGGGATGGATGGGAGACGAGAACTCATGTTGTATATTTTTCTGCTGCTGTGTGAGTAAGGACGCTTGGAATCAACTAGAGCAGTAACTATAGATGGTCACAACTTTCCACAGATTAAATTCAGATGCAACTACTTAGACACCCAAGTGACAATTTTTAACTGTTTTCTTCTGTGTGTTTGGTCCAAAGCAGACTAAGTGCAAAACAGAAGGAAGCAGTGGCACAGCCCTCAAATATCTGATTCTCCAGATTTTGCTTAGAACAGGGTCCTAACTCCACCAATTTCAACAAAGTTCATCTTGATTTAAAAGGGCACAGGTGAGGCTGGGATCACGTTGTTCACGCTTTAGGTCAATCATTGCAAGGACAAAAAACACTGTATATAACTGACCAAGACGCTCAAAATAAGACCTCTGCTTTACCATACCCTTTCTGACAGAAAATAATGAAAGATGCAGTACAGCATTTATTCCTTAAAGCAGCTGATGTGTGGACGCACTCAGCTCCATACAGAGACCAGTAAATTTAACTAATATAGCTACACATGCAAAGAATTTTCAGAACAAAATCTCAGACACATTCAGCCAGCACCAAAACATCCTTCCCTTACCTCCTTAATGGATGCTCTTTTGCTAAGAAAATTATACCTGCTTAACTAGAAGTCACAGTTCTCTTGAAAGCATTTATTTTTCACATACGAATTCACAATGTTCAAATAAAGGTGTTTGTTTTTTCACACTTTTGTTATTTGCAAGCCGGTTAGTTAAAGTATTTATCAATACTCTTTGACAACTAGAGTAAAAGTTGAAACTCTCCACGTGTGCTCAGAAAAACTTTCTATGTTCATCAAGAAACTTTCTATGTTCATCAAGAAACTTTCTTTAAA